>CM076569.1:694769360-695293839 GCA_034641835.2 Pinus albicaulis | reverse complement strand
ACCCAGAAACTGTTTGTGGAGATTCCACTCGTTTCATGTTTTATTAAAATAATTAATTATTTTAATGTAGACCCTAAGTCTAAACTTAGGGAAAATAAATAATTAATGGGTATTAATAAAACTGAGTGTGAATCTTCTAGAGAACGAAGATCAAGTCAAATCTTAATATTGGCCATTGTTTAGACTTCTAATCTGGGTTGTTGATTCGTCAATGAGAAGATTATAAAAGAAGGCTTGAGGGTCATTTGGAAAGTAAGTCAGGCATACACTCAGTAACTCGAAGGAAGTTGATTCTAAAGGAATAGAATTCGATTTCAGAGGGAGAGTTGCAGGGAAAAGTTGCAGATGCAAAAGACCGAGAGGGAGTCAGCAGTGACAAAGGTCGAGGAGAGAAGGATACAGAGGGCCATAGAAGGCAACGCAGTGAGCCCATGCAGAGTGATGCAGTCTGATTTAGGGACCGATCAGAGAGACACACATGAGGATGCAAAGGGAGGTAGTGGGTCTTCCGAGTGTCAGAAAATCTCCAGAGGGTTCTGGAGAATTTGTCTCAAGTGTTTTCTAAAGAATTCTGCAAGTCTTTTCCTTGTAAAGAATTTCATTATTGAAGAATAATATATAAACCCTCATTTGCTGCACCGGTTTTCCTGCATTGGGTTTTTCCAGGGACAGTTGTACATGTGATTGATTCTTATGCATGTATTTCTTACTATTCCTTTCTTTGCATATACTTAAGTGAATGTTGTAGTAGTATTTATTTCGAAATTTACTGGAAGAATTCTGTAAATAAATTATTGAAATAATAAGTAGGAAAAATAAATCTATCACTGCAGAAATATTTTCTGGATTGAAATTTTCACATGGTATCAGAGCCAGAGATGAGTAACAGGAGCAGAGAACCGGCTATAGAACATAGATCGGACGTTGCTGCAGCAGCAACTCAGAAGGGTTCACGCAGTTCTCCAGAGAAGAAGGGAAGCATGGTAGAACATATGGATCACGATGTTTCTATTTTGGCATTTTGATTGGAAGAAGACTTTGCTTGTGTGTCAAAATCTGGTTCTCTTGAGATTTGGTACATTGGCAGTGGGGATTTTCCTCACATGATGGGTGTGAAAGAATGTTTCTAAAACTACCAAGAAGATCAAATGAACTTTAAAATCACCATGGGCAATAAGGAAAAATTTACCCCTATTGGAAGAGGTACCATAGTATTTCAAACGGAAGCTGGTAATAATATTCAGGCCACTAATGTACTGTATGTTCCTGGTTTAGGGATGAACTTAATATTTGTGTTACATTTTCAAAACAAAGGCTATGACTTTTACTTCATTGGCAATAGAGTAAACGTCAAACACCCAAGTTGGAAGAAGAAAGCACAAATTGAAGTCAGGAGAAATAAACTCTACAAGTTACAACTTGAATCCCTAATGGCACTGATAGGCAACACTGATGAGAAGGACTTGAGTGAGTTATTACACAGGAGAATGTGGCACTTGCATCATGGGGCATTAATAATTCTCAAGAAGACTGTCACGAGAGTTCCAGAACTGAGCACCAAGCGAGATGATGTCTGCAGAGGGTGTGTATTGGGAAAGTATGCCAAGGTCGCATACCATAGAAGCAACAATAGGGCTAAGAGTGTGTTGAGCTTAATACACTTACATATCTATGGGCCAATGTCCACTAGAGCTCTCAGTGGTGCCGAATACTTCGTCACTTTCATTGATGACCATTTCGGGAAGACTTGGATCTACTTTGTGAAGATCAAGGAAAAAATCTTTGGTCAATTTAAGGAGTTTAAAGCTCTGGTAGAGAATATGATAGGAAAGAGGATCAAGACATTGCAATTAGAAAATGGTGGAGAGTACACAGACAAAAACTTCATGAAATTCTGTGCAAGGGAAGGCATCAGAAGAGAGTGGACTGCTCCATATGATCCAGAGTAGAATGGAATTGCAGAAAGGAAGAATAGAACTATTGTTAAAGTTGCAAGGGAAATACTGTACGATCAAGACATGCCCAAATTTCTATGCGTTGAAGCTTGTAATACAACTGTCTATGTACAAAACAAGATTCCTCATAATGCATTGGGTAAGATCACTCGAGAAAGTGTCTTCACTGGCAGCAAGCCTGAAGTGAGCCACTTTAGGATCTTTGGTAGTGCGACATATTGTCATGTGCCTGAAGAGAAGAGGAAGAAGCTGGATAAGACTGCAGAAAAGGAATGTATGGTGGGATATATTTAGAATGCAAAGGCTTACCGTATATACATTCGTAAGAGCAGGAAGATTGTGGTATGAAGGGATGTGAAATTCATGGAGGAAAGGGCCTTCAGAAAATCCCAGGAGTTGCCTTTTGCTACGCTGTCTGAGGAGGATCCGTTGGTCTAACCACAACGACCTATGGAGGGTAATACTAGTGCCTCTATAAGGCATGGGGATCCAAGGGATACATCTCCCAAGGACTTGCAGGAAGGAGAGCAGGTGGATCCACCCACTACCAGTGGTAGGATGATCAGGGAATTATGATAGATTCTAAGGGATGTAGAAGAGTTTTTTGGAGTCCCCTGAAATGAGAAGAGGCAACACAGACAACCTGAAAGGTACCAAGCTTTGGTAGCACAGGTTGGGGAACCATCTAGTTTTCAGGAGGTAGCTCAACACCAAGTATGGGTCGATGCGATGGTGGAGGAGTACAACTCCATTATGACGAATGATGTCTAGGAAGTGGTTCCTAGGCCTCAAGACAGATCAATCCTAGGCCTCAAGACAGATCAATCGTAGGTTCGAGATGGATCTACAAGATCAAATATGCTGCAGATGGTAGCATTGAGAAATTTAAAGCCAAGTTTGTGTCTAAGAGGCACGCTTAGAAGGAAGGGGTAAATTATGAAGAGACCTCCGCCCCGGTAGCCCTATATACTTCTATTAGATCTGTGATATCCCTTGCTGCACAGATGGGATGGGAGATTCACCAGATGGACATCAAGACTGCATTAATGAATGGGGTGATAGAAGAAGGAGTATATATAGAACAACCAAAGGGCTTTGAGACGCATGAGCAGAAAACTCATGTGTGCAGGCTCAAGAGGGCCTTGTATGGACTGAAGCAAGCCCCTAGAGTTTGGTATGGTCGAATTGACAACTACTAGCAGAAAATGGGAATTGTCAAGAGTGACGCAGATCCCAATCTCTACTATCTAAGAGTAGGGAATGAGCCTCTTATACTACTGTTGTATGTAGATGATCTATTCCTAACAGGATCATCTAGGCTCATCAAGGACTACAAGGAGAATTTAGCTGCGGAATTTGACATGAAAGATCTAGGGCTGATGCATTATTTTCTGGGGTTGGAAGTTTGGCAGCAGAAGGGTGAGATCTTCCTTGGTCAAGGAAAATATACTACAGAAGTTCTGAAAATATTTCAAATGGAGGACTGTAGACCCATGGCTACTCCAATGATTACTAACTAGAAGAAAATTGACACGTCCGAAGATGATGAGGCTGATCCTACATTGTATGGGCAGCTCACAGGTTCTCTGATGTATCTGGTAAACACGAAACTAGACATTTGTTATGCTACCAATACTATCAGTAAGTTCATGGTGGAACCTAGGAGGGCTCATTGGGTAGCAACCAAACATGTTCAGATATTTACAAGGAACAGTTGACCTTGTACTGAAATGCCCTAGAGGCAATGTCATCAGGTTGAGTGGGTTCACTAACGCAGATTGGGCTAGGAGCCCAATAGATCAGAAAAGTACCAGTGGGTACTGTTTCAGTGTTGTATTGGGGATGACCTCCTAGTGCAACAGAAAAAAAAAATCCATGGCCCTGAGCTCTACAGAAGCTGAATATATGGCAGCAAGAATGGCTTCGTAAATTTCTTGTGAACTTACTCAAGGAGAAGATGGAGGTGGCCAACATTCTATGTGATAATCAGAGTTGCACCAAGCTCTCTGAGAATCCTATGTTTCATGATCAGTCTAAGCACATTGACATCATGTGTCATTTCATCAGAGACCATGTCCAAAGGGGAGCTGTACAATTGGAGTACGCTCCTATAGGAGAACAAGTGGAAAATATCCTCACGAAAGCTCTGGGAAAGACTAAGTTTGTCTATTTCAGAGGAAATATGGGGATGATCAAGAATCCATTTTAGTAGCAGTAATGGATTCAGAGGGAGCTGTAGTACAGATGAGGCAGTGACAGTGATAGTGTGATGGGCAACAGTACAGAAGGCAACAACGCAGCAGGTGAGGGGCAACAACCAGGCATCAACAACATAGAGGATGCTTCAGGACAGAGCAACATGCAATAGGGATTTTGCTAGAACACTTTCCTCGCTAAGAGGAAGTGTTGATTTCTGTAGCTTCAGAAAGTGTTCCAAGTCCCAAAATTTGTAAGGAGACTTGGAAATCAGTATTCCAAAGAACCCAAAAACCATTTGTGGAAATTCCACTCGGTTCATGTTTTATTAAAATAATTAATTATTTTAATGTAGACCCTAAGTCTAAACTTAGGGAAATTAAATAATTAATGGGTATTAATAAAACAAAGTGTGAACCTTCTAGAGAACGAATATCAAGTCAAGTTTTAATCTTGGCCATTGATTAGACTTCTAATCTAGGTCGTTGATTCGTCAATGAGAAGATTATAAAAGAAGGCTTGAGGGTCATTTGGAAAGTAATCCAGGCATACACTCAGTAACCCGAAGGAAGTCGATTCTGAAGGAATAGAATTTGATTTTAGAGGAAGAGTTGTAGGACAGAGTTGCAGAGGGAGAAGAAGGAGAGGGAGTCAATAGTGAAAAAGTTCGAGGAGAGAAGGACACAAAGGGCCATAGAAGGCAGTGCAGAGCAACAGTGCAGGGAGCCCACGTAGAGTGACACAGTTTGACGCAGGGACTGCGTAGAGAGACACGTAGGAGGACGCAGAGGGAGGCAGTGGGTCTTCTGGGTGTCAGAAAATCTCCAGAGGGTTCTTAAGAATTTATCTCAGGTGTTTTCTAAAGAATCTTGCCAGTCTTTCCTTTGTAAAGAATTTCATTGATTAAGAATAATATATAAACCCTCATCTGCTGCACCGATTTTCTCGCATTGGGTTTTTCCGGGGAAAATTGTCCAAAAATAAGTGTGTACATGTGATTGATTCTTGTTCTTGTATTTCTTACTGTTACTTTCTCTACATATACTTAAGTGAATGTTGCAGTAGTATTTATTTCGAAATTTACTGGAAGAATTCTGTAAATAAATTATTGAAATAATAAGTAGGAGAACTAAATCTATCACTGCAGAAATTTTTTCTGGATTGAAATTTTCACAAGATTGGTAATCCATCTGTATAACATCATATCAACCAAAATTTTCACATAGCAAGGCTTTGATTTACAAATATATCTCTCCACGAGATATGTGCACAACGCTGGCCAGACTAATGATGTATAGACACCCTCATCATTGTCTCTCTTGGAACATACCCCACCCGAGTTCTCAGGGTTTGAAGGATTATTCTTATCTTTGATTCCCAGTCGTCAAAGAATATCGGTCCTCAAAGACTACTCTTATCTTGGATGCCGTAATACATCCTCAAAGAGCATCGGATTCTAGATGTTTACCCAATCCTCCATTCTGTCTTCCCAAGTGAAGACAAGAATGATGTGTCTATCTCTCCCTCTTAATTAGGGAGGACATATCTATTCTAATAAAGGAATGTACTCATTCCTATGGAAGGAATGTACCTAAGCTCCCTCTTGGTTTATGAATTTTTCTTCCAAGTTTCTACCAAGTAAGAAACTTGTTTCGAGGCTCCCTCTTAATCAGGGACCTACAATAGGTCCTCAGGTGGAGATGATGGGATGACTAGCTGCTTGAATAACTCCTCATCACGATGTCACAAACTTATTTTTGTTATCTTTGAGTCTTCATGTTTGGGACTTCTACATAGGGCTTCGGCCATCCGTCACTTTCATCCATGATTCAGCCATGTCATCATCGGAAAGTGATCCATCAGTCCATATTTGGCCTTCCTTCATGCCATGCTGCTTTCTTCATGCCATGTTTACTTAAGGATATTTCATCTTATTACATGTGCATCGGTGGTGAAAGACATCCATAGATCTTCCCTTGGCAGCCCTGCATAAACCCATCCAGATATTTGTTCAAAAATAAAGGAATGAACATTAAAATAAAGATTACCTTTGTGATGGTCTTTCATCATGACATCTTCTAGTTTGCATCAACATCCTGCATACATATAGACACATCTCCCAAAGATATATGTTGTCAAGGGTCTCTTTCTTTTTCAAACATCATCAAAGTCTTCATATCTTTCATGGAGATGCCCTAGTCAAATCTTCTTGGTCTTTTGAATGTTGATTTCCTTTACCATGGTTGCAAATTCCACGATCTCTTTCTTCCTTTCTTCACACATTTCATTCCAAGGAATTTCCAATTATAATTATTCAATTATAGTCAACCACCTCATATTACATATGAGGACATATTATCTTGATTTTAGTGAATGTGTGACCCATGAATTTCTGCATTCCTTCGAAGGAGGAGATCCTTCCTTTGATTATGGTCTCAAGAGTCAAGATAGAGCATTGATCCATGTTACTTGCAACCATATGAATATTGAATTTCCACGATCTTGGATCTACGATAAAATCTTAAAATCTCTGACGCTACCAAACCAAGAATCTCAACGATACTAATTTGCACAACAAAATATAAACAACAAGAAATCACATATGTACATGACAACTTTTTACAATTTTCAACCCAAATTATTTATATTAACAACATATAATAAAACAGACTAGGGCTCTCGTACCAGGGATAATTTCCCTCATACATCCACTAGTACAAGTTACAAAACAAGATACTCTGGCCATCTGGCTATAGCATGCTCTCACAACTACTCTCGATCATACCATGTACTTGCTCGATCCTTCGGCTCCCGATCTGCAACTCCTGCCTGTATCAATGCTCCAAGTCCATCTGGCCGCTGAACCTCAGTTGAACCAACACATCAAAACATCGATACTCTTGTCGAGTTGTTGATAGTTCCACTTGTGAACAACTCTCAACTGCCCACTGCTGCTCCTCAGCTACTCAGGGACTTCAGCCCACTATGTTCTTCCTATGCTGCACTGTGTTGAGATTTTGAGGTAGCATCTGGTGTGCTCTAGCCTTGAGATTTTGTGGAAGGGCTAAGACACATAAGACCTCCAAAACCCATAAAGCATTTGGATAAATTCATTTGTGTGTGAGATATTAAAATAATTAAATATTTTTATTGAGGACCCTAAGTCTAACTTAGGGAATTAGAAAAATTAAAGTGAATTAATTAAACAAATGCGATGAAATGTTCTAAGTGACAGAGATCAAACAATATTTTAATCTGAGCCGTCGATTAGAGATTAGATCACGGTCGTTGATGTGTCAACGAGAAAAGTATAAGAGAAAGGCTTGGGGTCAATAAGCGACACACACACATTGGCAGAGCACTGAAGCTAAGTCGAATTTTTGGGGTGGGTTTTTGCTGAGAAATTCAAAACGAGTTGCAGTGCAGTGAGGGGCAGAGATTGGCAATGGATGAGTTAATCCAAAGCCGAGAATACAACAAGATGGAGAGGAAGTGAGTACCAGTCAGCGCAGATCCAACTCCACGCAGAGACTGCGCAAAGGCTACGTAAGCCTAGCCAGGGTGACACAGACCTAGCCAGCGCAGCGCAGGGTAGTGCAACACTAGCTAGGGTGACGCAGCCCCAACCGAGGCAGTGCGGCACCAGTCAGAGTGATGTAGTGGGGAAGCTGGCCAATTAAGGGCTGACGCAAAGGCTGTAGAGGCAGCACCGAGGGTTCCAGTGGGCTAGAAGGGGTTCGTGATTTGTAAATCTCGTTTGAGGGTGTGATACAACCATATCTTCTATCTCCGAGTGAAAGGTACTTATTGTCGTGTAATTTCTCTGTTGGGCCAACCATGTATGGTGCCCAGATTGTTGTATTTAGGTTCTGCATAATAATATAAACCCTCTAGAGCTGCTACACCAGTTTTCCTGCATTGGGTTTTTCCAGGGACATTTTTCTGAAACATCGTGTGTAATCTTGTCACATGTGTGTATTCTTTAGTAAATGATCTGTAGATGTGTAGCTTGCAGTTAGTGTCTGCTTTAATGTTTTTTTAAATTTTTCAGTTAAATAACTTGTTAAATGTTAATGAAACAAGTAGGTGAAGTAGATCTAGATACTGCAGTAGGGTTTCTATTTTGATACTTTCACACGGTATCAGAGCATTGCAGATTAAGAAGATCCATCAGTAGAGCGACTGAAGAGGACTGTTGTAGAGAAGGTAGTTGAAGCAGCAGAATTCGAGAGAGGGCAGCGCAATACCAAGAGGACACAGTCCTAGCAGAGGCCACCCAGGGGTTGACGTAGTCCCAGTTGAGTGATGCAAAGGCAGTGCAAAGCCTTCCAGAGTGACGCAGGAGCAGCTTGTGCTGCGCAGAGGATGCGTTGAGCTAGTCTGCTCACGCAAAGGACAGCCAGAGGGACACAGTCTAGTTTTGAGGTTGTTGTACAAAATTTCCATAGTCCGGAAGCATAGCTTCAGATCTTCAGAGGTTTCTGGTGTGGCAGAGGTTTTGTCGGTGCAGAATCATGCCTAAAAAAGTTGACAAGAGTGGGAGGAGGATAGTTGCTCAGCAGATCTGCGCCAAACAGATCTGGGATTTGATCAGGAGGGTGATCATAGAGAACTATTCAATTATTTTTTGGCTGAGGATTTCTGGGAGGGAAATCAGTTGTCGAAGAGAGAAACTACTATAGAGGTTTCTGATTGCCAAGAAACCCAAATCCAATGTTTCTGTTGAGTGTTGCAGTAGAAAGAGGGAGAGGAGTATCTGTTCTGACAGATTTCAGCAAAGATGGTGTCTCATTGACTTAGAGATCAGGACATGTTGGATGACATGTCCAACTTTGTTATCTAGAGGGCGAGGATCCTGACAGTCCTAGATGAGTACAACATCAAGGACCATGCTGAGAGAGTCCTAGTTGTGTCAATTGAAGCAGATCCTCTAAAGAAGTATAGGGAGAATCAAGAGCAAGCAAAGCACTTGATCATGGATGAAGTCAAAGTTCACGTCGTGCCACACATTGTCGGGAAGAACACAACAAACGAAATGAAAGGGAGATGATGGGAGTGATGATGATGTAGCCATGAGTGCTCATGAGCCACGGAAGTGGTGCGACAGTGATCTATAGAGTAGCTATATATGGAGATGGCGGGATCCTTGAGGTTCCCAACTCTTGGATCACATAGGAGCTACGGGAGCCTTAAGACGGTAGCAAGACAAGTGGAGCAGTGTGTGCAGGAGATCATGGTTAGGCAGAGGACAGAGCTGGGACGTTGTAGATGGGAGTAGCGCAGTGCAGAGGCCGCAGTAGCATAGAAGCAGTAGTGCAGAGGGGCTAATGGGACTTCAACATCACAGAGGGGGAAGTGCTTATGCAGTGCAGAGTTGTAGAAGCGCAGTGGCATTAGGAGGAAATTGCAGCACAACAGCCAAGGGAGCTTTATTGATGAGATGCAGACTTGACTGACTTGTATGTTAGTGATTGGGTGTGGGTCCTTCAGTTGCTTACTTCTCAGCAACTGAGTTGCAGTGCAGAAGTTGGCAGCACGATGCAGCAATTTGAGAGGAAGTTGCAGTGCAGAAGTTGGCAGCACGATGCAGCAATTTGAGAGGAAGTTGCAGTAAGGATGGAGCAGTGTCAGTGGTAGTGACATGGGCAACAATATAAGGAGCAACAACACAGTGGATGGAGGGTAGTAGGCCAAGCATCAACAACGCAGAGACCGATGCCAAGATTTGGCAATACTTGGTGTGGATGTATTGCTAGAGCACACTCCGTGCTAAGAGGGAGTGTTGAGATTTTGAGGTAGCATCGGGTGCGCTCTAGCCCTGAGATTTTGTGGAAGGGTTAAAAAACACAAGACCACCAAAACCCAGAAAGAATTTGGAGAAATTTCATCTAGTGTGTGAGATACTAAAATACATATGTTTTTTTAACGAGGACCCTAAGTCTAACTTAGGGAATTAGAAAAATTAAAGTGAATTAATTAAATACATGTGATGAAATGTTCTAAGTGACGTGGATCAAATAGTCTTTTAATCTGAGCCGTCGATTAGAGATTAAATCACGTTTGTTGATGTGTCAACGAGAAGAGTATAAGAGAAAGGCTTGGGGTCAATTGGAGACACACACACATTGGTAGAGCATTGAAGCTAAGTTGAATTTCTGGGGCAGGGTTTTGTTGAAAAATTCGAAATGAGTAGTAGTGCAGTGAGGGGCAGAGATCGATGAGGGATGAGTTGATCCAAGGCCGAGAATACAACAAGATGAAGAGGCAGTGAGTACCAGTCAGTGCAGAGCCAGCCAGGAGGACGCAGTTCAACCAGCTCCACGCAGAGACTGCGTAAGCCCAGCCAGGGTGACGCAGACCTAACCAACACAACGTAGGGGAAACACAGCACCAGCTAGGGTGACGCAGTCCCAGTCAGGGTGATGTAGTGGGGACGCTGGCCAGTTAAGGGCTGACGCAGAGGCTACAGAGGTAGCGCTAAGGGTTCCAGTGGGCCAGAAGGGGCTCGTGATCTATAAATCCTGTTTGAGGGTGTGATACAACCATATCTTCTGTCTCCGAGTGAAAGGTACTTATTGTAGTGTAATTTCTCTGTAGGGCCAACCATGTCTGATGCCCAGATTTTTGTATTCAGATTCTGCATAATAATATAAATGCTCTAGAGTTGTTGCACTGGTTTTCCTGCATTGGGTTTTTCCGAGGACATTTGTTCGAAAAATCGTGTGTAATCTTGTCACATGTGTGTACTGTTCAGTAAATGATCTGTAGTTGTGTAGGCTTTAATTAGTGTTTTCTTTAGTGTTTTTTCTGAATATTTCAATTAAATAACTTGTTAAATGTTAATGAAACAAGTAGGTGAAGTAGATCTAGATACTGCAGTAGGGTTTCTGTTTTGAAACTTTCACACACTGATGAAGACCAACATAGGGCACGAAGGGCTGCCACCTATCACTGCAAGGTGTCCATCTCCCACAAAGAACATGAGCTTGGAGGATTTCCCATCATCTGTTGTAGAAGTCCTTCTCCACACAAAAGTCTTGGGCTACACAAACTACTCCTTAATGATCAGACCCTTGAGCTCCAACAACCACCACTCTAGCAACTACCTCTATCCATCAAGGTGTTGTAATCTGGGATACAATCTTGGACATTATCACACTGTCCTCTAACAGACCATAAGTACCCAATCCACGTCCACACTTGGTCCACTCTCATGTTGATTTCTGGTAGCATCGGATGTGCTCTAAGTCTCAAATTTTCCAGGGAGGCTTAGACACATGTATTCCAAAATACCCAGAAAGCGTTTTGAGAAATTCCACCCGGATGAGGTTTTATTAAAATAATTAATTATTTTTAATGGTAGCCTAAGTCTAAACTTAGAGAATTAAAATAATTAAAGTGTATTATTAAAACTAGGTGTGAATATTCTAGAAAAATACGAAGATCAAGTGAAGTTAATCTTATCCCTTTATTATTTTTTAATTTGGGCCATTGGTTATCCAACGAGAAGATTATAAGGACTTCGATGGGCATTTGGAAAACACACTGAGTGAGTCTAGAGATCAAATTTCTCAAGTGAGTAGCACAGAGCGGCTAGAGAATTTTATCGAGGTGATTCGATTGTAGTGAGAGGCAGTGATAGTTCTAGTTGGAATATCTCTTCCTAAGCCGGCGAATACTTTGCAGAGAAGGCAGAGGGCAATATGCAGAAGAGGCAGCATAGTAGCTATGCTGGGAAACTCAGTTCCACGTAGAGGCAGTGCTGTAGCCTTGAGGAGATCCGCTATTTTGCTGAGGATTAGTTAGATCCAGTGCCAGAGTGTCGGGATGTGATACTGGAAGGGCCAGGATTAGTATCCAGCGAACAGAAGATCCAGCAGAAGGAGGTGACGTAGTCCCTAGCCAGAGTGACGCAGATCTGCACAGAGGTAGCATGGGGCTGTCCAGTTCAATGTTGTGTCAGATCCAGATCTCCAGTGTTAGTGTGAGGTAATCCTCAGTAGTTCTCTATCAGTCAAATTCTCTCTAGATAGCCAGAATTTGGGCTTCTAGTTGTATTCAGAAACTTCTGCTTAATAATATCAATGCTGCACCAGTTTTATTGCATTGGGTTTTTCTGGGGACTTATTCTAAAAATAACGGTGTCATGTGTGATTAGTTTTATTCTTGCTCAGATCTTGTTTCCGTGTTTAATTTTCCGCATTTTATTTATAATAGTGAAGGTTGCCGTGTATTTGCTTCAGTATTTACTTATAGAACATAGTAAATAACTTGCATGATTAATCAAGTAGAAGAAGTAATATTATTTTGTTGTAATAAGGATTTCGGGTTTAGGAATTTTCACTTGGTATCAGGGCTTGTACAACATCGTAGGTGAAACAAGAGCAATCCAGAAGTCTTCAGCATTGAAGAAGAGGAAGTGTGAAAATTTCTGAATTTACTAAACAAAAATCCTACAACAGTGATCTGATTTACTTCTCCTACTTGTTTTATTAACTTAACAAGTTATTTTTCTGAATAATATAAGAAAAACATCGAATTAAATACACTTTTTCCTACACAAATATACAGATCAAGTACTGAAAAATAAAGCACATTCGACAAAGGACACACAAGATTTTTCGGACAAATGTCCCTAGAAAAACGCAATGCTGGAAAACTAGTGCAACAACTCTTGAGGGTTTTTATTATTATGCAGATTTCTGAATACAAACTAGGGTACCAGTAGTGGTTTACCCAAGAGAGAAAATTCTGGCAGAAGTACCTCTATCTCTAGAGACATATATTATGGTTGATTTAGCTAAGAATGAAGAACTCCACAGGTGCCTACGTAGTCACTGCGTCACCCTTCAGTGTGGTTGCATCACTCTATCTGATCTGCTAAATACGAGCCCGATATGGCCCATTGAAACCCTAGCACTGGTCAATGTGTGACTACATCACCCTGGCTGGGCCTGCGTCCCTCTGCATGAGCCCTTCTAGCTCTGCATCACCACTCCTAGGCCTACGTTGCCTCTGTGTCACCCCTCCTGGGCCTGCGCTGCTTTGTGGTACGGATCTACCTCTCTGCTATTGTATTCTCAACCTTGGAATCATAAATCCCACTGTCGAACTGCCCATCGCTGCACTATAATCTCACTCGAAAATTATCAGCAAACCACAGCCCAAAATTCCACTTAGTTAAAGTGCTGCCACTCTGTGTGTGTTATCCAACTGACTCGAAGCCTTCGTTTAATACTTTTCCCATTGAACATTCAATGACCGTGATATAATCTCTAATCAACAACTAAGATTATAAAATACTTGATCCTCATCACTTAGAACATTCTCACCCACATGTCTAAATTAATTCACTTTAATTATTTAATTTCCCTAAGTTAGACTTAGTGTCTCCATTAAAATAATTAATTATTTGAATAACTTAGGCTTCGAGTGGAATTTCTCCAAAGGATTTCTGGGTCTTGGAGATCTCATGTGTTCGAGCCCCTCCACAAAGTTTCAGAGCTAGAAATCAACACTCCCTCTTAGCGACGAATGTGCTACCCAAAAAATTAACACTCCCTCTTAGCGAGGAATGTGCTCTAGCAACACTTCAACCTGAAGCATCACCCTAATCCACGACATCGGTCCCCTGCGCTGCTGATGCTTTGCCTGCTGCCCCTCATCCTCTGCGTGACTGCCTTCTGTACTACTGCCCATGACTCTTCCACACTCACTTCCTCATCTATACTAGAGCTCCCTCCCAAATGCTACATCATGTTTCCCATAGCACTGCCAGTGCTAACTACTGCACTCTAACACCCTATGCTACTAATCTGTGTTGACCCTTTGGTGCCTCTTTGATGTTGTTGCTCTGGACTGCTGAAATCCCATCAACCTCTATGCTGCTGCTGCCTCTGCTTTGCGCTGCTCCAATCTTCATTGTCCTAGCACTGCCAATGTGCCTCCATAATCCTCTGCACCAACTGACTCTAGTCATCCTGCTACTCTCATTAAGGGCTCCCGTAGCTTTTATGTGATCCAAGAGTTTGGACACCTCAAGGATCCTACTTTACACTGCTATCCGTAGATCGATCTACAAATCTATTTCACCCCACCTCTTCTCTCAAGGCACATGAGCACTCATAGCCATATTGTCATCACTCCCGTCATCACCCGTAGCTGTTGCAACCTTTGAATCTAAATCTTCCTTTCCCTTCTTCTTCTGAGGACAAGTAGTGGTGAAATGTCCTAGTTCACCACATCTGAAGCACCTGACCTTTGAAAGGTCTCTCTTCTTCTTCTCTCACTGCCCCTGTTGTCCCTTAGCTGCGAGAGCTACATCTTCTTCCTCCTTCTTGATCTTGATTCTGCTGCTGGTGCTGCCCGCCTTGGTCAACTTCTTGATCTCTTCTTGTCGAAGAGCTACCCACATGACTTCCCAATTTGGAAGTGTCGCTCTACCCAAAATGCCTTGGACAAAGGTCTCCCTCTCTTTAGACACTACATTCAGGGAAATCTTGACCAATAGACCCTCATCAGGTGTGCCTCCCATAGCAGCCAGTTGATCACGAATCGCCTTCAATCTAATGAGGAAAGGGTCGATTTCCTCTCTCTTATGAATCTGAAATAGTCGAAGTTGATTCTCCAGAAGCATTCTACTTTGACAAAAGTCCCTTGATACGTTGAGGTCAACGTCATCCAAATCTTATTTTCTGTGTTCTTTTCAGAAATGTGTGGGACCACATGATTCTTGACCCCGTCCATAATCAAGCGCTTGGCCCTTGCTTGCGCTTCCTCATACTTCTTAACCGGATCAACATCAACAATAACAACTACAACCTTCTCGGCATGATATTTGATACGATATTCATCTAGAACTGACAGGATTGTTGAAATGGACACAAGGTTCTTCTTCAAATCAGGTACGTAAAACACATCTTGTAAAACACATCTTGTTGAAGCAAATACTCTTCTCCCTTCTTCTGATGCTACCCTCAGCAAAAGATTGGATCTGGATTTCTTGGTGCTAGAAACCCTCTAGAGAATATGCTCCCTCTGACAAGTGATTTTTTTCCCGAAAATACTCCACCAACTGCTATTGAATCAACCCTCTCCAATCACTCCATTGATCAGATCTCAGATTTCTTGGCGAGAAAGCATGCTGAGGAACTGCTTCCCCTTACTTTGTCAACCCTGCTAGACACTATTTTGCACCAACAGAACAATGCCCCAGTAGCAACATCCGAAGAACAAAACTGCACTTCTAGCCACAGCAACTAGCACAACGTGACCTCCTCTCAGACTGTGTCACCCTTCTTGGCCTATGTGAGCCTCTGCGTGAGCTATACTGGCTCTGCGTCACCCTTTTGGGTCTGCATGATCTAGACAGGCTCTGCATCACCCCTCCTTAGCCTACGCTATCCCTCTGGTGCTGCGCTCCCTCTTCCTAGATATGTGGTGTTACAGTCGCTTTCCTACAACAAAAACTTCGCCTCTTCGCTGATGGCTTCAACTCTCCCTGATTTGCAATAGCTCTGTTACCATGTGAAAATTTCTAAATTTACTAAACAGAAATCCTACAAAAATAATTTGATTTACTTCTCCTACTTGTTTTATTAACTTAACAAGTTATTTTTCTGAATAATACAAGAAAAACATTGAAGTAAATACATTGTTGCCTACACAAATATACAAATCAAGTACTAAAGAATTAAGCACATTCGACAAAAAACACACAATATTTTTCAGAAAAATGTCCCCAGAAAATCCCAATGTGGGAAAACTGGTGCAACAAGTCTTGAGGGATTTTATTATTATGCAGATTTCTGAATACAAACTAGGGTAATAGTGTTGATATTTTGGGTAGCATCGGATGTGCTCTAGCTACGAAACTTTTTGGAGAGGCTGAACACATGAGATCTCCAAAACCCAGAAACCGTTTGGAGAAATTCCACCCAGAACCCAAGTTATTCAAATAATTAATTATTTTAATGGAGACCCTAAGACTAACTTAGGGAAATTAAATAATTAAAGTAAATTAATTTAGACATGTGGGTGAGAATGTTCTAAGTGACATGGATCAAGTATTTTATAATCTTAGCCTTCGATTAGATATTAGATCACGAAATTTGAATGTTCAACAAGAAAAGTATTAAAGGAAGGCTTTGGGTCAGTTGGAGAAGATGCACAGAGCAGTAGCACTTGAGCTAAGTCGAAATTCTTGGGCACGGTTTGATGAGAATTTTTGAATAAGCTTGCATTGCTGGTGAGGGGTAGATTAGAAAGGGATATTCAGATCTGAGGCCAAGAATACATAGGCAGAGAGGTAGATCCGTACCAGGCAGTGCAAAGACCCAGCAGGAAGGACGCAACCTAGCTAGGCTCACGCAGAGGTTGACGCAGGCTCTTGAGGGTGACACAGAGGCAGCACTGAGCCCAAAGGGGTGACGTAGGAGCAACTTGTGTTGCGCAGAGGCTCTAGCAGCTATGCAGAGTTGACACAGTTCCAGGCGAGAGAGCGCTAGGATTTCCAGTGAGCCAGAAAGGGTTCGTATTCAACATTATTCAGAAGGTGTGAAGCCTCAGCTGAATCAACCATATTTTCCGTCTCTGAGTGATCGAGGTACATTTTCTATGATTTCTCTGTTGGGAAAACCATTGCTGGTGCCCTTGATTGTATTCAGATATTCTGCTTAATAATCAAACCCTCCGAGAGTTGCTTCTCTGGTTTTCCTGCATTCGGTTTTTTCGTGGACATTATCCAAAAAATACTTTGTCCTTTTTCATATGTGTGTTATAATTCAGTAAATGATCTGTATGTATCTGTAGGATGCAGTATTATTTGCTTTGATGTTTTTGCTGAATAATTCAGAATTTTTTTTTTTGTTAATTAAATAGAACAAATAGGAGAAGTGAATTAGAAAACTACAATAGGGTTTCTGTAACTTAGGTTCAAAATTTTTCAACATGGTATCAGAGCTATTGCAGATCAAGCTGAAGCCATCAGCAAAGAGGTGAAGGTTTTTTGCTGCAGGAGGGAAATTGAAGCTCACCGATCCAGAAAAAGGCAGCGCAACACCAGAGGGACAACGCAAAGACCCAACAGGGGTGACACAGAGCTTGTCTGCTTACGTAGAGCTGACGCAGAGGATAACACATGCCCAAAAGGGTGATGTGAAGTCTATCAAGCTAACGCGGAGGCTGATGTAGACGCAAGAAGGTGATGTCGTCCAAGAGGGAGTGAGAATGTGCCGGTTTCTGTGGCTGGAAGTGCAGTGTTTTTATCTTCGAAGTTGCTGGTGGGGAATTGTTTCTGCCAGTGCAGAAAAATGCCTAGCAGGGTTGAAGAAGTAAAGGGGAATAGTTCCTCAGTAGATTTTCTAGCCAAGAAATCTGAGATTCGATCAGTGAAGTGATCGTAGAGGGTTGATTCGACAGAGTTGGTGGAGGATTTCTAGGAGGGAAATCACAAGTAACAGGGAGCATAGTTTCTAGAGGGTTTCTATCGCCACGAAACCAAGATCCAGTCTCTTGCTGGGAATAGTAGTAGTAGAAGGAAGAAGAACCTTTTTGCTTCAACATTTTTGAGCATAGATGGCCTCGCACAGATTAAGAGATTAGGACAGTTTGGACGGTGTGTCTAACTTTGTCATTTGGAAAACCAGGATCTTGTTAGTCCTTGACGAGTATCGTATCAAAGAACATGCTGAGAGGGTTGTGGTCGTCCCGGTCGATGTTAATCCTCTAAAGAAGTATGAGGAAAATCAGGCATGGGCTAAGCGCTTGATCATGGATGGAGTGAAAGATCACATGGTCCCACATATTGCCGAGAAGAAGACGAAAAATGAAATGTGGCAGGCACTGGAAACGCTGTATCAAGGTAGCTCCATCCAAAGGAAGATGCTTTTGGAGAATCAGATGCGACTGTTTGCGATGCATAAGGGAGAGGAGATCAATCCCTTCCTCTTCAGATTGAAGGCTATTCGAGATCAGCTAGGTGCAATGGGGGCAACTCCTGATGGCAGTTTCTTGGTGAGGATTGCCCTGAATGCAGTCACCGATGATTGGGAGACACTTGTCCAAATTATTTTGGGCAGAGCACAACTTCCAAACTGGGAGGACATGTGGGAAATCCTTCTTCAAGAAAAAATCAGGAGAATAACCAAGAGGGGCAACAACATCAGAGGAGCCAAGATAAAGAAAAGAGAGGAGGAAAATCCAGTCTCACACCGAAGAGACAGAGGTAGCAGCAAGGGAAGAAGAAGAAGGACCTCTCTAAGGTCCAATGCTTCAGATGTGGTGAATTGGGAAAATTCCCCAATACTTTTCCTAAGAAGAAGGGAAAGGAAGAGATTCAGATTCCAAGGCTGCGGTAGCCAAAGGGGATAGTGGCAGTGATGACGATGTTTCCATGAGTGCTCATGTGCCTCGAGAGAAGAGGTGGGGTGACATAGATCTGTATATTGAGCTACATATGGTGTAGAGAAAGATACTTTAGGTGCCCAAACTCTTGGATCACATACGAGCTACGGGAGCCCTTAAAGAGAGCAGCAGGATGAATGGAGTTAGTCGGTGCAGAGGATCGTCGAGGCACTTTGGCAGTGCTGGGATGCTGAAGACTGGAGCAGCGCAAAGGAGAGGTAGTGGCAGCATGGAAGCAACAACGCAGAGGCAGTGCAGTGCAATAGGCAGCGCAGAGCTTCAGAGGGTTAGCGCAGAGTAGTAGCAGAAGGTGCTTCAGTATCGAGATGTAGCCAAACTGACTTGTCTATCAGTATTTTGGGTGATGTCCTTCAGTTGCTTACTTCTCAACAACTGAGTTGCAGTGCAACAATTAGCAGTGGCAGTGCTATGGGCAGCATGATGCAGCATTTGAGAGGGAGCTACAATACATATGAGGCAGTAGTAGTGGTAGTGTCATGGGCAGTAGTACAGAGAGTAGCAATGCAGTGGATGAGGGGCTGTAACCGAGCATCATCAACACAGAGGATCGATGCCATGGATCAGAGTAATGCTTTTGGAGTGAAGTGTTGTGAGAGCACATTCCTCGCTAAGAGCGAGTGTTGAGATTTTGGGTAGGATCAAATGTGCTCTAGCTCCGAAACTTTGTGGAGAGGATGAACACACGAGATCTCCAAAACCTAGAAACCGTTTGGAGAAATTCCACCTGGAACTTAAGTTATTCAAATAATTAATTATTCTAATGGAGACCCTAAGTCTAACTTAGGGAAATTAAATAATTAAAGTGAATTAATTTAGACATGTGGGTGAGAATGTTCTAAGTGACGTGGATCAAGTCTTTTCTAATCTTAGCCGTCGATTAGAGATTAGATCATGAAAGTTGAATGTTCTACGAGAAAAGTATTAAAGGAAGGCTTGGGGTCAGTTGGAGAAGAAACACAGAGCGATAGCACCTGAGCTAAGTCGAAATTCTCGGGCACAGTTTGATGAGAATTTTCAAATAAGCTTGCATTGCTGGTGAGGGGTAGATCAGAAAGGAATATTCAGATTCGAGGCCGAGAATACATAGGTAGAGAGGCATATCTGTACCAGGCAGTGCAAAGACCCAACAGGAAGGATGCAGCCTAGCTAGGCTCACGTAGAGGCAGCGTAGAGGTTGAAGTAGGCCCTTCAGGGTGACGCAGAGGTAGCACTGAGCCGAGAGGGTTGACGTAGGAGTAGCCTGTGCTACGCAGAGGCTCTGGCAGCTACACAGAGGTAACATAGTGAAGGGAGAGGTACCGCTGGGATTTCCAGTAGGACAGAAAGGGCTCATATTCAACATTATTCAGAAGGTGTGAAGCCTCGGCTGAATCAACCATATTTTCTGTCTCCAAGTGATAGAAGTACATTTTTCGTGATATCTTTGTTGGGAAACCAACTGCTAGTGCCCTTGATTGTATTCAAATATTCTGCTTAATAATCAAACCCTCTAAGAACTGTTGCACTGGTTTTCCCGCATTGGGTTTTTTCGGGGACATTGTCCAAAAAATATTTTCCTTTGTCATATGTGTGTTATGCTTCAGTAAATGATCTGTATGTATGTGTAGGTTGCTATAATATTTTCTTTAATGTTTTTGCGGAATAATTCAAAAAAATAATTTGTTAATTAAACAAAACAAAGAGGAGAATAAAATCAGAAAACTGCAGTACGGTTTCTGTAACTTAGGTTCAGAAATTTTCAACATCCAGGAGTGGTTTACCCAAAAGAAAAAATCCCGGAAAAAGTACCTCTATCTCTGGAACCAAATATTATGGTTGATTCAACTGAGAATGAAGAATCCGACAGGTGCCAATGCAGTCACTGTGTTACCTTTTAGTGTGGCTGCGTCATTCTGTCTGATCTACTAAATACGAGCCTGATCTGTTCCACTGAAACCCCAACGTTGGTCATTGTGTGACTGTGTCACCCTGGCTAGGCCTGTGTCTCGCTACTTGAGCCCTTCTGGCTCTGCGTCAACCCTCCTAGGCCTACGCTGCCTCTGCGTCACCCCTCCTGGGCCTACGTTGCCTCTGCGACACCCCTCCTAGGCCTGCGTTGCTCTGTGGTACAGATCTGCCTCTCTGCTATTGTATTCTCGGCCTTGGACTCAAAAATCCCACTGTCGAACTGCCACTTGCTGCACTGTAAGCTCACTCGAAAATTTTCAGCAAACCGCGCCCCAGAATTTTGACTTAGCTCAAGTGCTGCCACTCTGTGTGTGTTCTCCAACTGACCCCAAGCCTTCCTTTAATACTTTTCCCGTTGAACATTCAACGGCCGTGGTATAATCTCTAATCAACGACTAAGATTAGAAAAGAATTGATCCTCGTCACTTAGAACTTTCTCACACACATGTCTAAATTAATTCACTTTAATTATTTAATTTCCCTAAATTAGACTGAGGGCTTCCATTAAAATGAATAATTATTATATAACTTAGGCTTTGGGTGGAATTTCTCCAAATGATTTCTGGGACTTGGAAATCTCATGTGTTCTAGCCCCTCCACAAAGTTTTGAAGCTAGAGCACATCTGATGCTACCCAAAAAACCAACAGGAAGAACGAAGAGCTGCGTAGGCAATAGATTGAATCCCTAAGGAATTGCGTAGTCCAAGCCAGATGGGAAAGATTTGTGAGGAAGTTTCTCTCTGAGTGAGTCGATAGAGAGGTAAGACTTTCCAGTTCATGATTTATCAGCGGCAGAGGGAGTAGTGCAAACCAGTTTCTAGTGGGACGTAGTTTTCTTGTTGCAGCAGTTGTTGGTGCAAAAAGCGTCATAAGAAGGAAAAATAAGCATATTGAGGGAATTTATGACCTTAGGGGATTTATTGCCCAAGAAATTTTGATTTCCCATGCATAATCAATGTGATCGAGATTTATTTGGCTTGCTCAAGCAGGGAGTGCATAGAGCCAGATGCGTAGAGGGTTAGAGGCAACAGTTCAAAATTTAAATGGGTGAGATGGCAACCACTGGGTTGCGTTATCAGGATCGGTTGGAGGGTGCCTCCAACTATGTAAGTTGGAAGGAAAGGATCTACTTTCTTCTATATGAGCATGAGCTCAAGGCCTTCATCAATAGTGCAGTAATTGAACTTGTAGATGCAAGTTCGTTGAAAGCCTTTAAGAAGAATATGCCAAAAGCCAAACGGTTGATCTTTGACAGAGTGATGAATCACATTGTCTCACATATTTCTAGCAAAGGGACTGCCAAGGAGATGTGAGATGCATTGGCCATGCTATATCGGGGCTCTTATGAGCAGCGAAAGATGTTCTTGGAGGAAAAGATGCGGTCTACAAAGATGCAAAAGGGAGAACACATAAACCCATTCCTTGCAAAGCTTCAGGATATTCAAGATTAGCTAGCAGTTGTAGGGTCATCACCTTAGGCCACGAAGATGGTCAGATTGGCCCTAAATTACATTTCCAAAGAATGGCAAGTCTTTTTCTAGAGTATCCTGGGTAGAGAGAAGTTGCTGGACTGGGAAGGAATGTGGGCAACTCTTCAGCATGAAGAGACGAGGAGAGACTTAACCAAGTGCAAGCTTGATGGTAGTAGTAGTAGTGGAAAAAATCCCAAGGAGGAGGAGGAGAATGCAACCCTTGCATCAAAGGGGTAGAAGGAGCAGCAGAGGCGGAAGGACGTCTCAAAGATCAAATGTTTCTGGTGTGATGAAATGGGTCACTATGCTACACAGTGTCCTCTAAAGAAGAAGGACAAGGACGGGAAACATGATCCGTAGGCTGCAACTGCGATGATCAAGGAGGAATAATTCACGATGATTGCCCACATATCTCTAAAGGAGAATTGGGGTGATCTAGAGCTGTAGTTCGAAAGAACTACAGTTGGGAATGATCCTTAAGGAGTTCACCTCATGGATCAATACCTTGCTACGGGAGCCCAAAACATAAGTAGCAGGATGGACCAGTGTCAGTTGGTGTAGAGGAGTGTTAGAGTGACAACACAATGGCTAGAGAGCGCCAGAGTCTGAGCAGGGCAGAGTGAGGTTGGCAGCAGTGCAGGAAGGCACAACATAGAGACATCAACAACGCAACAACTTCATAGGGTCTACGTAGAGACCATCAACAATAAGATCTTTAGCATCAGATGCATCATGCTGGATGTTTTTCTGTTGCATCAGGAAACAAAGTTGTAATGCAGTAGCAGTTGGCAGCAGTGCGCAGGGTTAGTAGCAGCATAGATGCAACAACGCAGTAGTTGTTTGGAAACAATGTCAGACATTAGCAATGCAGAGGGAGATGTTACAGAGTTAGTGTAGTGCTTCAGGAGGAAGTATTACTAGATTAGATTCCTCACTAAGAGGGAGTGTTGATTTCTGGTAGCGTCGGATATGCTCCAAGCCTCAAATTTTGCAGGGAGGCTTAGACACATGTATTCCAAAATATCCAGAAATAATTTTGGGAAATTCCACTCGGATGAGGTTTTAATAAAATAATTAATTATTTTTAATGACAGCCTAAGTCTAAATTCAGGGAATTAAAATAATTAAAGTCTATTAACATAACTGGGTGTGAATCTTCTAGAAAAATACGAAGACCAAGTCAAGTTAATCTTAGCCCTTTATTATGTTTTAATTTGGGCCGATGGTTATCCAACAAGAAAATTATAAGGACTTCGATGGCCATTTGGAAAACACATGGAGTGAGTCTAGAGATCGACTTTCTCAAGTGAGCAGCGAAAGAATTTGATCAAGGTGATTCTATTGTAGTGAGGGGAAGTGATAGTTCCGGTTGGAAGATCTCTTCCTGAGCCAGGGAGTACTTTGTAGAGAAGGCAGAGGGAAATACACAGAAGAGGTAGTGTAGCAGCTACGTTGGGCAGCATAGTGCCACCACTACAACCTTGAGGAGATCCACTATTTTGCTGAGGATCAGTTAGATCCAGTGCCAAAGTGCCAGGGTGTGAAACCAGAAAGGCCAGAGATCAGTATCCAACCAACAAAAGATCCAACACAAGGAGGTGACGCAGTCCCCAGCTAGAGTGATGTAGATTTGCATAGAGACAGAGTGGGGTTGTCCAGTTTATTGTTGGGTCAGATCCAGATCTCCAGTGTCAGCGTGAGATAATCCTCAATAGTTCTATGTCAGTGAGATTCTCTGTGGATAGCCAAAATTTGGGCATCCAGTTGTATTCAAAAACTTCTTCTTAATAATATCAAATCCTCATTTGCTGCACCAGTTTCCATCATTGGGTTTTTCTGGGGACTTAGTCCAAAAATAACGGTGTCATGTGTGATTAGTTTTTTTCTTGCTCATATCTTGTTTTAGCGTTTAATTTTCTACAGTTTATTTATAGTAGTGAAGGTTGCAGTGTATTTGCTTCAGTATTTATTTGAACACAATAAATAACTTGCATGATTAATCAAGTAGAAGAAGTAATATCAGTTTGTTTCAATAGGGATTCCAGGTTTAGGAATTTTCTCATGGTATAAGAGCTATTACAATAGCATAGGTGAAGCAAGAGAGCAATCCAGAAGTGTTCAACGTTTAAGAGAAGGAGGAAGAACGAAGAGCTGCATAGGCAACAAATAAAATCCCCAAGGGATTGTGTAGTCCAAGCCAAGAGGGCAAGATTTTTGAGTGAGTCGATAGAGAGGTAAGACTTTCCAGTTCCTGATTTGTCAGCAACAGAGGGAGCAACACAGCAGATTCAACGCAAACCAGTTTCTGGTGGGACACAATTTTCTTGTAGCAGGAGTTGCTGGTGTAGAAAGCATCATAAGAAGGAAAAATAAGCATACTGAGGGAATTCCTGACCTTAGGGAATTTCTTGCCCAATAAATTTTGATTTCCCATGCAGAAGCAATGTGATCAAAATTTATTTGGCTAGGTCCAACAGGGAGTGCGTTGAGCCAGCTACGTAGAGGGTTAGAGGTAGCAGTTCGACATTTAATTGGGTGAGATGAAAACCATTGGATTTCTTGATCAGGATTAGTTGGAGGGTGCCCCCAACTATGTAATCTAGAAGGCAAGGATCTCATTCTTTCTAGATGAGCATGAGCTCAAGGCCTTCATCGACAATGCAATAGCTAAACTTGTAGATGCAGATCCGTTGAAAGACTTCAAGAACAATATGGCAAAGGCCAAACTGTTGATCTTAAATGAAGTGATGGATCGCATTGTCTCACATATTTCTAGCAAAGGGACTAACAAGGAGATGTGGGATGCATTGGGCACATTATACCAGGGGTCTTCTGAGCATTGAAAAATGTTCTTGGAGGAAAAGATGCGATCTACAATGATGCAGAAGGGAGAACACATAGATCCATTCCTTGTAAAGCTTCAGGATGTTCAAGATCATCTAGCAGTTGTAGGTTCAACACCTCAGGCCAAAGAGATGGTCAGATTGGCTCTAAATTCCATTTTTGAAGAATGGAAAGTCTTTGTCCAGAGTATCCTGGGCAAAGAAAAGTTGTCGAATTGGGAAGGAATGTGGGCATCTCTCCAGCAGGAAGATATGAGGAGAGACTTAATAAAGTGCAAGCTTGATCACAAAAACAGAAGTGGAAAAAACCCCAAGGAGGTGGAGGAGAATGCAGCCCTTGAATCAAAGGGTAGCAGGAGCAGCGAAGGCAAAAGGACGTCTCAAAGATCAAATGTTTCTGGTCTGGTGAAATGGGTCACTACACTACACAATTTTCTCTCAAGAAGAAATACAAGGACAAGAAACATGATTTGCAGGCTCCAAATGTGAGGAATGAGGAGGAAGAGTTCGTGATGATTGCCCACGTATCTCTAGGGGAGAATTTGGGTGTGTGAAAATTTATGAATCTAACCATCAAGAAATCCTACTGCAATTAACTGATTTGCATTACCTACTTGTATTTTCCTTTAACAAGTTATTTATAGATTTATTCAGTAAATATTAAAGAAAATACTAAGCTTCCTACACCAATAGATAGATCAAGTACTGAAAAATAAATGAGACAATCACACAAAGGACACTTATTTTTGGACTAACGTCCTCGGAAAAACCTAATGCAGGAAAACCGGTGCAGCATATCTAAGGGTTTGTATTTTTAAGAAACAGTATTTTGAGAACAACTAGGGTGCCAAATACAACTCACTCAACAGAGAAAATCCACGGTAGATAGATAAAATAGTGAGTTTTACCTCACACTGCAAGTCCTGCTGATCTAAGATCCGAACTGGCGAAAACTTAGCTCCCTCTGTGCTTCCTCTGCATAGTAGATACGTAGGCATATGTGGGGATGGCTAATGACTGTGTCAACTCTTCTCTATGCTGATCTACCTCTCATAAATTCAAGTTTCAGCGCTCCAGGCTCAGAAACCTCGATCTATAGCAAAATACGAACTGTCCCTTGGAAGCTGTGCACAGTCCCTGTGTGAGACCTACGTGGGCCTGCGTCACCTCTCCTGGTGGTTGCGCTGCTTCCTCTGATGTCTCTGCTGCCTCTCTCCTATGTACTATTAGTCCTACGACCAACAACTGCTTTTGCCCCTCACTGCCGTTGAATCACTCAGATCTTATCTTCATCCGAGCACTACTCCGTTAGAAGAATTCTATCACCAGATTCACTCAATGTGTCTTATACAACTGACCCTCAAGCCTTCCTTCATACTTTTCCTATTGAGAAATCAACGACTGTGATATAATCCTTAATCAACGGATAAGATTAAATCAGACTTGATCCTCATCACTTAGAAGTTTCTCACCCACATTTATATTAATTCACTTTAATTGTTTTAATTTCCTAAGTTTTAACTTAGGCTCCATAAAAAATAGTTAATTATTTGAATAAAATTCATTCTGGGCAGAATTTCTCCAAACGATTTCTTGGTATTATAGATCTCATGAGTTCTAGCCCCTCCACAAAAGTTCGGAGCCAGAGCACATCCGATGCTACCCAAAAATAAACGCTCCCTCTTAGGGAGGAATATGCTCTTACAATACTTCTCACCAGAAGCATCACCTTGATCCAAGACATTGGTCCTCTGCGTTGCTAATGCTTGACCTACTGCCCCTTCCACTGTGTTGCTACAATCTGTACTGTTGCCAATGAATCTGCCACTGTCACTACTACATCTGTATTGCAAATCCCTCTCAAAATGCTGCATCATGCTACCCATAGCACCGCCATTTCTAACTGTTGCACTGCAACTCAGTTGTTGAGAGTTAAGAAACTGAAGGACATCCCAAATCCTGACATACTAGTCAATCTGGATGCACCTCAATGATAAGCTTCCTTTGTTGCTAATCTGCGTAACCCTCTGATGCTACTGCGTTGCTGCTCCTCTGCACTACGTAAGCACTGCTTTGCACTGCATTGCACCACTGTGCACTGCGCTGCTGCTGCCTCTGTGCTCTTTCAAACTTTGGCACTCTAGCTCTACCACTTTTGCTCCATCATCCCTTGCTCCAACTGACTCCCGTCATTCTGCTATTGTCATTAAGGGCTCCCGTAGCCGTATGTGATCCAAGATTTTGGGCACCTCAAGGATCTTGCCCATCACTGTAGCTTAAATCTACATCTCCATATCGCCCCATTTCTTAGGTGCATGAGCACTCATGGCACATCCATCATCATCCTCCTCATCAGCCTGAGCTGGAGCAGCCTTCGAGTCAGTTTCTTCTTTTCCCTTCTTCTTCAGAGGGCACTGCGTGGAGAAATGTCTCATTTCCCCACATCTGAAGCATCTAACCTTCAAGAGGTCCCTCTTCTTCCTTCTCTATTGACCTTGATGTCCCTTAAATGCGAGAGCCACATCTTCCTCTTCCTCCTTCTTGACTTTAATCCGTTTACTGTTGCTTCCTTCCTTGGTCCACCATCTGATCGCTTCCTATCGAAGAGCTTCCCACATCTCCTCCTTACTTAGAAGAGCAACCCTGCCCAAAATGCTTTGGACAAAGGTTTCCCAGTCTTCAGTAACTGCATTTAGGGCAATCCTGACCATAAATCCAACATCTGGTGTAGCCCTTATGGACGCTAGCTGATCTCGGATCCCTTGCAATCTAATAAGGAAGGGATCGATCTCTTCTCCCTTTTGCATATGAAACAATCTCAGCTGGTTCTCAAGCAACATCTTCCGTTGGATGGAATATCCCTCATATAATGTGGTCAAGGCCTCCCACATTTCCCTTATTGTGTTCTTCTTAGCAATATGTGGGATCACATGATCCTTGACTCCATCTATGATCATGCAATTTTCTCTTGATTGAGCCTCCTCATACTTCTTAAGAGGATCGACACCAACTAGAACAAAAATTGTGTTTAAGGCATGATCCTTGACACGATGTTCATCCCGAACTTCTAGGATCCTGGCTTTCCAGATGACAAGTTGGATGCTCCATCCAACCTGTCCTAATCCCTCAGTCCATTCACGACTTCTTTGCTCAACTAAGTGTCGAACATGTTTTTTTCAAATCTCAGATCCCTTGCAATCTAATAAGGAAGGGATCGATCTCTTCTCCCTTCTGCATCTGAAACAATCTCAGCTGGTTCTCAAGCGACATCTTCTGCTGGACGGAAGATCCCTCGTACAATGTGGTCAAGGCCTCCCACATTTCCCTTGCTGTGTCCTTCTCAACAATATGTGGGATCACATGATCCTTGACTCTGTCCATGATCATGAGTTTTGATCTTCCTTGAGCCTCCTGATACTTCTTGAGAGGATCAACATCAACCGAATCAACAATCATGTTCAAGGCATGATCCTTGATGCGATGTTCATCCAGAACTGCCAGGATCTTGACTTTCCAGATGACAAATTTGGATGCTCCATCCAACCTATCCTGATCCCTCAGTCCATTCATTGCCATCTTTTCTCAACTAAGTGTCGAATGTGAAAATTTCAATCCGGAAATTACTTCTGTAGTGATAGATTTATTTCTCCTACTTATTGTTCCTGATAAGTTATTTACAGAGTTATTTAGTAAATTTTGAAATAAATACTACTGCAACATTCACTTAAGTATATGTAGAGAATAGAACAGTAAGAAATACAAGCATAAGAAGCAATCACATAAACATAGTTATTTTTTTACAATTGTCCCAGGAAAAACCCAATGCAGGAAAATCGGTGCAATAGATGAGGGTTTATATATATTATGCTTCAAAAATGAAATTCTTTATAAGGAAATGACTGGTAGAATTCTTAGAAAACACCTGAGATAAATTCTCATGGTTCTTTCAAATAAATTTCTGACACTCGGGAGACTCCTAGCTCCCTCTGCATCCCTCTACATGTCTCTCTGCACTGTGCTTGCATGTGACTGCGTCACTCTACGCGGCTGCTCTGCATTTCCTTCTATGGCCTTCTGTGTCCTTCTCTCCTCGACCTATGTCACTGATGACTCCATCTGCTTCCTCTACTCTGCAACTCTGCCCTGCATGTGACTGCGTCACTCTATGTGGGCACTTTGCATTGCCTTCTTTGGCCTTCTACGTCCCTATCTCCTCGACCTCTGTCACTGCTCACTACCTATGCTCTGAAACTCTCCCTTTGAAGTTTAATTCTATTCCTTCAGAATATAATTCCTTTGGATTACTGAGTGTTTTCCTGGATTACTTTCCAAATGACCCTCAGGCCTTCTTTTATAATCTTCTCATTGATGAATCACCGACCCAGATTAGAATTCTAATCAATGGCTAAGATTAAAACTTGAATTGATCTTCATTCTCTAGAATATTCACACTCTGTCTTATTAATACCCATTAATTATTAATTTCCCTAATTTTAGACTTAGTGTATCCATTAAAATAATTAATTATTTTAATAAAACATGAACTGTGTGGAATTTCCACAAACGGTTTCTGGGTTATTTGGAATATTGATTTCCAAGCCTCCCCAAAATTTTTGAGACTTGGAACACTTTCTGATGCTACAAAAATCAACACTCCCTCTTAGCAAGGAATGTTTTCTAGAAAAATTCTTGTTGTATGCTGCTCTTCTTTGAAGCATCTACTGCGTTGCTGATCTCTGGCTGCTGCCCCTCATCTGCTATGCTTCTACCCATGACACTATCACTGCCTCATCTGTACTGCAACTCCCTCTGAATCTTGATCCTATCCATTCCTGCTATTGAAATGGATTCTTGATCATCCCCATCTTTTCACTGAGGTATACAAACTTTGTCTTCCCCAGAGCCTTTGTGAGGATACCTGCCACTTGTTCTCCTGTTGGATAGTACTGCAACTGTAAAAATCCTCGTTGGAAATAATCTATGATGAAGTGACACCTGATGTCAATGTGCTTCGACCGATCATGAAACACAGGATTTTCATAGAGCTTGATGCAACTCTGGTTATCACATAGAATTTTGGTCACCTCCATCTTTTCCTTGAGTAAGTTCACAAGCAGTTTCCGAAGCCATATGGCCTGATATGAAGTTGTGCTTGCTGCCATATATTTTGCCTCTGTTGAGCTCAGAGCCACAAATTTATGTTTCTACTGCACCAGGAAGTCATCCTTGATCCAATACTAAAATAATACCCACTGGTACTTTTCTGATCTACTGGGCTCCCAACCCAATCTGCGTCGGTGAACCCACTCAACCTGATGTCATTACCACGGGTGTATTTCAGTCCAAGCTATACTGTTCCTTGTAGATATCTGAGAACATGTTTGGCTGCTACCCAATAAGCCCTCCTTGGTTCTACCATGAACTGACTGAGGGTATTGACAGCATAACAGATGTTTGGCCTCGTGTTGACCAGATGCATCAGAGATCCTATGAGCTGCCTATACAAGGTAGGATCAGCCTCATCATCTTAGGACGTGTTGTATTTCTTCTAGTTGGTGATCATTGGAGTAGCCATGGGTCTATAGTCCTCCATCTGAAAAATATTTAGAATTTTTGTAGAATACCTTCCTTGACCAAGGAAGATCTCACCCTTCTGCTACCAGAATTCCAATCCCAGAAAATAATGCATCAGCGATAGATCCTTCATGTTGAATTCTGCAGCTAAATTCTCCTTGCAGTCCCTAATGAGCCTAGATGATCTTGTCAGAAATAGATCATCTACAAACAATAACAATATCAGAGGCTCACTCCCTACTCTTAGATAGTATAGATTGGGATCTGTGTCACTTTTGAAAAACCCCATCTTCAGCTAGTAGCTGTTGATTTTGACCATACGAAGCACTAGGGGCTTTCTTTAGTCCATACAAGGCTTTCTTAAGCCTGCAAACATGATTCTTTTGTTCATGCATCTCGAAGACCTCTAGTTGTTCAATGTATACTTCCTCTTCTATCACCCCACTTAGGAACGCAGTCTTGACATCCATCTGGTGAATCTCCCATCCCATCAGCGCAACTAGGGATATCACAAATCTAATGGAAGTATATCGGGCTACTGGGGTGAAGGTCTCTTCATAATATATCCCTTCCTTTTGAGCGTACCCCTTAGCCAAAAACCTAGCTTTAAATTTCTCGATGCTACCATCTGCAACATATTTGATCTTGTAGATCCATCTCGAACCTACAACTAATCTGTCTTGAGGTCTAGGAACCACTTCTCAGACATCATTCGTCATGATGGAATTGTATTCTTCCACCATCGCATCTACCCATACTTGGTGCTGAGCTGCGTCCTGAAAACTAGAGGGTTCCCCAACCTGTACTACCAAAGCTTGGTACCTTTCAGGCTGCCTGCATTGCCTCTTCTCATTTCTGGGGGCTCCGACAAAGTCTTCTGCGTCCATTATAATTTGTCACAATTCCCTACTCGTTCTACCACTGGTAGTGGGTGGATTTATCTGCTCTCCTTCCTACAAGTCCTTGAGATATGTATCCCTTGGATTCCCATGCCTTGGAGAGGCACTTGTATTACCCTCCATAGGTCGTTGTGGTTGGACCAGCGGATCCTCCTCAGACTGCGTAGCAAAAGGCATCTATCGGGATTTCCTGAAGGCCCTTTCCTCCATGAACTTCACATCCCACCACAGTACAAATTTCCTGCTCCCAGGAATGTAAATGTGGTAAGCCTTTGCGTTCTCACTATATCCCACCAGATATCCTTTTTCCACAATCATATCCAGCTTCTTCCTCTTCTCTTCGAGCACATGACAATATGCTGCATTGCCAAATATCCTAAAGTGGCTTACCTCATGCTTGCTGCCAGTGAAGACACTTTCTGGAGTGATCTTACTCAATGCGTTGTGAGGAATCCTGTTCTTAACGTAGACAACTATATTACAAGATTCAGCCCACAGGAATTTGGGCATGTCTTGATCATACAACATTGCCTTTGCATCCTCGATAATAGTTCTATTCTTTTTCTCTGCCACACCATTTTTCTCCAGATTATATGGAGCAGTCCACTCTCTTCTGATGCTTTCCCTTGCACAGAACCCTGTGAAGTCTTTATCAATGTACTCTCCACGATTGTCTGATCGCAATACTTTGATCCGCTTTCTTGGCAGATTTTCTACCAGAGCTTTAAACTCTTTGAATCGACTGAAGACTTCGTCCTTGGTCTTTAGAAAGTAGATCCAGGTCTTCTTGGAATGATCATCAATAAAGGTGAAAAAATACTTGGCACCACTAAGATCTCTAGTGGACATTGGTCCACAGATATCCGAGTGTATTAAGCCCAACACACTCTTAGCCCTATTGCTGCTTCTATGATACACTGCCTTGGCATACTTTCCCAATACACACCCTCTGCAGACATCGTCTCGCCTGGTGCTCAGTTTTGGAACTCCTGTGACAGTATTCTTGAGAATTATTAACGCCCCATGGTGCAAGTGCCCCATTCTCCTGTGCCATAGCTCATTCAAATCCTTCTCATCAGTGCTGCCTATTAGCGCCATTGAAGACTCTAGCTGTAACTTGTAGATTTTGTTGCTCTTGACTCTGATTTGTGCCTTCTTCTTCCAACTTGGGTGTTTGATGTATACTCTATTGCCAATGAAGTAAACTTCATCTCCTTTGTTTTGAATTTGTGACACAAAGAGTAAATTAATCCCCAACCCAGGAACATGCAACACATTGGTGGCCCGAATCTTTTTACCGGATTTTGTTTGAAATACTATGTTACCTCTTCCAACAAGGGTACATTTCGCTTTAGTTCCCATGGTGATCTTAAAGTTCATATTATCTTCTTGGTAGCTTGAGAAAAGTTCTTTCACTCCCATCATGTGAGCAGAAGCTCAACTGTATATATACCAGATCTCAGGAGAAGCAGGGCTTGACACACAAGCAAATTCTTCTTCCAATATGGATGCCAAAACTAAAATTTCGCGATCCATCTATTCTTTCATGCTTCCATTCCTTTCTGGAGAACTGCGTGAAACCTTCTGTGTTGTTACTGTAGCAATGTCTGAATCACATTCTATCATCGGTTCTCTGATCTTGTTACTCATCTTTGCTCTGATACCATGTGAAAATTTCAATTCAAAAATTACTTCTGCAGTGATAGATTTATTTATCCTACTTATTGTTTATGATAAGTTATTTACAAAGTTCTTCAGTAAATTTCGAAATAAATACTACTACAACATTAACTTAAGTATATGCAGAGAATATAATAGTAAGAAATACAAACATAAGAATCAATCACATAAGCACAATTATGTTTGGACAATTGTCCCTTGAAAAACCCAATGCGGGAAAACCCGGTGCAACAGATGAGGGTTTATATATTATTCTTTAGCAATGAAATTATTTACAAGGAAATGACTAGAAGACTATTTAGAAAACACCTGAGATAAATTCTCACGGTCCTTCTGGAGAAATTTCTGACACCTGAGAGACTCCTAGCTACCTCTACGCCCCTATGAGGGTCTTTCTGCACAGTGACTGCTTGTGACTGCGTCACTCTGCGCTGCTGCTTTGCGTTGCCTTCTATGGCCTTCTGCGTCCCTCTCTCCTCGACCTCTGTCACTGCTGATTCCCTCTGTTTCCTCTACTTTGAAACTCTACCCTACAACCCTCCCTCTGATATCGAATTCTATTCCTTCATAATCGACTTCCTTCAAGTTATCGAGTGTTTGCCCAGTTTACTTTCTAAATGACCCTCAAGACTTCTTTTATAATCTTCTCATTGATGAACCAACGGCCCAGATTATAAGTCTAATTAATGGCTAAGATTAAAACTTGACTTGATCTTCGTTCTCTAGAAGATTCATGCTCTGTCTTATTAATACCCATTATTTATTTAATTTCCCTAAGTTTAGACTTAGGGTCTCCATTAAAATAATTAATTATTTTAATAAAACAAGAACCAAGTTTAATTTCCACAAACGGTTTCTGGGTTCTTTGGAATACTGATGTCCAAGCCTCCCTACAAATTTTGAGACTTGGAACACTTTCTGATGCTACAAAAATCAACATCGAATAGGTTCCTTTCTCCCTCTTCCGTTGCTGCCCCAACAAAACTCAGATCTGGATTTCTTTGACGCTAGAAATCCTCTAAAGAACAAGCTCCCTCTTAAATTCGATTTCCTTCACAAAAATCCTTCTGCCAACAAATGTTGAAGCACTCCTCTCTGATCGCTCTTTGTTATTGATCAGCATTGGATCTATATTTCTTATCAAGAAATCTTCTCAAGAACTGATTACCTCTACTTTGCCTTTGCCCCACTAGACACGGTTCTGCACCAACAGAATGAGCGTCCCACCAGCAACTTCAGTCGAAAAATCTGCATTGCACCTCAAGCCACAACAACCAGAAAATTTAGACTTAGTAGCCTCTGCGCTGACCCAACAACCACTACGTTTCCTTTTGCAGCTACAACGTGACACTAGAAGGCTGACGCAGGCTCTACGTGAGCCTTCCCAGGTGACTGCATCACCCTTCCTTTGTATTTCGGCACTGTCTCTCGGGACAACTACTTTCCTACAACTGCATTACCTACTTGTATTTTCCTTTAACAAGTTTTTTACAGATTTATTCAGTAAATATTAATGCAAATACTAAGCAGCCTACAACAATATACAAATCAAGTAATGAAAAATAAATCAGACAATCACACAAAGGATACAATTATTTTTGGACTAATGTCCCCAGAAAAACCCAATGTAGGAAAAGTGCAACAGCTCTGAGGGTTTGTATTATTAAGCAACAATATTTTGAGTACAACTAGGGTGCCAAATACGACACACACAACAGAGAAAATCCTAGGAAAATAGATAAAATAGTGAGTTTTACCTCACACTGCAAGTCCTGGGTAATCCAAGACCCGAACTGGTGAAAGCCTAGCTTCCTCTACACTGTAGATGCGTAGGCTTAAGTGGGGATGGCTGATGATTGAATCACCTCTTCTTTGTGCTGATCTATCTCTCAGAAAATCGAGTTTCAGCACTCCCGGCTTAGAAACCCCGATCTCCAACAAAATACAGACTGTGGTTTCCCTCTTAATGCCAGCTTCTCTACGAAAGTCATTAAACTCATTTGACTCATACTCGGTCCCATTGTCAGTCCTCAAAACTTTGATTTTCTTCTCGGTTTGATTTTCTACCAAGGCCTTGAAGGTATGGAACTATTTCAATGCTTCATCCTTCTTCTTCAAAAACATATCTAGGTCTTGTGGGAGAAGTCATCTGTAAAAGTCATGTAATAGAAACATCCTCCCAAGGATGTCACAGGCAGTATACCAGATAAATCAGAATGTATCAACTGCAAGATATCAGTTATATTTGTGACACTTGAGGGGAAGGGTCCCTTTGTATGCTTCCCTTCAGCACAACCTTGACATATACCTTCATGATCATCTCTAAACTCGGGCATCCCTGTCACCACATTCCTTGCTTCGACAAGGGCTTTGTAATGAAGGTGTGCAAACCTCCGATCCCATAACTCTGTTTGAAGAGTTGTATCACATGACATAGCTCCCAATGGACTTCCTCCAACCTGGTACAGTGTATCAACTCTAAAACCAATAGAAAGAGCTTCCTTGAAGTTCTTCTTCCAGATAAGTACCTCTCCATCAACGAATGCCACCTTGAACCCTTTGTCTTCCATTGTTGAAATGGACACAAGGTTCTTCTTCAAATCATGTATGTACAACACATCTTGTAATCAAAGGACTTGACCTTGAGATAGATGGAGGGTCACAATCCATGTCCCTTTCACGGGATAGGTGGCATTATTTCCAAGGATAATTTCCAGATTAGTATCCTTCACAACCAAATGAGAGAGGGCTTCTTTATAGCCAGTGAGGTGCCTTGAAGCACCACTATTAATCAACCAGACATCCAAGGTGTTGGGTGGATATGCAGCAGAGAAGGCATATATAAGAATAAATTCATTTCTCTTTATTATCAACAACATTATACTCATCGTACCTGGAATTTCTTGACATCTTGAAAGGTTTCCCATTTCCACTATGATCAGAGGGAGCCTTCCTTTTTCCTTTGAACCTGTTGTTCCTACCATTCCCTCTCGAGTTGTTGTCATCATCCCTGGGAGAGTCCCTTATACAGTGCCCAGTCTTGTTACAAGTGTAACATCTTCCCTTCCTTCCTTGGGCCCCGATCTACCATGGTTTTGATTTCTCGAGCCACCATGGTTCTTCTCCTTTGCATGAGCGACGAAGGCAATAGGGTCACTTCCATTTCCATTAGAGGCATATTCCATCATTCTTGTTTCCTCTTGAGTGAATCTCGTCAATATTTCATCAAAATTAGGGATCACATTATTATTAAGAATAGTGGTATTGAATACATACCAATCACGGGGGAGACCTCCAAGTGCAATAAGAACCATTTCTCGATCATATATGGCTTCCCCAATAGCTAGGATGTTATTCCTAATTTCTGTGAGCCTTATAAAATATTATTGAATAGATTCATCCTTGCCCTTCTTGATATTGTTCAATTGACTCTTGAAGAAAATGATTTGATTAGCATTGCTAGCCCTGAACATGCTCACCAACTTATCATACATCTCTTTAGATGTGTTCAGCTCAAAAATGTAAGAAACCAAGTGCTTATGAATAGAATCTTGGATAATCATCTTTGCTTTGGTTTCCCCTTTTCTATACCTCGTTTTCGTGGCAGCAACTGCATTTGATGGAGGCTCTTGAATCTTCCTCTTCAAATAGTCCATGACATATTGATCTTCTAGTACCAAATCCAAGGACATCTTCCATGCATGATAACCAGACTTATCAGTGAATTTATCATAAACCTTGAAACCCTTGTAGGTTGAGAAGGCCATTTGTCCTTGATAGGATTCCTTCCTTCAACGATTACTTCTAACACAAGCTTGGACTTTGTCTTCACTTCAACTCTAATTCCATGTTAAATTTGGATAACCATGGTGTTCTATGCTTGATGCAATTTTACTTCAATAATTCTTAGGCCCAATACAAAATAGCAATCACATAAACATGAAAGTAAAATGCTAATAGAACGCAATAATAGATCAATGGAAGACAAGCCAAATATAGATCAAATTTACAATCCCTTTTGTCCAACAAAGATATGAGATATTTTTGCGTTACGATAGTCAACAGGATGCTTTAGCCAACAAAGTCTTTCTCGGTCAGCCAATCCTCCAAGTGTCCCACCCACAACCCTCAAAGACAACTCATCACAAGTCAACGCTGGTCAACCCAAAGTCAACGTAGGACAATAACAGAACGTCAACGTTGCAGATTAGGGCTTTGGTCAAACTTCTCTGATTTCTTCGTTTTTAGTGCCCAGAAGTACAGCCTCTCAAAATTGGAATTTTGGCAGATTTTTGAGGTCAAATGACCAAGGGTTGACCACATTTCACGCTGTTCAATGCTGCAACAAAAAGCCCTAAATAGATCCGCAGAAAACAGTAGCTCAACTCCACACGTGTGAGGGGAAAAAGGCCTCCAAAGGCTATCGAACCAATCAGATCACAATGAGAGAATGTGTGATGAGTTGATGAGAAAATGACCTCCAATTTATATCCATTAGTGAGGGTGTGTGACACATCTATTAGGCAAGTGAGCCTACATTACAAATCTGGCGGACCTTGCACATGTGGAAAATAAATTCAAAATAAATGTTCTTCTCATCCAAACAAGATGATCTTTAGATCAATCTTGCACCTCTCTGAAAGAGAAATCCAACAAAGATATGACCATCGTCATATGAGAAGTGCAACATGGAGTTTGGACCTACTTTCCTAAAATGAACACTCCCTCTCAACTAGGGAGAACTCCATTTGTCCACAAGTGCCATCCATCAGTACCATCGTGTACTTTCACCAAACATCGTGCATCATCCTGCCATAAATTGCTTTGCTGGCTCTTTCTCAGATAGAACAAAAAAGGTGAGTCACAAAGACATCACACTCAGCTGACCGAAGTTAGCTTAGAGGTAAAAACCTCTCTTGGACTCAAAAAAAGTCTCATACTAATCCGAAGTTAGTTTACTAACTCGAAGTCAGTTTAGGGGTAAGAACCTCATCGTACTTGATCCCAGATCAAGGTGTTGGACATGTGCCATCCTAGACATAGAGAGTATGAAAATCTCTGATGCGTCCATCGGTCTTGCTATTGGTCTCTATCTACATTTACCACCTCACTGGCCAAATGAGAGGTACTTCCCATGAGTCCAAAACTCCATGGGTAGGATGCGTACAGGGCACAGATCAAAGAGAGGTGAACCAACTCAATATCATATCAGTGGGGCAGAAGCACAACAAGGTTCGACAGGCCTAGCCTCGTATGTGCTTATAGCTCCAAGAAGCTATCCCCAAGCCCCCCGAAGCTTCGAGAGCTCATAGTCCAACTCAATCAGGATCCTCAGAATAAAGTTTTTCCATGATTCCAAGCTTCTTACGGAAGGTCAGTAACTTGACCTTCCCCAGGGGCTTCGTGAGAATGTCCCTGACCTGCTTATCATTTCCTATATGATCAAGCCTTACAACCCCTCGCTGTACCATATCTCAGATGAACTGGTACCTAATATCAATATGCTTGGATCGATCGTGGAACAGAAGATTCTCAGAAAGACGAATCCCACTCTGGTTATCACTAAGGATAATGGTGGTATTTAGTACATGCTCAAACAACTCACTAAAGAGATTTCAAAACAAAACAACTTCACAACAGGCCATACTTACTGCAATGTATTTGGCCTCAGCAGTGCTCAAATCCACCGACTTCTGCTTCCTTCTCATCTCAGATATCAAAGCAAAACCCAAGGTGAAGCAACATCTAGATGTGCTCTTGCGATCCACCACATTTCCATCCCAATCGGCATCAGTGTATCCATGGAGTCTCAAACTCCCGGTAGTGTGTCTCAGCCCATGGTTGATTATGCACCGAAGATATCTCAATAGATTCTTGGCACCAATCCAGTGTATGTGATGAGGATCAACCATATGTTGACTCAAATTGTTCACTACAAAACATACATCTAGACGAGAGTTCACTAAGAACATCAGGGCCCCCACCAGTTGTCGATACTCGGTAGGATTTATTAGCACGGGCCTAGCATCTTTTCCACACAACTTCTTGAAGTTGAGTTCCATTGGTGTCGACACAGACTTACAGTCCACCATACCAATTCTCTTAAGCAGCTTCACGACATGTTTTCCTTGAGTAAGGAAAATCTTGCCTGGCCTCTACTAGACCTCCAAGCCTAGGAAGTAGTGCATCATTCCTAAGTATTTCATCTCAAACTTGGAAGATAACTCCCTCTTACATTGATGAATGAGAGGGTCAACACCTATTAGGAAGATATTGTCCACATAGAAAACCATAATGAGAGGCCTTTCTTTATCAACCTTAAAATAAAGGTTTGGATCAGCATTTCCTCGAGTGAAGCACAACTTCATCAAGTAGCTATCTATTCTCTCATACCAAGCCTTGGGGGCTTGCTTCAACCCATAGAGTGCTTTCTTCAACTTGCATACATGGGTGTCTCTATCTCATATTTTGAACCCCAGAGGTTGCTCCACATACAGCTCTTCCTTTATAGAACTATGCAGAAAAGCGGTCTTCACATCCATCTGATGGAGACTCCATCCTTGCGTTGCGGCAAGGGCAATAATAGATCGAATGGTGATATAGGGGGCCACAGGTGCAAATATATCTTCATAATATATGCCTTATTTTTTAGAGAAGCCTTGGGCAACAAATATTTCCTTGTACTTTTCAACACTTCCATCATATCCATGCTTGATCTTATAGAGCCATTTCGAGGTGACCACAGATTTTTCCTCCGGTCTCGGGACCACTTCCCAGATATCATTTTTCATAATGGACTCATATTCTTCGTGCATAGCATCCTTCCAAACTTGATGCTTTACGAATTCTTCAAATGATCCAGGCTCAGATTGTACTATCGTAATCATGGCTGCTAGATACCCTTGGTATCTCTTCGGCTTCTTGCTTTCATGGAATGTCCCCCTTGGTGCAGCATGTCTCTCGGCATCTGCGAGAGTATCCCAGAGCCATGAGGGTCTTCTCTTATTTGAAGGATGTGGATTAATGTGATCTATAGGTCCTTCAACATCAGGCATCAGGTCATCCTTCAGCTCTTCCTGCTTCCCTGCTTCATCTTCTTTGTCTTCCTTAGAGCTAGGAAGATTTCTCACTTTATTGAGGGCAAAATCTTCATCGAAGGTGACATCGTGGAATATCTCCACTTCTCTTTGACCAGACACATAGATTCTATATTCCTTCGAAGTTACATTATAGCTGAAAAACATTCCCTTCTTTCCAAAATCATCCAGCTTGCTTCTCTTTTCTTTCGGCACATGAAAGTAAACAGGACAACCAAAAACTCTAAAATGAGAAACATCAGGTTTCTTACCAGAGAAGACTTCTTCAGGAGTTTTGGAGTCCAGAGGGGAATGCGAGCATCTATTTTGAACATACACAGTAGTGTTCGCAGCTTCTCCCCATAGAAACTTTGAAAGACCTTGGTCACATAGCATGGCACGGGCAACTTCCACAATGGTCCTATTCTTTCTTTCATTAACACCATTTTGCTCAAGAGTGTATGCAGTTGTGGTCTTCCTCTTAATGCCAGCTTCTCTACAAAATTCATTAAACTCATTTGACACATACTCGGTCCCATTTTGGGTCCTCAAAACTTTGATTTTCTTCTCGGTTTGATTTTATACCAAGGCCTTGAAGGTACAAAACCATTTGAATGCTTCTTCCTTCATCAAAAAATATATCCAGGTCTTGCAGGAGAAGTCATATGTAAAAGTCATGTAATAGGAACATCCTCCCAAGGATGTCACATGCAGCATACCAGATAAATCAGAATGTATCAACTGCAAGATATCAGTTGTATTTGTGACACTTGAGGGGAATGGTCCCCTTGTATGCTTCCCTTCGGCACAATGTAATGTTCCAAAATTTTAGCTTCCAAGCTAAATGGAACATCAGAGTTAGCAGCAGCTATAGTCGGCAAATAAATGGGTAGAAAAGCCCATAAGTCTCCTAAGGAGGATAAGAAAAATCCAAGTGTGAAAGGAGACACTCTTTCTAGTTCAATAAACCACCTCCATGTGTGAACAAAGACAAAATGAAGTTGCTTTGACCAAGTCAACAGCGTAGTTTTAGTGGAGGAGGAATCCTAGGTTGGAAAACACAATTTTGGAGCGAAAGGTAGCTTGGGTTAGAAGAAACCTAAGTGAGTGGGGCCAAGGGCAAGAAAAATCACTTATGATATAAGGAAGAGGATGGCAACATTGTTGAGCATGTTGTAGATTATTCTCATTCTTCGCTGCCAAGAATTGTTGTTGCTTGCTGCTTAGCAAGTTGCAGTGTTGCTTAGCACTAGGTGTTCTCGGGCGGGAATCCCACCTCTTTCCTTTGAGGATCTCATTGGAAGAGTTTGTATTCATCATTCCACATCAGGTTTTTAGGCCAAGCTTCAGCCATCTACATCAGCACAGCTTTTTCGGAGATTGTGCAATGTTGCCGGGTGCAACAGTGGAAGGGATTGGAATTCCTGCTTCTGAGCTAGTTTCTCATTGGAGGAAGGTTTCCTTCACTTGAGAGATCTATTTGGAGAGCTCCAAAGCTTATTTCAGATCTAAGTATCAGTCCACACATTTCTCTCACCCTCCTAGCGCTGTTTCTACTAGGGAGTGCGTTTTTTAGGAGGCAGAACTTATTGCATGGTTTGGTGGCTCCATTGGCGAGTTTCCTTATGATTGAGAGGTTCATCCTTTCATGGAGGAAGCCCTTGAGGGTTCTTCATCAGATAAGACATATTTCAGCCTATTTCACTCATGTACTTTAGTTTTACAGTGATTATTCAGTCATTTTCTGAATATCACATTTTATATATAGAGTGTTTGACAAGAAACCCTTGCCAGTTTCTTTAGTATTTTGTAAAGGGAGCTTAGATATCTTTTCTCCAGAATTTTTTATCAATACATGAGTAGATCTATTGTTATTTTATCATTTTAAGTGTAAAACCTCTCTTAGACTGTGCAGTCCCTTGAGCAGCTACTCTGACATTTTTCAATCTTGGGGTTTTTCACTAGTTTTGGCTACACTAGTGTGGGAGGTCTGTTTAGCCCTCCTAGTTTGATTTGTTTCAACAATATTCTTGGATTTACATTTCATATTGATTATTTTATGGGATGCAAGAGTCCACTTCATTATTTTGTTGCATATGTTGCTGGAAGAGCGTTTTTCATGCATGTTTTATGAGCAATCCTGGAAAAGGAACACTATAGTGGTATCAAAGCATGATATTTGGCTCAGCTTGTGGCTTCAAGCCAAAGTACTGAATCCATGAAGGGGGAATATTTTTAACTCTATAGACAGAGTCTGCAGATGGCCAGGTAGCCTCTGGATCTCAACCTTTTTTCAAAGGTGACATATCCAGTAAATGCCCCTGCAGTCAATCTCTGGAATAGAATTTCGATATTCCTGAGAAGGGAAACTTTCCAGTGCTATCAGAAGAAGGTGAGATGGACAGAAACCAGAAAGCTTCAGTATGTGGAGAAGGAAATGAAGACAAGCTCACAAAGCTTCTTCCAAAATCTATGAAGAGCTTTCAAGGAGAGCTGAAAAAGTGGAAATTGGAGATGGAATCTCCAAAGGAGATTGATTCTAGAGCTGAATCTAGATTTGCACATGGTGAGCATGAGCATGCAGCTGCACTCCATGATGCACAATGCAATCAAATGCCCATAGCTATCCTGAGATGGATGGGAGGAGGAAGAATGCCTAAGAGAATGACTCTTAGTGATTTGTTGCAGGAGGATGAATCTCAAACTGAGAAGTTTAGAAATCATACTGATTTCCAAGAGTTTTGCAAGATCCAGATGGAGAAGAGCCAGCAATAGGATGCAGATAGATTTCTTCTATCTACTTTTTTCGGATCACCTACATGTTCAATTGGAGCTTGGGTGAAGGAGCTAAACTCCTATTTGTAGCTGCACCATATTTCTGGAGATGAAGCTGTCAAAGTTGCAGCGCTACATTGTAGAGGTAAGGCTCGTGCATGGTGAATTTTTGAATGTTGTTCCTTAAAGAATGCTAATACTTTCTCTTTTGCAAGATTCATAAGAACATTGATGGAGAGGTTTGGTGAAAAGCTTCCTAAGACACATGAGCAAGGAAAACTTGAGAAAACAAAACCCTTGCATGTGATGGGGGAAACTCCATTTCAGAAAACCATGGGAGGAGTTGATGACTTGCATTACACATTGCCATAAGCAACACTTCCAATTCACATTCTTGAACAAGAGGGCATGGGGATCACTTTTTCACAAAGGGATCCATTGGTTGAGATGTTTCCCACACACATTGATGAAGAAGAGGGCAACAACACTGTCACATCTAGAGCACATCCAGTGCCTCATGCAGAGGAAGGAGGAGCACATGCTCCAACAGGAGGGATTCTTGTGCCTTTGCAAGAATTTCCCGAGGATATCATACATAGAGGTCCAAGCACAATCAGTGAGCAGCATGATTGTGTAGCATTGCAGCTGGAAGAAGGGGAGGGGGAGGAAGAGCAGCATCAGTTGATGAGGAGCACACACCCTTCTCTATTTCAGAGAGCCAATGCAAGAAAGAGGCAGACTGATTTGTGTAGTCAAGGCAGGGGCAAGGTTTCCCAACCATATGAGTAGTCTACTCTTGACATTGATGTCTCACTATATGGAGGCGTTCCACCTGGGAGGCCACCTGATCTTCAGTTGATGAGAGATGTCTTGTCTTTGGGTTCACCACTCTTTGACTTTGGAGAGGTGAAGAGTTTTGAGGAGAAATTTTGCATGGGGGATGTCAAAGTAGTAGACAACAGCATGAGTGGAGCTTCACATGCCAGATCACCAACGCTGTCACTGAGGGGGATTGATCCTTACTGGAGGTCTCAACTTTTAGTGGAGTACTCCAAGGATCTTGGTGCATGCATGATTCTTGATGACCCGGATGGAGATGACAGATACATGGTAGATGATGTGGTCATCTATTCCTATGGCAGGATCTTCTTGACTGGATCTTCTAGTCTCAAGGAGAGGCTGCTACATGCAGCACATGAGGACTTCTCTTCTATGCACTTTGATGCATATTTCCAGTTGATGGAGGATTTCACTTGGGAGGGCATCTAGCATGACATATATCAGCATATGGATAGATGCATAGCCCGAATGGTAATAGAGAGGATGTCACAGCTACCTTCCTACTCATTGGGAGTGAGGGAGAATTTCTAGTTGAGCCATTTTAGCTCAAGACCTCAAGTACATAATGGAGGAGGTATCATTTCATGTTTTGTATTGTACTTATTCTCTTTTTTTGAGCAGCATGGTGTAACAAGAAGAAATATTTCTTCTTGCATATTATATGATGATGTACTTGCAGCTACTTGTAGCATTGATCTTGGCTATCTTTTTGATGAGCTGTGGGGGAAGCCATATGTCTCTTGGTGTGCACCAATGACACCATATTGTAACTTCATGTTTCCATCTCATGAGATGACTATGGCAGCAAACAAGTGGCTGGTAAAGCACTTGTTGATTATTATTTTGATGTAGGCCAATTGTGCACTGCGCTGGTTCCATGAGAGGGGCCAAGATTCACTCTCCAGTTGTCAATTGGCAACTTGTTTTTATTGTATCTTGCTTCCATGTATTGCTGATGTGTTCTTGTTCAAAGGAAGCTTGTATGAGGGAGAGATGAGGCAGCAACAAAGGTTGTTGTTGCTATGGTATCACTTGGGAGAGTATGGGAAAACTTCTTCCCATACTTTTCATGGTATTTCTGAAGAGAAGAAAGGCACATTCATGGTGCAAAGAGGCTACCCTTCAGTATTGGAGGATCATGAGAGACTTCCATGTCGGGAGATGATCTTCTCACATAGCAGCATTATGGTGGATGGCTTTGGCATATGGAATGTCAAAGGGAGAAGTCATGGAGCCTTATTACAAAGGCCTACAACGCTGTCACATAGAAGCATGTTCTTATGGATGAGATATTCCAAAGGGAGGAGGTATCCCTTCTTCTTGCAGATTTTTATGAGTATATTCTCATGGGAGGACTTTTTGGAGGATCTCACTTTCATTCCACTCACTATGTATGTTAGAGAATGCATTTCTATACTTGTTTATTACTCTATTGAGTATTTGTACTTTCTCACCATGTTTGCACGGTGCATTTCTCCCCAAAAGAGCAGGAGTATTTTCGGGTTTCATGGTCATTATAGGGCCAATGTTTATGATGATAGTAGCCCATCTATACTTGACATTGGGCAGGTGTATTGTTATTTTGTATATGTACAGCTGATATACATTTATGCTTACTTCCACATGCTGGGAGAACATACATATTCAACTTGTAATTTGTTGCAGGAACACTTTCCATATGACATTCTCAAGCAGTAGTTGGGAGAACTGCGCAGTATCCACTAGAGATACCATATGTATCATCCAAAATTGCACATAGCATTCATCCATTTTCTGATTTGGATGCCATGTGGTGATGATGTGCCATTCATCTTGAATGGAATGGTTTGGGTTGGCATGACTCATGATCTTGGAGGGAGAGTCTTTGGAGGCTCAATCTTCTTCTTGCCATTGGAGGGCAATCATGTTTCAGCCCAATATCAGCATACCCTCTACACTTCTCATGAATGAAGAGGAGGACAGTGTGGGATAGGCCCTCTTGCCTATCATGTTCACTTATTCAGCCCACCTACATTTCAGGAGCACAAGGTGGAAGAGGCTTTTCATGAGTTACCATGTTGGAGGGTGACTCACTTCATTTGGATGATTGCATGGATGAGGGAGGCACTCATTCACCATGTTGATAATAACTCCTACTTTGTGGAGGCCATGTGACATCTAGCATGTTTCCATTCACACTTTCCACCTTTGATTGATGTGGACACTTTGGTTTTGCACCCTTGGGAGGAAGCATTAGATGACAGTTTATTGGCAGATTCTCTTAATGCAGTGATGGAGGCTATTGATGGAGGCCAAATAAGGAGGAGGGGAGATATTTTTCTCTCCTTATGCATTTTCTTAAGGACAAGCAAAGATTTTAGAGTGGAGGACTGTAATGTTCCAAAATTTTAGCTTCCAAGCTAAATGGAACATTAGAGTTAGCAACAGCTATAGTCGGCAAATAAATGGGTAGAAAAGCCCATAAGTCTCCTAAGGAGGATAAAAACACTCCAAGTGTGAAAGGAGACACTCTTTCTAGTTCAATAAAACACCTCCATGTGTGAACAAAGACAAAATGAAGCTGCTTTGAACAAGTCAACAACACAGTTTTAGTGGAGGAGGAATCCTAGGTTGGAAAACGCAATTTTGGAGGGAAAGGTAGCTTGGGTTAGAAGCAACATAAGTGAGTGGGGCCAAGGGCAAGAAAACTCACTTATGATATAAGGAAGAGGATGGCAGCATTTTTGAGAATGTTTTAGCTTATTCTCATTCTTGGCTTCCAAGAATTGTTGCTGCTTGCTGCTTAGCAAGTTGCAGTGCTGCTTAGCACTGGGTGTTCCTGGGCGGGAATCCCACCTCTTTCCTTTGAGGAGCTCATTGGAAGAGTTTGTATTAATCATTCCACATTAGGTTTTTAGGCCAAGCTTCAGCCATCTACATCAGCACAGCTTTTCCGGAGATTGTGCAGTGTTGCTGGGTGCAGCAGTGGAAGGGATTGGAATCCCTGCTTCTGAGCTAGTTTCTCATTGGAGGAAGGTTTCCTTCACTTGAGAGATCTATTTGGAGAGTTCCAGAGCTTATTTCAGATCTGTGGTATCATTCCATACATTTATCTCACCCTCCCAGCGTTTTTTCTGCTAGGGAGTGCGTTTTTTAGGAGGCAGAACTTATTGCATGGTTTGGTGGCTCCATTGCTGAGTTTCCTTGTGATTGAGAGGTTCATCCTTTCATGGGAGGAAGCCCTTGAGGTTTATTCATCAGATAAGAAATCTTTCAGCCTATTTCACTAATTTACTTCAGTGCTGCAGTGATTATTCAGTCATTTTCTGAATATCACATTTTATATATAGAGTGTTTAACAAGAAACCCTTGGCGGTTTCTTTAGTATTTTGTAAAGGGAGCTTAGATCTCTGTTCTCTAGCATTGTTTATCAATACATGAGTAGATATATTTTTCTCTGATCATTTTATGTGTAAACCCTCTCTTAGAATACGCAGTCCCTTGAGCAGCTGCTTTGGCATTTTGCAGTCTTGGGGTTTTTCACTAGTTTTGGCTACACTAGTGTGGGAGGTCTGTTTAGCCCACCTAGTTTGATTTGTTTCAACTATATTATTGGATTTAAATTTCATATTGATTATTTTATGGGATCCAATAGTCCATTTCAGTATTTTGTTGCATATGTTTCTGGAAGAGTGTTTTTCATGCATTTTTTATGAGCAATCCTGAAAAAGGAACACTACACACAACCCTGACATATACCTTCATGATCATCTCTAAACACAGGCATCCTTGTCACCACCTTCCTTGCTTCAAGAAGGGATTTGTAATGAAGGTTTGCAAACCTCCGGTGCCATAACTCTGTTTCAAGAGTTGTATCACATGACATAGCCCCCAATGGACTTCCTCCAACCTAGTAGAGTGTATCAACTCTAAAACTAATAGAAAGAGCTTCCTTGAAGTTATTCTTCCAGATAAAAACCTTTCCATCAACGAATGCCACTTTGAACCCTTTGTCTTCCATTGTTGAAATGGACACAAGGTTCTTCTTCAAATTAGGTACGTACAACACATCTTGTAATTAGAGGACTTGACCTTGATATAGATGGAGGGTCACAGTCCCTGTCCCTTTCACGTGATAGGTGGCATTATCTCCAAGGATAATTTCTAGATTAGTATCATTCTCAACCAAATGAGAGAGGGCTTCTTTATAGCCAGCGAGGTGCCTTGAAGCACCACTATCAATCAACCAGACATCCAGGGTGTCGGGTAGAGATGCAACAGAGAGGGAAAATTCAAGAATAAATTCATTTCTCTTATTATCAACAACATTATACTCATCGTACCTGGAATTTCTTGACCTCTTGAAAGGTTGTCCATTTCCACTATGATAAGAGGGAGCCTTCCTTTTTCCTTTGAACCTGTTGTTCCTGCCATTCCCTCTTGAGTTGTTGTTGTCATCATCCTTGGGAGAGTCCCTTCTATTAGGGCACTCTCTTCCATAGTGACCAGTCTCTGGAAATATGGTGCAGCTGCAAATAGGATTTTAGCTTCTTCATCAGCCTTGAAACCCTTGTACGTTGAGGAGGCCATTTGTCCTTGATAGGATTCCTTCCTTCAGTGATTGATTCTAACACAAGCTTGGAATTTCTCTTCACCTCAACTATGATTCCATGTTAAATTTAGATAACCATGGTGTTCAATGCTTGATGCAATTTTACTTCAATCTTTCTTAGGCCCGATACAAAATAGCAATCACATAAACATGAATGTAAAATGCTAATAGAGCACAATAATATATCAATAGAAGACAAGCCAAATATAGATAAGATTTACAATCCCTTTTTTCTAGCAAAGATATGAGATATTGTTGTGTTACGGCAGTCAACAGGATGATTTAGCCAACAAAGTCTTTCTATGTCAGCCAATCCTCCAAGTGTGACACCCACAACCCTCAAAGACAACTCATCAAAAGTCAACGCTGGTCAAACCAAAGTCAACCCAGGACAACAATAGAAATTCAATGCCACAGATTTAAGGGATTTGGTAAAACTTCTCTAATTTCCTCAATTTTAGTGCCCAGTAGTACGACCTCTCAAAATCATAATTTTGGCAGAGTTTTGAGGTCAAACGACCAAGGGTTGACCACGGTCAACGCTGGTCAACACTGCAACAAAAATCCCTAAACAGATCCACAGAAAACAGTAGCTCGGCTCCACACGTGTGAGGGAAGAAAGGCCTCGAAAGGATATTGAACCAATCAGATCACAATGAGAGAATGTGTGATGAGTTGATGAGAAAATGACCTCCAAGTCTCTCCAAATTATATCCATTAGTGAGGGTGTGTGACACATCTATTAGGCATGTGAGCCTACATTACAAATCTGGCCGATCTTGCACATGTGGGAAATAAATTCAAAATAAATTTTCTGCTCATCTAAACAAGATGATCTTTAGATCAAATTTTCACCTCTCCGAAAGAGAAATCCATCAAAGATATGACCATCGTCATATGAGTAGTGAAACATGGATTTTGGACCTAGTTTCCTAAAATGATCTCTCCCTCTCAATTAGGGAGAACTCCATCTGTCCACAAGTGCCATCCATCAGTACCATCGTGTACTTTCACCAAACATTGTGCGTCATCCTACCGTAACTTGATTTGCTAGCTTTTTCTTAGATAGAACAAAAAAGATGAGTCACAAAGACATCACACTTAGCTGACCGAAGTTAGCTTAGAGGTAAAAACCTCTCTTGGACTCAAAAAGAGTCTCATACTAGTCTGAAGTTTGTTTACTGACTCAAAGTCAGTTTAAGGGTAAGAACCTCATCGTACTTGATCCCAGATCAAGGTGTTGGACACATGCCATCCTAGGCATAGCGAGTATGACAATCTCCGATGCGTCCATCGGTCTCGCTATTGGTCTCTATCTACATTTCCCACCTCACTAGCCAAATGAGAGGTATTTCCCATGAGTCCGAAACTCCATGGGTAGCATGCATACGGGGCATAGATCAAAGAGAGGTGAACCAACTCAATATCATAACAGTGGGGCAGAAGCACAACAAGGTTCGACAAGCCTAGGTCTGAGGAAGAGTTCCAAGAAGTTGTCCTGTCTCCAAGCCTGGAAAGAGCTCGAGGAACCAATCCCATCCAAAGAGATCCCTAGAACATGCTCTTTCCACGATTCCAAGCTTCTCACAGAAGGTCAAGAACTTGACCTTCCCCAAGGGCTCCGTGAGAATGTCCCTGACCTGCTTATCATTTCTTATATGATCGAGCCTTACGACCCCTCGTTGTACCATATCTCGGATGAAGTGGTACCTAATATCAATATGCTTGGATCGATCGTGGAACACGATATTCTCAGAAAGATGAATCCCACTCTGGTTATCACAAAGGATAATGGTGGTATCTAGCACATGCTCAAACAGCTCACTGAAGAGCTTTCAAAACCAAACAACTTCACAACAGGCCATACTTACTGCAATGTATTCAGCCTCAGCGGTGCTCAAAGCCACCGACTTCTGCTTCCTTCTCATCTAAGATATCGAAGCAGAACCCAAGGTGAAGCAACATCCAGATGTGCTCTTGCAATCCACCACACTGCCAACCCAATCGACATCAGAATATCCATGGAGTCTCAAACTCCCGACAGTGTATCTCAGCCCATGGTTGATTGTGAACCGAAGATATATTAGTATATTCTTGGCACCAATCTAGTGTATTTGATGAGGATCAACCATATGTTGACTCAAAGTGTTCACTACAAAACATACATCCAGACGAGAGTTCACTAAGAACATTAGGGCCCCCACCAGTTGTCGATACTCGGTAGGATTTGTTAGCACTGGCCTAGCAGTGTTTCCACACAACTTCTTGAAGTTGAGTTCCATTGGTGTCCACACAGACTTACAATCCACCATACCAAATCTCTCGAGTAGCTTCACAACATGTTTTCCTTGAGTAAGGAAAATATTGCTTGGCCTCTGCCAGACCTCCAAGCCTAGGAAGTAGTGCATCATTCCTAGGTCTTTCATCTCAAACTTGGAAGCTAACACCCTCTTACATTGATGAATGAGAGGGTCAACACCTATCAGGAAGATATTGTCCACATAGAAAACCAGAATGAGGGGCCTTTCTCTATCAACCTTATATCAACCTTAAAATAAAGGTTTGGATCAACATTTCTTCGAGTGAGGCCCAACTTCATCAAGTAGCTATATATTCTCTCGTAGCAAGCCTTGGGGGCTTGCTTCAACCCATAGAGTGCTTTCTTCAACTTACATACATGGGTGTCTCTATCTCATATTTCGAACCCCAGAGGTTGCTCCACATACACCTCTTCCTTTATAGAACTATGCAGAAAAACGGTCTTCACATCCATTAGATGGAGACGCCATCCTTGCGTTGTGACAAGGGCAATAATAGATCGGATGGTGGTATAGCGGGCCACAGGTGCAAATATATCTTCATAATATATGCCTTATTTTTTAGAGAAGCCTTGGGCAACAAATCTTGCCTTGTACTTTTCAGCACTTCCATCAGATCCATGCTTGATCTTATAGAGCCATTTCGAGGTGACCACAAATTTGTCCTTCGGTCTCACGACCACTTCCCATACATCATTTTTCATAATGGACTCATATTATTCATGCATAGCATCCTTCCAAAATTGATGCTTTATGACTTCTTCAAATGATCCAGGCTCAGATTGTACTATCGTAATCATGGCTGCTACATACCCTTGGTATCTCTTCGGCTTCTTGCTTTCATGGAATTTCCCCCTTGGGGCAACATGTCTCTCGGCATCTGCGAGAGTATCCCAGAGCCATGAGGGTCTTCTCTTATTTGAAGGAGGTGGATCAATGTGATCTATAGGTCCTTCAACATCGGGCATCAGGTCATCCTTCGGCTCTTCCTACTTCCCTGCTTCATCTTCTTTATCTTCCTTGGAGCTAGGAAGATTTCTCACTTTATTGAGGGCAACATCTTCATCAAAGGTGACATCGTGGAAAATCTCCACTTCTCTTTGACTAGGCACATAGATTCTATATTCCTTCGAAGTTTCACTGTAGCCGATAAACATTCCCTTCTTTCCAGAAGCATCCAGCTTGCTTCTCTTTTCTTTTGGCACATGAAAGTAAACAGGACAACCAAAAACTCTAAAATGAGAAACATCAATTTTCTTACCAGAGAAGACTTCTTCGGGAGTTTTGGAGTCCAGAGTGGAATGCGGGCATCTATTTTAAACATACACAACAGTGTTTGCAGCTTCTCCCCATAGAAACTTTGGAAGACCTTGGTCACATAGCATGGCGCAGGCAACTTCCACAATAGTCCTATTCTTTCTTTAATCAACACCATTTTGCTCAGGAGTGTATGCAGTTGTGGTCTCCTTCTTAATGCCAGCTTCTCTACAAAAGTCATTAAACTCATTTTACACACACTCGGTCCCATTTTCGGTCCTCAAAACTTTTATTTTCTTCTCGGTTTTATTGTATACCAAGGCCTTGAAGGTACAAAACCATTTGAATTCTTCGTCCTTCATCAAAAAATATATCCAGGCCTTGCGGGAGAAGTCATCTGTAAAAGTCATGTAATAGGAACATCCTCCCAAGGATGTCACAGGCAGCATACCAGATAAATCAGAATGTATCAACTGCAAGATATGAGTTGCCTTTGTGACACTTGAGGGGAATGGTCCCCTTGTATGCTTCCCTTCAGCACAACCCTGACATATACCTTCATGATCATATCTAAACACGGGCATCCCCGTTACCACCTTCCTTGCTTCACGAAGGGCTTTGTAATGAAGGTGTGCAAACCTCCAGTGCCATAACTCTATTTCAAGAGTTGTATCACATGACATAGCCCCCAATGGACTTCCTCCAACTTGGTAGAGTGTATCAACTCTAAAACTAATAGAAAGAGCTTCCTTGAAGTTATTCTTCCAGATAATTACCTTTCCATCAACGAATGCCACCTTGAACCCTTTGTCTTCCATTGTTGAAATGGACACAAGGTTCTTCTTCAAATTAGGTACGTACAACACATATTGTAATCAGAGGAATTGACCTTGATATAGATGGAGGGTCACAGTCCCTGTCCCTTTCACGGGATAGGTGGCATTATCTCCAAGGATAATTTCCAGATTAGTATCATTCTCAACCAAATGAGAGAGGGCTTCTTTATAGCCAATGAGGTGCCTTGAAGCACCACTATCAATCAACCAGACATCCAGGGTGTCGGGTAGAGATGCAGTAGAGAGGGCAGATACAAGAATAAATTCATTTCTCTTATTATCAACAACATTATACTCATCGTACCTGGAATTTCTTGACCTCTTGAAAGGTTTCCCATTTCCACTACGATAAGAGGGAGCCTACCTTTTTCCTTTGAACCTGTTGTTCTTTCCATTCCCTCTCGAGGTGTTGTTGTCATCATTCCTGGGAGAGTCCCTTCTATTAGGGCATTCTCTTCCATAGTGACCAATCTTGTTACCAATGTAACATCTTCCCATCCTTCCTTTGGGCCTCGCTCTACCATGGTTTTGATTTCTCGAGCCACCATGGTTCTTCTTCTTTGCATGAGCGACAAAGGCAGTAGGGTCATTTCCACTTCCATTAGAGGCATATTCCATCATTCTTGTTTCCTCTTGAGTGCATATCATCAATATTTCATCAAAATTAGGGATCACATTATTATTAAGAATAGTGGTATTGAATACATACCAATCACGGGGGAGACCTCCAAGTGAAATAAGAACCATCTCTCGATCAGATATTTCTTCCCCAATAGCTAGGAGGTTATTCCTAATTTCAGTGAGTCTCATAAAATAGGATTGAATAGATTCATCCTTCCCTTCTTGATATTCTTCAATTTGATTCTTGAAGAAAATGATTTGATTAGCATTGCTAGCCCTGAACATGCTCACCAGCTTATCATACATCTCTTTAGATGTGTTCAACTCAGAAATGTAAGCAACCAAGTGCTTATGAATAGAATCCTAGATAATCATCTTTGCTTTGATTTCCCCTTTTCTATACTTCGTCTTCATGGTAGCCACTACATTTGATGGAGGCTCTTGAATCTTCCCCTGCACATAGTCCATGACATCTTGATCTTCTAGCACCAAATCCAAAGACATATTCCATGCATGATAATAAGACTTATCAGTCAATTTATCATCAGCCTTGAAACCCTTGTAGGTTGAGGAGGCCATTTTTCCTTGATAGGATTCCTTCCTTCAGTGATTGCTTCTAACACAAGCTTGGACTTTACCTTCACCTAAACTTTGATTCCATGTTAAATTTAGATAACCATGGTGTTCTATGCTTGATGCAATTTTACTTCAATCTTTATTAGGCCCGATACAAAATAGCAATCACATAAACATGAATTTAAAATGCTGATAGAACACAATATTAGATCAATAGAAGACAAGCCAAATATAGATAAGATTTACAATCCCTTTTATTTAGCAAAGATATGAGATATTGTTGTGTTACGGCAGTCAACAGGATGATTTAGCTAGCAAAGTCTCTCTCGGTCAGCCAATCCTCCAAGTGTCACACCCACAACCCTCAAAGACAACTCATCACAAGTCAACTCTGGTCAACCCAAAGTCAACCCAAGACAACAACAAAAATTCAACGCTGCAGATTAGGGCTTTGGTCAAACTTCTCTGATTTCCTCAATTTTAGTGCCCAGTAGTACGAACTCTCAAAATCAGAATTTTGGTAGAGTTTTGAGGTCAAATGACCAAGGGTTGACCACAGTCAATGCTGATCAACACTGCAATAAAAAGCCCTAAACAGATCCGCAGAAAATAGTAGCTCGGCTCCACACATGTGAGGGAAGAAAGGCCTCCAAAGGATATCGAACCAATCAGATCACAATGAGAGAATGTGTGATGAGTTGATGAGAAAATGACCTCCAAGTCTCTCCAATTTATATCCATCAGTGAGGGTGTGTGACACATCTATTAGGCATGTGAGCCTACATTACAAATCTGGACGACCTTGCACATGTGGGAAATAAATTCAAAATAAATGTTCTTCTCATCTAAACAAGATGATCTTTAGATCAATTTTGCACCTCTCTGAAAGAGGAATCCAACACAAATATGACCATCGTCATGTGAGCAGTGTAACATGGAGTTTGGACTAATTGCCCAAAATTAACACTCCTTCTCAACTAGGGAGAACTCCATCTGTCCACAAGTGCCATCCATCAGTACCATCGTGTACTTTCACGAAATATCGTGCATCATCCTGCCGTAACTTGCTTTTCTGGCTCTTTCTTAGATAGAACAAAAAAGGTGAGTCAGAAAGACATCACACTCAGCTAACCCGAAGTCATCATAGAGATAAAAACCTCTCTTGGACTCACAAAGAGTCTCATACTAATCCGAAGTTAGTTTATTGACCCAAAGTCAATTTTGGGGTAAGAACCTCATTGTACTTGATCCCAGATCAAGGTGTTGGACACATGCCATCCTAGACATAGAGAGTACGACAATCTCCTAAGCATCCATCGGTTTTGCTATTGGTCTCTATCCACATTTCCCACCTCATTGGCCAAATGAGAAATACTTACCATGAGTCCGAAACTCCATCAGGGTAGGATGCGTGCGGGGCACAGATCAAAGAGAGGTGCAACAAATCAATGTCATAATGGTGGGGCAGAAGCACAACAAGGTTTGCCAAGCCTAGCCCTGTATGTTCTTATAGCTCCAAGAAGCTATCCCAAACCCTCTGGAGCTCCGAGAGCTCATAGTCCAACTCAATTAGGACCCTCAGAATAGGGTCTTTCCACAATTCCAAGCTTCTCACAGAAGGTTAGGATCTTGACCTTCCCCAGGGGCTTCGTGAGAATGTCCGCGACCTGCTCATCAGTTCCTATATGATCGAGCCTTACGGCGCCTCGCTGTACCATATCCCAGATGAAGTGGGACTAGTACCTAATATCAATATGCTTGGATCAATCATGGAACACGGGATTCTCAGAAAGACGAATCCCACTCTGGTTATCACAAAGGATATCGGTGGTATCTAGCACATGCTCAAACAACTCACTGAAGAGCTTTCGCAACCAAACAGCTTCACAACAGGCCATACTCGCTGAAATGTATTCGGCCTCAGCGGTGCTCAAAGCCACTGACTTCTGCTTCCTGTTCATCCAAGATATCGAAGCAGAACCCAAGGTGACGCAGCGTCTAGATGTGCTCTTGCGATCCACCACACTGGCAGCCCAATCAACATTAGTATATCCATGGAGTCTCAAACTCCCGGCAGTGTATCTCAACCCATGGTTGATTGTGCCCTGAAGATATCTCAATAGATTCTTGGCACCAATCTAGTGAATGTGATCTAGGTAATTCGATTTCTCAGTAACAAAAGATTCAACAGTGAGATCGAGCCAGTGATCAAGTAGCAGGTGGCATTGGGGCAACATAGAGATTTTCCGGAGGAGTTTCCACTAATGGAGGAGTTATAAGAGAAGGTCGTAATTATTCTCCAAGAGGCTACACAAGGACTACACAGTGCCTCAAGAAGGGAAGTTCGATTTAGCTGTGGAGTGGGTTGTTTCAGGTGTCGGAGGCCAGGAAAATTCCAGAGGGCTTAGACAGAGACTACCAATAGCAGAGATAGGCAGGACGCCTAATTTAGAGGGATTTCTGGGTTGAGCATACAAGAGACTTCGCAAGGCCAGCGCAAAGGTTGATGCAGATCATTCTGGGGGTCAGTTTCTTAGCCCAGACTGAGTCGAGAATACTTGGAGAGGAGGGTAAAATTCCCTCAGATATTTTGGCAAGGATCTCTCTCAGATAGAAACGCCAGTTTGGTGTCATTTTATTGTACTCAGAATTTTTGCTACTGCATAAATAATAAAACCCTCAATTGTTGCATCGGTTTTCCCAAATTGGGTTTTTCCGGGGACAACTATCCAAAAATAACACTGTCACAGTTTTTGTGTGTATGCTAGAATTTCTCAATTTACAGTATTTTATTTTCCGCAGTATTTTATGGTGAAATTTCTATTGTGATTTTATTAATTGTTTGCCATAGAAAATAAACTACAAAATTAAATTTACAGTTAGGAGAATAATTTCCAGTTGCTGCAGTAGATGAAATTTTCACAAGGACAACTACACTACAATCTTTCTTATAGTTGACCACCCCCAAGCTGGATCCAAAGTTTGAGGGGATGTGTATCCAAGGACATTCATACCCAAGGCTTAGTCACGTAACCAAGAGAAGGAGTCCATTGTCCAAGTGGTTTCACAGCCCCAAGGCAAGCACCACAGTGATTCACTTGCACTCTAATTAGAACATAAGGTTTCACCCAAGATCAAATGAGTTTTTTCTCAGTTCCACGAGGTGGAATCACCGCTTTTTGGTGGTTTATCATCCACCTCTCATGGAAAGCACTACATGGGTCCACAGTCCACTATCTGGGTGGTTTCACAACCGCAAGGCAAGCACCATAGTGACCTGAATTGCCCTATTCCAGTGGTTTATCGGCTCGACAACACAAACCAAGTGGTTTCATAGCCCCAAGGCAAGTAGCATAGTGATCTAGTTCTCCACCAAGCTCCTCGTTGATCAATCAGGCTTAGACACACTATCCAATGGCCTCAACATAGTCGCAGGGAACACATTTCCAATTCACAGAACATTGGTTCAATTCACACATGTCTTCACTCCTAGCTTCAAACAAAGCTCCTCTCCAGTTTCTTCACCCAGAACTCCCTTGTTCCTTGAATTTTGGTGCTCTTCGTGCTCTTTCTGTAGTGACTTATGAACCAATCACTTTTCTTTCTCCACAAGTACCAAAAGACTAAAGGATAAAAACTAATCCTTTCCGATCAGACTTCACCACCACATTGTTTTCGTTCGCAAACTCTCTCTTTCCACGTGTCACAAGGAGAAGTGACAGTATGGCATCGTCCTCCACTCATGCTGCCCACTCCACGACTTCAATGCTCGTCAGCGCAGGCCAGCCTATGGTCAGGCAAGTAGTTATGACAATTAAGGGTGGTTGATATGGCTTGCTCTCGACACGCTATAGGAAAATCAACCCACATGCAATAGGCACACTACAACCCTCCAAGCACGCAACAGGTACTCAACAATCCTCCCCTTGGAGCTTTGTATCCGTATTGTCCCTCAAGTCAACCCCTCCAATTAAAACTCACATTTAATTTATTTGATATTTAGACATAATGTCTTAGCTAGACATGGCCTCCATGCTAACATTACATAGTCACCATATTTTTTTATTTTTATTTCTTATTTTTTACACATGGTGATTCGGTAATTTTTTAGAGTAATTTAGGGGAGACCCAGGATCAATCCTCATGGTCGCCAATATAACACCAGGATATATCCAACAGCCTGCAAGCCAGAGATACCAGATATACCATTTTAACATTACAACAATAAAGATAACGTGAGGCATATTACACACGGGTGCCATACAAAGTCAAAATTTAGTGCTAAGAACACACACAAATTTGAGCTGGAGTTAAAGCTTGAAATCATGAAAGCCTTCCGCGCATCGTGGATAGTCTATATAACAGGTAAAAGCAAAAGCAAAGCAACTTTTTTGCAATTCAAAAAATGGGATCCTGTATGCACGAAGTTATTATCAATCTCTACAAATTCCGAAGGCACACAAAGGGTATCACTGTGTTTGATAATGCATTTTTTATTATTTCGCACTGGCTATGCTCAGAGTTCAAAGTTCAAACATAACTCCTAACTTATTAAGACCTCTGTATCTGATAGTGCATATTTTATATTTCACGCTGGCGAAGCTCCAGGTTCAAACATAACTGCTAACTTATTAAGAAAACCGTGTTCTCACTATGTTTACTAAGGTTTACGGTGCCACTATTGACTTTACAATAGCAAGTAAGCTAAAACCAGCCATTCCAGTTGAGTTGTACCCCTGCAGCTCACCGTCTTTTTCGACTGACATCGAAGAGATTATGACTTGGAGGTGAAGGGACCGGCAAATCGTAGCATCTGACTGCAAGGCGAAGGCATTCCATCGAGTGAAGAATTTCAGCATTTTGATCCTTCTCAACTATTGCAGATGACACAGTAATCTGGATTCTGCAATTGCTAGTTGAATATGGTAATCCGGCGTTGCACTCTCACTAATTTATTCAATTGTATCTATTCAGCTTGTTTAAGAGCCAATGTAGCGATGAACTTCATCTTCAACTTGTCAATTTTTTGGGTAGTATCTATTAGTCATTTAGTTTAGCCATAGAATACATGGAACACAACCACTGCCATTATGGAGCTCAAACTTGACGAACTTATCCTTTTTTTTCCCTGCTAACAACTACCCCTACCATCTCAACCTTCATAACAGGCCTACCCTTTCTGCAAAAGGGCTCAGAGCCTCCTCTTCTACTGGGATTTTCCAGAGACAGAAAATCAAATGACAGGAGCTTCACATGTGTGACACACTGGAATCAGTCCCCATTCCCACAATGATCTCCCACCAGCCATCCTCAAGATCAGGATACCTCATTCAAAAAATATTCGATTTCAAATTATTTGGGGATCTACTACTTTCATTCTCTCCTGCTGAAAATTTTATGGCAGTATTGATTAAGAATTGTTTGTATAGAGAATTCTTCCTAGAATATCACCTTCTCACTTTATTCTGTATACCCAATGTTAATCTCTGATGTAACCTGTACTAACCACCTAAGTCCTCGGTGCTCAATGAAATTGCTGTGTTGAAATTTCGAAGTACTGAGTTACCGTGTGGCAGAATGGCTTACCTATGAAGCGCGCTGCATGAATCCCTCAAGGCAGTGAGGAAGACTTCCATTGACATGCTTGAACTGCTCTGCCGCGGAGGGAACGAGTCTAAGGACAATTTCCTGCCATTTATGGAAATTTGGCAAAACTACACGTCGAAATTATGTTTACGCTCGTGATTTTAATATAAAATGTTTTGTTTTTTAATCAGTAAATTTGGCGATTTTAATATAAAAGGTTTGTTTTTTAATCGGTAAATTTGATTTTAAAAAAAACGTAAGTTATTTAATTGGTAGAATTTGAATTTTGGTGTTGAACGTATTTATATATTTAAAAATTTAAATATATTTTAAATTTTAAAAAATCATAATTTTTGTTTAAAATTTATCATAAATTTTTGGTAAAAATGATTATTTCTCATATAATTTAGATTTTTTATTATTTATTATTTTTTACAGATAATTTAACTTAAATTTGATTTTGAAAAAAATTGAGTTTAAATTATCTAATTTAACCTATTTATATATTTTAAAATGTATTTTAAACTTTAAAAAATCATAAAATTATGGTGAAAAAAACATTTTTTTTGTATAGCCTAGACTCAGTCATTATAATATGGAGAAAATAAAAAATTCAAATAATTGTTCAATCAAATATTTAAAAAACATTTTTTGTAATATTTTATATATGTGTGTTAAAAATGAACAAAAATTAGTCAATAGATAAATAAATTATTATAACCTTATTTTGACAAATAAATCAAAGTTACTTATTAATATTCATTATTTATTTAAATATTAAAAATATTGTTTATTTATTTATTAATAATGGATAATTATTGTACAAAGAAATTAATTTTAATTTATTAAACATGTATGAAACCAATAAACAAATAGCTTTATAGGAAATCAAACCACCACTTTAATATTAGTTACTTACAACAATTATATGGTAAAAATGTAAATCTCCACTAAAGACACAAACAACAAATATTTGAGAAAAGAAATAAGGAACAAGACCACCACGTGGTCATTCTTCTACTACCATAATTGCTATTAAACAAGTATAGATCCCATCTCAATCATGAATCTAACATGAGCCGAGAGAGATCCAATTTCTTCACGTGCAAATTTCTTTAGAGTGCAAAATACAATGTGTAATTTTTCATTGTTTGTCACATCTCCTAAGTAATACACACTCGAAAGCTTATCATATACAAATCAAACTTAATCATGAACATTAACTTAGGTATGATCCACATCAAGCATTCAAAAGCATGGTGATATGTCTACAATTATTTCTATTTTCACCATCTAAATTATATATATGTGTGTATAACCTTAGGACATGATCATGTCATATATGTAAGAGGACTAGAGTTATACACCATCCTAATGTTTATTATTATTATTATTATGTTTTTAAGTATATGTTAATGGTACTAAAATATTTTATTGATAATTCACATTGAATATTTTACTATACACAACATTAAAATAGTTTATTTTAACAATTTTTTTTTCTATATATAGATATATATGAAGTTTATATTCACATAAATTAGTTAACATAGATTTTCAAATAGTTTATTTAAATCTTATGTTGAACTATTTTTGACAAGTATAAGGTTTAAGCATTTTACTCACATTTTTTTACTTCTAATTACTTTACATGTACATAATATTCAATTTTTTTATATTATAGCCAACATTATTTTTCTATTTAGAGTATTTTTTTTAAGAGGGACATGAACACAAACAAACTTACACATCCCCTTATACAGACTTGTAGAATAAGTCTCTAGGCTCAATGAATCTCTCCGCTTAAAAACAAAATGTTCTAAACATTATAAGTGCCTAATACTAAAAGCTCAACATAAAAGTTGACATATAAATTAATTCCATTAATAGAGGTTGAAATTCAAATTCCTTGTTTATTTATGTTCACCAAAAAAAATGCAAACTAACAATTTTATTAGAAGAAATGATATCCAAAGTTGCAAGACTAGATGTACCACAAAGTATAGGCTTAGAGCCTAATGGCAAGACGAGATAACCATCAATTTTATTGGAAAAAATGATATCCAAAGTTGCAAAACTAGATGTACCACAAAGTATAGGCTTAAAGGCTAATGATAAAACAAGATTTGTATAACAATTTGCACATTACAAATATTATTAAAATTAGTTTATATCATTTTCTTTAGTTGAGTATTTTTGAAACACTTTTGAATTAGAGATTTAATTCAAAAACTTAAATTTTATTTTACACACAAACAAAATTCAAATACTCAAAATTGATTTATTTTTTCAACAACCAAATCATAACCATTAAATTACATTCCTATTATTCTTTTCCCGTTTATTTATTACCAAAATATATTCAAACAACCCCTCTCATTCTTATTCACTTTCACATAAGGCACCACAAAATGTAATAGCCCCTCATTCACGTTCACATAAGATGAGTCTGGAGTCCCAATCTTCTTAATTTTAAGATTAGAAAAGGAATGTGTTATAAGTGAGTCCATTGTTTTATTTTTTTTCGATCCAGTTAAGCCCAAATTTAATATTTTTTTGGGATAAATTAAGTTGGTGTACAATTAACCATAAATAAAAATTTGAATTTGTGTTTTATTTATTGAAATTTGATTAAAAAAATGTAATGAATAAACAATTTTAAATTTAAAAGATAATGAATTTGAAAAGAAAAAAACAATACCAAAAAAAAAAAAATTCTAGAAAAGGTTGTTAATCAAAAGAAAACATAAAAATAAAACTTAAAGAATTCCAATTTTATTCCTAAATCAAATTCACTATTTTCGAATATATATAAAGTTATTGAAGAACTTTAAAATTGAACCTAAAATATTTCTTTAAATTATATTTGCAAATAAAAAATGAAAACTATTAAATCTTTTCACTTTTAATATTTTATTTAGACAAATATTCTAGTATTTTATATATCATTTCCACAAACCATCTTATTACAATAATTATTGGAAGAGAATACCTAATGGAAAATCCAAGTTGTAAGAGTTTTGTTGCTTATTTCAAAAAGACTTATTATAATATGAATTCCATTGTTTTTAACCTTATCAAATGAAGCTTTTGATTGTAAACTGTCCACTTTTTTAAATATCCATTTCAAACTTCATATGATTTCTTAAATTACAAATTTTATATCTTATTTTTAAATTTTGAATATTAAAAAAAAACGAATTATGCTATCACTATAACATTCATATTCAACTCTTATTCACAACCCACATGGTAAATCAAGGGATTCAAACCTTGAACCTCGAATTTCACAAAGATTTTATATCATGGCATGAATTAAGTTGCACCCTAAACTATTATTTTCCATTATGCTATCACTATAACATTCATATTCAGCTCTTATTCACAACCCACATGGTAAATCAAGGGATTCAAACCTTGAACCTCAAATTTCACAAAGATTTTATATCATGGTGTGAATTAAGTTGCACCCTAAACTATTATTTTCTATGTGATTGAGGGTCCATGTGACCTCTCAACAGAGTGTCACTGGAGAGCTTCTAGAGAGAATTGAACATGTGGCCTCTCAATATATTCTGAAAATATGAAAATCTGTTTTATTATAAAAATTAAATAAGTATTATTATTTTTATTAGATAATTTATAAGATTTTAGAGTAAATTGATACATATCTCCAAATCTAATCTCCAAATCTAACTTAATTTAGGATTCATGTCTTACTGTCTATTTATTTACACAAATAGGAAGAAACAGACAATATATTGACTTTTAAGGGCCCCAACACTAGGTGTTTTATTAGATAATTTATACTATTTTAGAGTAAATTGTTACATATCTCCAATTATATTGAATTTTAAGGGCCCCAATGGTGTAAGATTTCTTAGGCTAGCCTTGTGAATAACATATATGTAAGTTATATAAGAAAAATGTTTTATGAAAAAAAAACACTGCACTTTTACTTATTCAATATATTATAAGATGTTTATAGATATTATTTTAAATTAGAGATTATTGCTCTTTTAATTTTGGATATATTATAAAATATTAAATGTGTGTCTTTATATTAGATAATATATACAATTTTAGAGTAAGTTGTTATATATTTTAAATCCAACTCAACTTAGAATTTCATGTCTTACTACCTAGTTATTTGCACAAATAGGAAGAAATAAAAAGTAAGATCTCTTCCACTATTCAAGGTTTGTGCAAGATCAATACAACATATAATTCATATTTTATGGACCTCATATGTTATGAGAAACTAATTGTTTCATCTTTACACAAGTCTATGGTTGAGTTATGAGAAAAACTAACTTTCTATTTAGTTATTTTTCCTCAACTCTATGTGCCAAACTTAATGTTATTATTTCAAATGAATGTTACAATTAACTTGGATGTTTAGACATATAAATTGTCATAAACATACCAATATATGAAACTAAAAATCTGAGATCCATCATCCATGTTACATAGAATGGGTATAAAATTATACAATTTTATCCATCTAGATTATCCATATATCTTAGAAAGAACTACTAAAACTTATATGCCTTAAAACCCTCTTCAAAGTAAGGGTCCAACAAATATATACATGTTTCATTTTGCATCTCATATTTTATTGTTAATTTATTTGAAATATCTAAAATAAATTGTTTGTTAAAAAAACCTTGAAACCCTAATTTACCACTATTAAATAATTAATTTATTAAAATTTCAATCTAAATATCTAAAATATTCTCCTTGAAGTCAAAACCTTTGTTCACAATCAAAACTCTTTTTCTAGTGTACAAGTTAAAGAAATGATTGCACTTCTAGAGATTTAGTCCCTCTTGGCACTTGATAGACTAGAGAATTAAGATAAATCTAGACTAGTGTATCTATTTATCTAAAAAATGAAAAAAAAATTAAAAGAAAATTTTATATCCATATAACTATATACCAAAAAATGATTTAGAAGAGAAATGATAATTTTTTTGTAAAGAATTTAATATCCATATATCTATACACCCAAAAATTAACATTAAATTAAATTGTACTAAAATTAATATTTATCTTTACACAATACCATGACCTTGTAGACATTCCAATTCATTTTTAAAAATTATACATGCAACCATGACACTGAACTATTCAACTAAAAGACTCATTAAAAACATCATTATCCCTGGCTAGATCAGAATCTGTGGAGCAGAGATTTAGAGTCCTAAGCGATATTTTGCTAGATTTGGTGAGAATTTTGTGAATGATAGATGGGCATTGTTTCATTTATAGTTTTTAATGGTCTAATTTGAAAAAATTGTAAAGATTAGGTGATGATGTTATGTGAACAATGTTTTCATGGATGTGCAATTTTGGTATGGGTGATTGAGAGGTCGTTGCAATTTCAGATAGTTGAAGAAATTACATAAATCATATCAAGAGATTGAGAAATGTGAGATATTTTAAAAATTAAATGATGTAATTATTGAAATGCAACTGATGATTTGTGACTAAGACATTTTTAATTTTAGATAATAAATTTTTAAGAAAATAGTTTTTATTCATAAAATATGCATATTATAGTTATATACTAAACAATTATATAAAATTTAATGAAAATTACTCTAATTGTTTTTTAAATTTATTTATTATCAAAATTATTAAAATTATTAAAAATAATAATATATCATCAAAATTCTAAAAAACAAACAAACAAACTAATTAAACAATCTCACTTTTTATATTCTAAAATATATATTGCTCAATGGCCTAATTCAACAAAGTATATATTCATGAGAATTCAACAAAGTATATATTTAGAAGCAACAACTTATTTCCATTTACTTTTATCTATATTACTCATCTATTTCAATGTGGTGAAAAGCAAATTTATAGTGTTATATTGTATGTATATTATCAATATCGATGGCTTTTACAGAGATAGAAGATCAAATGACACGAGCTAAACATGTGAGAGACACATTGGATTTAGTCCCCATTCCCGCATTGATCTCCCTTCAGCCATCCTCAAGATCACTACACCCCCGATTAAAAAAACATTTGATTTCAAATTTCTTGGGGCTCTACTACTTTCATGCTCTCCTGGTGAGAATATTATGGGTTTATGGTTTAAGAACTGTTTGTTACCCTGTAGAGACTTCTCCCCCGGAATATCACTTTTCTTTATTTTGTATGCCCTATGTTAATCTCTGGCGTAACCTGTACTACTAACCACATAAATCCTCATTGCCCGATGAAATTGCTGTGTTGAGATTTGAAATACCGAGTTATCATGTGGCAAAATGGCTTACCTATGAATTTCGCTGCCTGAATCCATAATGGAAAATTGAAAGACTTTCATTGACATGGTTGAACTGCTATGGCGCTAAGGAAGGGAATTAAAAACAACCGTTTCCTGTTCATTTATGTTGAAATTTGGCAAAACTCCACATCAAAATTATGTTTTTTTTGGTAATTTGAACTATTATATTAATTTCTGAAACATAAAGTTACATATGCTACAGGCTGGGTTGGCAAGTTGCGCTTAACCAATCACAGCCTTTGTTACACTATTTTTGGGCTGCCTCGGGGGAGGAAACCAACCCAAACAAAACTTAGAACCGAGCAATACATTATGCGCAGTAGTGCTGACATATCTAAAAAACACACAACAAATGATAGCAGAAAAGCCCTGAGGGCATACTTGACAAAAAACAGAGGAAAATTGTGCAGCAACGCAGACATTACTCATCATATTCATCATTACTGTTGGGGTTATCTTCCTCGATAGGACAAGTTGGAGCCTGCGCAACAACTGTTTCCACATCGGCCGCAGTGCGCTTGGGAATGCTCACAGGAGCGCAGAGGATGGGGGAGTCCGGGTCTACGCCATCGGGAAACCGTGTCCAGATGCCATCGGAGTCCATGACCCAGATGTCTGTGTCCTCATCATCCTTCTCCAGTGTTGTTAGGGGAACATGATTGCGATGCAGAGAGTGCGGCTGGGGAGAGAAGGTGGTCCTCCTGGAACCACGACCACCTCGCTGCGCAGCTTGCCTGAAGGATTCTGCGGGTTGCTCGGGATCGAGACGATGGCTAGCAAAAGTGCTGGAAGAGGAGCCACCAATCTACTTGAGACAATTATCCTCGCTGCGATGATATCGTCTAGGGAGAGCCCCTCTCTTTCCACTGCGGATAGTGCGCTGGCGTAGTTTGGGAGCCATTGTGCACCTGGGATGGGGTGAGCAGGTCAGGAGAAACATAAGCACACCTGACCGAGGAAAGGAGACGAGAGTCACATTGGGGCTGCAGGAGAAGAAATTTCTAGGGGGCTGATTTGCAGGATGGAGAGCGACACTCCAAGGGAAGCTGCATAGCTCCACTCTAGGACAGGGACTTCGTAGTAGAGTGAGGGGAGCGAAAGGAAAAAGAAACAGGCTAAGCGAGGAAAGGGGCATATATCTTAGCAATATAAAGGGGTGGGGATGATATCTATGAGGATGGCGATGAGTGGCCTTCGCACGTATCTGCGAGCTATAATTGAGAACCTGAGCAAGCTCAGGTGAGGAGGTATGGCTGCGATACTAGTTAATCATGATGGAAATTAATGGTGATAGATGCGAGGTGATGTTCAAGGCATGGTGACACAGTACCCATCCTCTTGTCATCATTTCTGGTTCTGCGAGGTTCATGCGAGAGGCTAACGATATTTGGATCCGTAGCAGGTGAAGCTCTGTGTTGGAGATCTCCGTTATCCGGGATATGATTGTCACTCGTGTCTGTTTTTTCACCCGCATCCGGGGACGTCAAAGTTATGTTAGCCCACCAGAGTCAAAGGGATTAAAAACAATAATTTCCTGTCCATTTATGTTGAAATTTGGCAAAACTCCACGTCAAAGTTACGTTAGCCCACTAGAGTGAAGACGAGTATGGTATTGTATTGTTGAAAGAATAAGGTTATTCATGTAAAGATAAATATTACTTTTACAATCCATTTTATTATTAATTTATATGAGATATTTCTCATAAATATTTGGTAAAAAAACTCTTAAAATCCTAATATATCATTATTAAATAATTAATTTATTAAAAATTCAATTTAAACATCTCAACTTAAATATTACTTTTAAGTGAAAATCCCTTATCCACAATCAAATCTCCTAACCCTACTTTCCCAGTTTGTATGGTGTACTAAAAGTTTGAAAAGAATGGTGGGAAAATGTTTTATCTTCTCACCCCACTTTCAAACTTGTGTGGTTGAATAGAAGATTAAGAATATATATATATATATATATATATGAATATTTTTAAAATTATGTTTATGTAATTTTAAAAATGAAAAATGAAAAATATTATTTAGATAAAGTTTAGGATTTAAGAGATTAGTGGAGATTTTTTTAAGGTTTAAAGGATTGGTAGATTAAAGGGATGTGGTTAGTAGGTTGAAGTTAGTGGAGTTAGGTGTATATATATAGAGAGAGAGAGAAAGAGAGAGAGTGTGTGTGTAAGTTGTGATATGAGTACTTTTAAAATTATGTTTTTGTAATTTTAAAAATTAAAAATTAAAAATATTATTTAGATAAAGTTTAGGATTTAGGAGGTGAGTGGAAAAGGTTTTAATGTTTAAAGGAATTGTAGATTAAAGGTTAGTAGGTTGCAGTTAGTGGAGTTAGGTATATGGGAGTTTGGGGTTAAAGAGTTATTGGTTATTTATGAGTTAAGAGTTGGAGGATTATGGGCTAGTATGTTAGGGATTAAATGGATAGTGATTAGAGTGTTATTAAGTAAGTGGCTTGTTGAATCATGAGTTATTGGTTAGTGTCTTAAGTCTTCGTTAAATGGTGATCAATAATTGGCTTATGAGTTATTGGTTATTGATTTCAATATTTTTGTGCTACTAGGTTAGTGGTTAGGGGGTTAATGGTTAAGGATTATGGGTTCATGAGTTTATAGGTGTGTTGGTTGGTGTTAGTGTTATCATGGTTAAGGGTGTGTTTGGTTAGTGATTTAGGGGGTTAATTGATTAGTTAGTTAGAGGCTAATGTATTAATGGTTATGTGTTAATGGATTAGTGTGTTAGTGGGTTAAGGGGTTGGTAGGTTAGTGTATTAGGGGTTATATTGGATTACTAGATTAGAGGGTTACTATGTTAGGGGATTAAGGAGTTAAGCAAATAATTGGTGGGTGTTTAAAATGTTAGTAGGTTCAAGGTTTTGTGGATTAGTAGATTAGTGGTTAATGGTTTATATTTTGAGGATAGGTAGTCAAGGTTAATGGAATAGGGCCTTAATCAGTTAAAGGGTTAAAGTTTTTAAGAAATGGGGTATCTTGTTTTACTAGATTAGTTATGAATGGCTTAGTGGGATAATGATTGTGCTTTAATTAATTAAAGCTTAGTGGTTTGTGGAATGATAATAAGTATTAATTGTATCATTGATCTCTCTCTCAATTGAAGAGAAGTTGTTATTCTCCCCACTCATGTTTAAATATCATTTTTAATACATCAAAATGCTTTCTCCACCCTCCAACCCGCCCCCGTGCCCCCCACACACACATATATAAGTTTAGTTTGAGTGGTTAAGACGAGAAATTGTTATTTTCCCTACATAGATTCAAATATCATTTATAACATGTTTTTCTATAATGAAATGTTTAGAATTGATAAGTTTACCAATTATATTTTAAAATTGTTTCCAAACATTTAAATTACCAAATTCATTGAAACAATCAATTAATATTGTTATCATATTAAATCTATATTATAATTTTTTTAAATTTAAATATATATATATATATATATATATATATATATATATATATATATAATTTAAAAAATTTAAAATTTTTATATATTAAGAAACAATAATATTATTTATTCAACTTTATTTTTAAAATTGTAATTTAAATATAAATATTTAAATAATTTAATTTGTAATTTGAATTTGAGGCTTCTCCTGTAATTTAATTTGTAATTTGAATTGGTTAACTATCTCGGATAAACAGTCAACTTTTTTGATATCTAATCGAATTCGAATTTGTTAACTATCTATGATAAACGGGATTTGAAGAGAGACCTGGCGCATCAAATACATTAAATATAAGTCGCCGACCGAGACTATAAATGATCTCTCGTCAGAAGTTTGGAAAGGGAAGAATCGAGAAGGTGATTCTGAATTAGGAAGGGGCCAAAGCTCTGGTTTCACGCTGAGCCTTTCGCAGGTACGGGAACTTCGAAAAGAAACAGCGGAGATGATTTTAAATTAAGAAGAGGTTAAATCATCTGTTTTACTTTCAACTCTACACAGCCAGCCATAAGAGGTTTGGAAAAGGAAAAACAGAGAGGAAATTTGTGAAAAGGAAAGACGGAGAGGTGATTTGGAATTGATAAGAACCTACACTATTGATATTTCAGGTTAATCCTTACCCAGCAATCTTACTTGGGAAGAAGGCAAAACATAAAAAGGAGGATAAATTAAATTATTTTATAATATATTAATTTAAATAAAAATTTATTTAAATATGAAGATTCATCAACAATAACACTGAAATTTCTCTACACAACATTACACAGGCGGAATCCAAAAGAGTTAAGCAATTTCTGATTCCGCTCTTCTCTATATAATTTTCATAAGCCAGACCTTGATCTATCGGAATAAATTGTATAATTCTCATGAGCTCGACTTTAAACTATAAATAAAAAATAATTCAAACATAAAGAATCATCAAAAATAAAATTGAAATATAAAGATTCATCAAAGATGAAATTGAAATTTCTCAGGTGAAAATTCAGAAGAATTAAACAATATTTGACTCCACTCTTCCTTCGATATAATCCTCATGGGACAGACTTTAATATATGGGAATCGACTATATAATTCTTATGAGCCTGGAGTAAATTAGAGATAAAAAGCAATTCAAACATGAAGATTCATCAAAGATTAAATTGAAATTTCACTTCACAACATGACACGCGAGAATCCAAAAGAATCCAACGTTTTCAAACTTCGCTCCTACAATTTCTAACTCTATATAATCCTCCTGAGTCCGACCTTAATCTACTGAAACATATTTTATAATTCTCATGACCCCTACCTTAAACCACCCGTAATTTGCATTTCCTTCGGGTTATTTCTTAAATTTCAACGCTATATCAACAAGGTTAGTAATATTTCTTGAATTTTTTTATAATTCTCATGAACCCGACATTAAACTACCGGAAATCTGTAAAACTAAAACCCTGTGGTTGTTTTTTGAATTTCAACGCTATATCAGCCAGGTTAGCAATACTTCTTGAATTTCAACAAATATATATATATATATATATATATATATATATATATATATAAACCAGCAATTATTTATTCGATTATGTTTTATATTTTTATATCCACCACACATATATATATATATATATATATATATATATATATATATATAAACCAGCAATTATTTATTCGATTATGTTTTATATTTTTATATCCACCATTTTTAAATCTAATCTTCTTCGTTACTTTTTAATCTACTTACTTAGAAATTTAAAAAGCTTTTGTTCAAATTTTTTCAGATATAGTAAAGCAAATTGCTATAATTATTAACATATTCACATACTAAAAAATTGTTCTAAAATATTTTAAACAATTAACCTCCATAAATCAAGAAGTGTAAAAATAGAGAATAGTTTTTGCTCTTTTTCAAAAATATTAAATCTCTAAATCAAATTAAACACCATTACAGTACAAATACGGAATTATTGAGAAGTTGTAAGGTACCTTAAGCCTTTGGCTCCATAGCAGTATTGACTACGCCTTTCGCTCAGCCCTTTGCATTCTTTATCTAAGCTCCATAGCAGTATTCACTACGCCATTCGCTCTACCTTTTGCACTCTTTATCTAAGCAGGATGCTAGAAAAAAACCAAAGACAAACAAAGCAACATTAATGACGAAATCTATAAATAATTAATGAATTAATAGGACTAAAACCAAACCACAAGTTAGTGATTAAAGATTTCCATTCAAAATAAAGACATCTGTCTCACCTGATCGATTGATTCGGCAGAGGAATGAAGATTGTGTTTAACCTGTTTGCTTTAAAGATCGAACGACATGGAATTCGGGAATGATCCTTTTACTCTGCGCTGCTCTTTCTCGCTTTCAGGCGCTAATTTCGAACACAAAACAAAAACTACATACAAAACACAGGCATACAGGTGAACACAAACACGGACGATTCAACGATAATCCCACACACAGACAGCTGAACGAAGGCAGAGACAAAAACAAGGGGAGCGCTCCACACAGACGACCATAGCACACCAGAGAACCACCGCCTGAGAGGAGATCTGAGAAAAGCACAATACACATTAAGGAAATTGGAACATAAATATAGTGAACCATCCCATCTTTCCCGCTCTTCTCCATCTTTAGATGACGATAAATATTCAATGGTAGATAACGGTCAAATTTTCTGAAATAGATGGGGAAAGGCCGGCCGCCGGATAAATTCCAACAAAAGTGTGTTGATTATATGGAGCCAGCCCATCTTTCATGCCGCACTTATTCTCCATCTTTAGATCAAGGTAAATAACGGTCAAAATTTCTGAAATATATGTGCAATGCCAGATAAACTACAACAAAAGCACGTGGTGATTAATAAAGGAATTTATTTAAATTCCTGAATTTAAAATGGTAAAAGGTTTCAGGTTACTCTTTGATGGGTTGGAAACGACAACCAACTGTTTGGTACTCCGTTTTTAAATATCTATATTTGAATACTTCTATTATTAATAAATTTTATTAAAATTTTAGATTTTTTTTTTTTTTTTTTTTTTGGTAATTTTAGTAGGTTATTACTATTTTCTATTTATATAAAAAAGTAGATATAGTAAACATAAAAATTAAGTCTCAATCTGGCCATCTGAGTGCATTGAACTACATCAAAAACTAAAAAAATCGTATTTCGCTGTTCTAGTCATTATCTGACTCCACTGAGGCCGAATCTTTAACACTTGAACCTGGCAAGAAAACTTGTTGCATGGCCTTAATGTCCTTCTCCATTATGCTAAGACGAGCATACTGATGAAATTGGCGCAGGTTAATTTCCTGAATGCTTTTGTTAATCTCTGCCACAGTGGAGAGTGCCTTGGGATCCCCTCCTACTTCCTGATCTGAAGTAATGACCTTAACTAGCAAGCATTTTAATAACCATAAGGTTTTGATTGAGTGATGAAACAAGGAGATTCTCCCTCGGGTATGCCCCAGGTCTATAATCACTTGTTGTAGTTCTTTCGATGTAATGTCATCCTCTTCTTCAATTTTGGTTCTAGCTTCCATCTCCAATATGTGAATAATTGGTTTTATAAAACAGGGTGTTTCCTCTGAGTAAACCTAAAATAAGGGCTTCATGAGCTCTCTACTGGATTTCCTGCCTCTCTTGGCTGGCGGGCTTGAAAATTTTTCCTTGCCTTTGTCCATATTGACCTTTTTGCCTTTGTTTTTCTTCACCATAATTGGATGTTGGGCAGAGAGGAAAACGATAACTCCTGGAGCAGCAACACAATAGCAAATACTAAAACAGTTAATGAATAGAACATACAATTTACAATGGTTGAGGAAGGCAGCTGAGGGATAATGGTCGTGAGCCCCATGACTCTTCAGAAGACTATAAGCATTCCGTCTACCCCCTTAACATTCTTACCTATTTTGCTACCTACCCTAGTCTAGAGCAGAGGCAGAGTAATAGCCAAATTTAACTAGGAGACATAGCAATACAAACAGTTGCCAACATTGTAAAAAAAAACTATTACTGCAAGCATGCCATAAGTCTAAGCAGCTATCTACCGTATACAACAGCAGAGGATGATAAGCAAACAGGTTCTGCCCGTAACCAGAGAGCGCTACATACTGAACTATACCCCCTCTCCCCACCCCCGAATATTAACATCGTTAAACTGGATGCATGCAATTTCCCATCTTGACCCGAAGTAAGGATGGTTGACAACTTTCTCATGGCTTCTACTACCCAAAAGAAGAGCTAGTGGATGAATTACATTCATTAACCTATCTACCCAAGCAGAATTATAGCCTTGCAGGTTCAAACCCATACAACTTCTACCATTGGCAATACAATTACAGGTGGTTTTACAAACATTGTAAATATAATCCAAAAAAACAAAGATTTTCGCTTGCATGTTGCGGAACTTCGACACTCCCTTCATCTGAACAGCAAGGAGTGAATCAGATACATACCAATACACCAGTGCAGGCCACCAACGACGTCTATGGTTACTTTCAGATTGCACGCACAAGGAATGAGCTTCTTCACAGCAGAGAAAGATTATGACAAAGCTTTGCATGCTAAGTGTGACAGCTTCATTAAAGATAACTAGTTGTTAACTAGTTAAAAGACAATTTACATTATTGTTTAAGGAAAAGACTGGAACTATGATTATTTTCTGAAAAGTTATTTTCATTAGTAATTAATTATGAATAATAAATTAGTTATGAGAATGAATTTCATAAAAGTAAAAGCTGATGGTAAATGTTTTCCAAGAACTGGAAAGTGGTTGGGGAAGTTGGAAACATTTACCTATCCCAACGAGGCGTAGGGGTTCTGTTGAGGAGGAAAGGATTGAGTGAGGAGTTGAGCTGGTAGAGATCAGTGGAAAAATCGTTCAGCAAGTCTTGGCTTAATTTCTGGCATTGACTGGACTAGGAGTCCCGAGGTCATAGCAGAAAATTCCACTGTAACCCATACCATTCCAAGATTGGAGCACGGGGGCAAGAGGAGGACATAATCGCCTCTCTTGAAGGTTGGGAGGACCACAACTAATAACTTTAAAAAAAGAAGAAGAGAAAAATAGATAAGTTCATTTGCAAATTTCTGTTTTATAGATTTGATGAAATCCAGTAGAGAGTTATATGGTTGTATTTATTTATTCTAGTAATCAATTACAGAATTACATGCTAGGCTTGAATAGAAATGAAAGAGGATCTGTAGCATGAAATTTAGTTATTAAAGTTTTCGAGAATTACTGTTAAATTTATTCTCATGTGTGATACTGTTATGGAAATTCCTTTTTTTAAGTACAGTAGCTATGGAAGAATGATTATATTCCGAAGATTTCCATCTGTAACTGTGTAGTAGAAAGGTAAATACCTAAAGCGGAAAGTGGAATTCGGAGTAAGGAATAAAAAATACATTTCTTTTTAAAACAGTAGAAAATAAAAATAAAATATATCTAGAAATAGATAGACTGTAAACAAGAAGGTTGGCAACACAAAATAGTGTAAACAGTAAAGCGCTACAAAGGCCATCGAATCGCTAGAAAACTATTAAAAACTATACATTAAGTATATACTATGGGTATAATACTGTAAAAGACTCCATGCATTCATTTCTGTAAAAGATTTAATTACGGATATGTATCTAAACCAAGTAGACTGTCAGACGAGGGTTCGAGTGAAACCCCAACCCCAAGTCTAGTCACCTCTCCAAAAATTTTCATTAAATGGACAAGGAAGAAAGGTGGTCTGGACACCGCCAATAATGACTTCTTAGTGAATAAATTAAACAAAAGATTATATGCAATGGAAAAATCGGAAAACGAGCTCAGAACGAGAATATAATCCGGAAAGAAAACTGTGCGCATAAACATCTATAAGGACCATAAATGTTGAGATAGCCAACAAAGTTTATTCTGGTAATAATCTATCATTTTGGTAAATAAGAAAAGAAAGAAAGAATTTAAACGCTGATTCTAGTTTCTTGAATCTTTTATTTACTAAAACTGAGCTCACGAAATAACCAAGGGAGTAACCCTTAACCATAAAACACAATAAACAGGTAACGAAAATTCCACCTATGCATTCATTCAACATAATATAATAATGGAATGCATCAAATTAATTCATTATGGAAAATTTGTAGGTCTGAGCAGAAATACATGAGAAAACACTTTATAAACCAAAATTTGTGAGTAGTATCTCTGTTAATAGAAAGTTAAATTAAAAATTTTGCGTAGCGCAATGGGATTGAAATATGATAAGAGTATTGAGCTCTCAAGCTCTGAGGAAAGGAATTTCGCATACATGCAGAGGTCTAGCATAGCTATGATTCTATTCAGAAAATATATAAGAAAAACATGTACAAGGGAAAACCCAAATCCCCTTTGAGAAAAGGAGAAGGAAGAGTCGAAATTCACTGGGTTATCTTTGAACAGATGTATGAAGCACTTGAAATATCTGGAAAAGGCCGAAGACCAATAGAGAGAATGTCAGCTCAACCGTGAGAAGAATAGCGAGACCAGAATCTCGACCATAAAGAAGAAATACCTACAGTGGTAGCCATTAAAAAAAATGGGTTAATATTTTTCTTCCATATTATCATAAACTATAACAAAACAAATACCAGCTAAGTCTGTAGAAAATCGAGATGAAATTTTAGGTCAATACCTATTCATAAGTTAAGTTCTGAATGCTTCTGTCTGAAATCTAAAATCTAGAACAAAAATCTTGTGGAAGAAAGATTTCTTACGTGCTATTGATATAAAAAAAATAGTAAAGACCAGTTATGAATATAATCTCAGAGACAAAAGTTAACCACAGGACAGAGCCTTACCAACGGCAAACTGTTGATCAAGTTTTCCTCCATCCAGTAGTAAACGCAGCACTACTAAATCGTTCCTCTCATTCGGAGTGTGACAGATTCATTTCGTCTAAGTTTGAAGCTGGTTCCAAGGACAGTCTCAGGGTTATTATGTTTGTGAGGAGTCGAGGGCTCTGAGATAGATGGTAAAACCCTGGGTGAGCAAAGCATTAAGCAGAGAAGGGGCGGAATGAATCACTTTGGGAATGGTAGTAGTGTTGAAACCAAGATTTTTCCTGCGTGTCTATTCACCGTAGAACAAAAATTTGCATTATTCTTTCTCATTTGGAAATGTTTTCGCATTGATTAGATTCCCTTTCTCGTTGAAAAGTGAAAGACAAAGAAGTTTTCATTTTTCTTTGTTGGTAGAATAACGAAAAGTGTCATTCTTGTATTTTCTTGAATTCTGCTTTGTTGCGAACCTCTATCCTTCTCTTAGATAAGTTTTCATCAAAATCGAATGGTGTTCTTTCTCTCATATAGCTACACATTAAGAGATTTGAAGTGACATTCAATAAGGCCTTGTAACTGAAAATTAATTTCAAGATAAACCATAAAATTAACTCAATCAATCTAAGGAAGCATTGAAACTTAACGCCCACACTTAGAGGTCTAGGCTAGTGACGTGTTCTGGCATCATTAAACCTAATAGTTGTTGCTCGCAACCTTGCATTAGACAACGCTAGTACGAAGTTGTGCTCCTCGTACCGTCGTGTATATAAAGGGAAACTCTCATAGGTTGCAATACTTTATCCATAGGAAGTTGAGTCTGCCGCCCTGTAACCATGATACACTGAACACAACATTCGAGGATACTACCTGCACGTACGTTAAGTCCTTATTCATTTCTCTTTCATTTGATCACCAAGGTGCATATTGCAGTTCACAGGAACTTGGTACACCCTTTTTCCTAGAGTTCTTGAGTAGTCATTTTTATCTTTCCATGACTCTTTAAAGTTAAAAATATCATCTAGCGCTTATCCTTTTGAGCTCGTTCAAACTCAAAGTGACTAGAGTCATCTTTTGTCTTTTTCTTGACTCTTAAAATGTGAAAAGGTAGAGTCTTGTTTCATTGTTATAAAATTAATTACCCACGATTACATCACACACCCATTAACTTTATTTCTTGGTTAGATCATGAGTAATTCCTTGATGATTGTTGTTAAAGCCTCAAATTAATCTTCCTTTTCCTCTTCTTCATTTGAGACAAAGTCACTGTGGTAGAACCACCTATTTTTTCCTCCTATTCATTACCTCGTGGTGAAGAGCCTCTCCCCACGGTCTCTTCGGAGACACCCCCATCTGTTGGGACCCAAAGATTTGAGGGTGCCATTGTCCCGAGCGTTCAAACTATTGCTATTGGGTCTCCCCCTGAGGAGCTGCTTGATATATATTGGCAATCCCTGGATTCCTTTTTCTTTTTGAGAGAAGATCCCCCTCAACGCTCGGATTCGCCTGGGACACCATTTTCTAGTGCCTTTCCCTCTACCGCTCGTGAGATTTTCCTTGACAGCATGTCTTCGTCCGAAATGGATGCCTTGAGTCCTATTAGTAGTGAAGATACTTTCATATCCACTGGAGAGTATCTCTTCCCTCCTAAAAATTTTCGTTATGAGACAACTCAGGCTTCTCTCATTCTTTCTCGACTAGTTATCGTACTTTGGGACATATAATTTCTAGTGCTTCTTTGCACCGGAACTGTTATGGTTAATTACTACGGCTACTTTTTAGGTCCATATTCCTTGATTCCCATTGTTTAGACAATTTTCATGACTGTCCCAACCCATCCCACTGTTTGTGCGGCTTATTTTGCGCCATCTATTAGTGTGGTCACATCGTTGCTGCCAATTTCTACTATTCGAGGAACACATCCCAATGCTTCCAAAACATCTGTTGGGGCCATTGTGAGTGGATCACAACCTCATGTATTGAGAGTCCATCAAACTATTGGTATTACACCTATCCCTTCTAATTCTATTCTAGGAGGTCTGACATACGACTAATACATGATGGTTGTTCAACATCATAACTATCTCCCTCAGGGTTCTCAGTAGATTCAAGCTCCGATAAACCTGTCACATTACTATGATGAGCATGGGAATCATGTATATTACCATGGGCCTCTCCCGCAAGTCCCATTGTATGTTTAAACAACTCAAGCTCCGGTTTAACCAAATCAGTTCATGTGCCAACAGGGATAACCTTATGGTTCGCAAGGACAACCCTCCCATCTACAGGGGCAACCTTTGGTCTAGTAGGGACAACCCTCCCATCTACAGGGGCAACCTTCGATCCAGTAGGGACAACCCTACAATCCTACTGGTTAACCTTACATTCAGCAGGGAGTGCCTTATGTTCCCTAGGGGCAAACCTATACATCTCAGGGAAAACCTTTCGTACAACAGAACCAACCTTACGTTAAGCAACGCCTGCCTCTTGTACAACAAGGTCAACCATTCATTTGTTAATCAGGTCAACCTGGTCTTCAGGGGAAGCCTAGATCATCTCAACCACCTGTTCAACCTGTACCCTAGGGACAACTTGGTCAACCTCAGTATCCGGGCCAACCTATACCCCAGGGTGGAATCACCGCTTTTTGGTGGTTTATCATCTACCTCTCATGGCAAGCACTACATGGGTCCACAGTCCACTATCTGGGTGGTTTCAAAACCCCAAGGAAAACACCACAATGACCTGAATTGCCCTATTCCGGTGGTTTATCGGCTCGACAACACAAACCAAGTGGTTTCATAGCCCCAAGGCAAGTAGCATAGTGATCCAGTTCTCCACCAAGCTCCTCGTTGATCAATTAGGCTTAGACACATCGTCCAATGGCCTCAACATAGTCGTAGGGAACACATTTCCAATTCACAGAACATTGGTTCAATTCATACATGTCTTCACTCCTAGCTTCAAACAAAGCTCCTCTCCAGTGTCTTCACCTAGAACTCCATTGTTCCTTGAATTCTGGTGCTTTTCATGCTCTTTGTGTAGTGACTTATGCACCAATCACTTTTCTTTCTCCACAACTACCAAAAGACTAAAGGATGAAAACTAATCCTTTCCGATCAGAATTCACCACCACAACATTTTGGTTCGAAAAATCTCTCTCTTTCCACATGTCACAAGGAGAAGTGACAGTATGGCGTCATCCTCCACTCATGCTGCCCACTCCACGACTTCAATGCTCGTCAGCGTAAGCCAGCCTGTGGTCAGGCGAGTAGTTATGACAATTAAGGGTGGTTGGTATGGCTTGCTCTCAGCACGCTATAGGAAAATCAACCCACATGCAATAGGCACACCACAACCCTCCAAGCACGCAACACGTACTCAACAATCCTCCCCTTGGAGCTTTGTATCCGTATTTCCCCTCTAGTCAAACCCTCCAATTAAAAGTCACATTTAATTTATTTGATATTTAGACATAATGTCTCAGCCAGCCATGGTCTCCATGCTAACATTACACAGTCACCATTTAACATTACAATAATAGGGGTAACGTGAGGCATATTACACACAGGGGTGCCATACAAAGTCAAAAATTAGTGCTAAGAACACACACAAATTTGAGCTGGAGTTAAAGCTTGAAAACATAAAAACCTTCCACACATCGTGATAGTCTATAATTATATATAATAGGTAAAAGAAAAAGCAAAGCAACTTTTTTGCAATTCAAAAAATGGGTTCCTGTATGCACAAAGTTATTATCAATCTCAATACAAATTCCAAAGGCACACAAAGGGTATCATTGTGTTTGATAATGCATTTTTTTATATTTTTCACTCGCTAAGCTCAGAGTTCAAAGTTCAAACATAACTCCCAACTTATTAAGACCTCTGTATCTGATAGTGCATATTTTATATTTCACACTGGCGAAGCTCTAGGTTCAAACATAACTGATAACTTATTAAGAAAACCGTGTTCTCACTATGTTTACTAAGGTTTACGGTGCTACTATTGAATTTACAATAGCAAGTAAGCTAAAACCAACCATTCCAGTTGAGTTGTACCCCTGCAGCTCACTGTCTTTTTCCACTGACATCGAAGAGATTATGACTTGGAGGTGAAGGGAACGGCAAATCGTAGCATCTGACTGCAAGGCGAAGGCATTCCATCGAGTGAAGAATTTTAGCATTTTGATCCTTCTCAACTATTGCAGATGACACAGTAATCTGCAATTGTTGGTTGAATATGGTAATCCGTCCTTGCACTGTCACTAATTTATTCAATTGTGTATACACAATAAAGTGAGAAGGTGATACACAATTCGCCTCATGAAACTTTCATCTTCTGAACCTTCGTAGAAGAAAAATTTAGAGTGAAAATGCCATGATGACTTGTTTCAGATAGCAAATTCCCTGCATAAGGAGGATATGAGGATCATAATTTACATAAATTCTTAGGTTGAGAGGTGCTTCAACAAGTGACCGTGGGAGGGATTTCAGGAGCTTAAAAATTATTAATTATTGACTTTTCAATGACCCATGCCACAACCCCATGGGGTTTTAGCCCATCTGCAACTTGTCAGATTTTTGGGTAGTATCTATTAGTCATTTAGTTTAGCCATAGAATACATGGAACACAACCACTGCCATCATCGAGCTCAAACTTGATGAACTTATCCTTTTTTTTCCCTGCTAACAACTACCCCTACCATCTCAACCTTCATAACAGGCCTACCCTTTTTGCAAAAGGGCTTAGAGCCTCCTCTTCTATGGGATTTTCCAGAGACAAAAAATCAAATGAAAGGAGCTTCACATGTGAGACACACTGGAATCAGTCCCCATTCCCACAATGATCTCCCACCAGCGATCCTCAAGATCAGGATACCCCATTCAAAAAATATTTGATTTCAAATTATTTGGGGATCTACTACTTTCATTCTCTCCTGTTGATTTTTTTTTCTAAGTAAGTCTAACTTCTATTTATAAAAACATATAGTACATGGATTGTCTTGCCTTTGGAATTGCTGGACTAGCCAATTCCAGAGGCATTGTGAGGAAAAAGATTAAAATTGTGACTTCCCCAGAAGGGGAAACCAGCCAAATTAGTTTTACTACAGCTGCCCATCATGGGGAAACCAAATTCATACAAAAAGAAGCGATAAATGACAAAAATGTCTAGGAGCAACATGATAAACCGGAAAAAGAGTCCCAAACTGAAAAGAAACCTGTATAAAGTAGGTGTCATTTCCCAGGGGAGGTGTCTCCTCCATAATTAGGCACCTGTACTCCTTGGTGTCATCAGCAATCGTGTCTTGGGGCGCTGCATGTTCAGGAATGTTGGCGGTGCGTGCACTGCCCATGCCCACATTATCACCAGACCAGTCCTTACTATAGCTATTGCTGCCATTGCTACCATTGCCTATTCTGCCCTTGCTTTTGCTGTTGGAGGCGGGAGCGCCATGAACGACGGGGAGAGCTTGAGATTTTCTCGTAGGCGGCAAAGGCATCGAATCTAAAGTGGATTTTATGTGCAATTTCCTGGAATGACGGCTCTCGGCATTAGATGCTTCCTCCTTGAAGCTTATAGAGATGGTGGCTGTGATGCAAGGACGGTCCAGGGTGCAAGTGTAATGGAATTGAGTGGAGTGCACAGTGGATGGAGAGGGTAGCATCTCCAGATTAGGCAGCGACGGGGAAGAATGACTAGTGGTGTGGTGCAGTGACGGGGAGGAAATGCGAACAGGAGTTAAGGAGTGTGACCGCCTCGAGGCCAAGTCTCGGCCTCTACCACTGCAGGTTGCAGGATAGCGACCATAAGAATTCTCCAGCAAAGGAGATGAAGAGTCAGAATGCTTGGAGAGTAGAGGCCTTGTCACCCTGCCACGCCCACTGCCTCGACGAAAGCGCATATGGTGGTGCCTAGGCATAGTGGTGCTCGTGGAGGTGATGTTGAGAGGCTGAGACAGCAGGGCCAAATGAACAGAAGGATGAGGAGCCGAGTGTGCAGAGGACAGGGGAGCTGAAGGTTCAGTGTCAAAATTCAGGCTGCAATGAAGGTTGTGGGAGACGTGGTGGCCAGGAGCAAGTACAATACAATAATAGACACTGCATCGCCTCCCTATGGGAATTCTAGAGCTCGGCTCTGAGAGCACAGAGGGATAGATACAACTCGAGGGAAATGGAGGAAGACTGCTGCTCAAAGACATTTTGAAGTATGGTTTAGTGCATCAATAGACGAGCATATTAATGGAGCTTTGGTGGGTGCAGTTGGCATAAATAAATTCCCATGGCTTGAGCCCATGTGTGACCATGTTGCTGAGCCATGTGGCACGCCATGGGCTTGCCATATGCCAACCTTCATTGATCACCCGCATCCGGGATCCTGCTAATGATTTTATGGGGGTATGGATTAAGAATTTTTTGTATAGAGAATTCTTCCTAGAATATCACCTTCTCACTTTATTATGTATACCCAATGTTAATCTCTGATGTAACCTGTACTAACCACTAAGTCCTCGGTGCTCAATGAAATTGATGTGTTGAAATTTTGAAGTACTAAGTTATCGTGTGGCATAATGGCATACCTATGAAGTGCGCTACATGAATCCCTCAAGGAAAATGTAACCGCTAGTTTAATTCTTAACTATTGGTTAAACTTTGTTTTTCATTAAGACTATGAAACATTTTCTTATTTACTATATTTTTGAAGCTAATAAAATCATGAACAAAAATTAAAATTGATAAATTAAATTGACTATGGAAATGGTTCCATAAAGTGGAAGACTGATGTTAAATAATTAAAGATTATGAGTTAGTTGAACAGAATCAGTTAAAACAGTTACCTCACCTCTGGGGATAAAAGGGTGATCCCAGTGAGGTAGAGGGGTTCTGTTTGGTAACTGGAGAAAGGAAGAAATTGTGAAGAAGATTCCTGGACTAGTGTTAACTAGTGGACCAACCGAGTGGCTACCTAATTGAAGTCTTCTAAGCAAAGGTAAAAGCTAAGACTGTCGGGCGAAGGTTGAACCTTTGTTTCCCCTTCAGTGTTCCTTAAAGTGAGTAACAGGCTCAAAGGAGAACAGGTCCTGTATACCACTGGACAGAAAATGCGAGTCTAATACTCAAACAAGCAACGAGGTAAGGTTCTCCTCATCAAGAATGGCGGAACACCAGAGCCGAACCAGACCCCCACCTCCTGTGGTGCAAATAAGGAATTCAGTTAGGGTTTTGGGTTTTGATTAAATGTAAGCTTTGGGAGGATTATACCTTGGCCGTTGATTATCAAAACATCGAACGGACATGATTCTTCCAGGTGTTCTAGTTCGGATTTTGATGAAGCTCGAGCGGTACAAAATATCTGCCGAGAATTAAGACTCATTTAATACCCAGTACCATAGCCATTAAACATCTGTCAGCTGGATTAAATGTAACACTATGATGAACTATGTCACTAATGAGCCAGTGAAGGAGTAACCAGGTTAGTGCAATACACCTCATTGCCATGGGTAACTCTTAAACTTATCGAAGGCCAAAGTAATGTAATTAACCTTTTTATCTCTGTTAATTTTAATGTAAATGATATCAAAGTAATTGCATGTATATAAGGAATCATATAGTTGAGTTATGAATTATATAAGTCTGCCAAATTACATTGTATAAGGTTACGTGATTTGGTAGGTATGTAATTTAGTAAGCAAAAAAAAAATAAAAAATATGTAGATTAATTATTGTTATAAATGAATATTAAGTATGATGTATGTGACAAGTGGTATCAGAGCAACATTGTAACGTTGGGACCCTATTGGGTCAACTAACGTTTGAAATTTATGCACACAAAAAGAGTTAGCCAGACATAATGAGAAGGACATCGTTACAGCAACCACCTCGGAATGTCAGGGAATCACAATCCCGCCAAGAGATGAACCCAGAAATGTGGGTGCAGCTAGGGGTGGAACAACATCAGCAAACCAGTTGATTGTTAGAAGAATAGCAGCACCAAACTAGTATTCTTTTAACCACTGTGCATAAGTTACAAGAAGAGATGGAGAGGGTGCGGAATGATAATGCAAGATTAATGCAAGAACAGGAGAGAATATTAAAAGGTCTCTTTGACAAACAGAACCAAGGAATCGAGAAACCAAGTACCGATAGAGAATTCCAGGAAAGAAACAAACAAAAGACTAAAGATCATGATACAGATCAAATAGAAATAATTCAGTCATAGCGAAGTAACCAAAATGAGAATTATAATGAAGCTGAGTCTGATAATGTAATAGAACAGAAAGAAATAAAAAGGCAAAAAGTAGAGCTGCAGGGTGAATTTAGGAAAATAAAACCTCCTACATTTGATGGATTAGAAGAAGAAGTAGTCAAGGCATGGCTAATTAATATGAACAAATATTTCCAAGTATACGAATATAGCAGTAATCTTAAAGCCAGATTGACTATTTACCAGTTAGGAGAGAAAGCCACTTTATGGTGGGAGGAAGTGAAGAATGTTCGTAGCATAGAGGACCAAGATGTAACTTGGGATGTCTTTCAACAGTGTTTAAAGACAAGTACCTAACAGAGCGCTTCTATGATGATAAGTCTCGAGAATTTCATGATTTTAAGCTGGGACAAATGATTATGGATGAATATATCACAAAATTTACTTCCTTACTGCGCTATGTGCCTTATTTAAGAGATGACAAAGCTAAAGTACATAGATTCTTAAGTAGTTTTCCAACTCATATAAAAGAACGTATAGAGTTTGTAAATCCTAAGACTATGGATGAGGCTATCAGGAAAGCCAGAATGTGTTACCAACAAGCAAAGGTTAAAATGGAGCAAGGTAAAAATTGACAGACAAAGAAAGAACATAAAGGCAATTTTGTTTTTAAAAGAAGCAAAACCAGTGATTTCAAAGGTACAGCTAGAAGCACAGTTAGTAAAAAGTTCGGTAAGAATCACCAAAGAATGAGGTAGCCTGTAGAAGATAAAACTACGGAAGCCTCCAGTAAACCGGAACAAACACATAACCATAATCCACCTTTGCAGTGTTGGGGTTGTGGGGAAGCACACTATTACCGTAACTATCCATAGCGAGGTAGAAGTGAAGCAGTAACCAATTTACAGGAGGCCTCAACAGTGGGTGATGTCGCCAGAAACATACCCAGAATTAATGCAGCGTTGGAGGATTGACAAGCTGACTACCAGAAGACAATGATTGAACTGGAAGGTAAACTACTATCCCAACCTATTTCTATATTGTTAGATCTAGGAGCAAGTTTAAGCTACATAAGTCCTAAAGTAGTAGAGAACTGCAAATTACAAAGTCAAAAATTTAGGAAATCATGGCTAGTACAGCTAGCTACCGGAGCTAAAAGGAAAGTTAGTGCCAAAATATCAGATTGTGCATTAAAAATTAATGAACAGTAGCTAACTATGGATTTAAACATTTTACCTTTGGGATCTTATGATGTGCTGCTCGGTATGGAATGGCTAGAAAAGCATTGGACACTAGTAGATTGTAAAGAGAAGGTTATCTACTATAGAAATCAAGATGGCACTCGCTAGGAAATTCAAGGAATAAAGAAACTTGTACAATTGCGTCCAATCACAACATCCAAAATGGGTAAATGCATGAGGAAAGGATGTCAATTATACACCATTCAAGTGGGTTTTTTTGACTCTAAAGAAAAAGCCCCTATGTTGGAAAATATACCAATAGTACAAGAGTTCAAGGATGTTTTTCTAGAAGAGATACCAGGATTGCCACCTAGAAGGGATATAGATTTTACAATTGAACTGATACCAGGAGCATCTCCAATTTCAAGAGCACCCTATCGGATGAGTGTACATGAATTAACTGAGTTAAAGATGCAGCTACAGGAATTACTAGACAAGGGATATATACGACCAAGTGTATCACCTTGGGGAGCACCTATATTATTTGTGAAAAATAAAGACGAAATCATGCAGATGTGCATGGATTACCGTCAGCTAAATAAGCTAACTGTTAAAAATAGGCATCCGTTACCACGAATTGATGATTTGTTTGACCAAGTAAAGGGAGCTACAACATTTTCAAAGATAGATCTAAGATTGGGATATCATCAAATCCGGATAAAATACGAAGACATACATAAAACTGCTATTCATACCAGGTATGGATGCTACGAATTTGTGGTGTTACCTTTCGGATTGACCAATGCACCAGCAACATTCATGAGGCTGATGCATAGTATATTTCACCCCTATCTAGATAATTTTGTGTTGATCTTCATTGATGACATTCTAGTTTATTCTAAGAATGCAGAAGAACACAAAGAACATTTACGGATAGTGCTGGAAATGTTGAGGAAGCATCAGCTGTATGCAAAATTTAGCAAGTGTGATTTCTTCAAGGAAGAAATTCAATACCTTAGACATGTAATTACTTTTGAAGGTATTGCAGTGGATCCTGAAAAAATCAGAACAATTATGGAATGGAAGGTACCACAAAATGTAGCAGACATACGATCATTTATGGGGCTGGCTGGTTATTATCGGCGATTTATTGAAGGTTTTTCAAAAATTGCTTTTCCTATTACCTCATTACAAAGAAAGGGAAAAATATTCAAGTGGACAAAGGAATGTTAAGATAACTTTGAAAAACTGAAAAGGCTATTAAATACAGCTCCGGTGTTAAGAGTTGTTGATCCTGCTAAAGAATTCAAAGTCTGCACAGATTCATGTAAGGAAGGTGTGGGGCAATTTTGTCTCAAGAAGGTAAAGTGGTTGCATATGAGTCTAGGAAATTAAAGGAACATAAGCAGCAATACTCAGCTTATGATTTGGAGCTGACTGTCGTAGTGCATGCACTCTGGGTTTGGAAGCACCACTTACTTGGAAAAAGATTTGTGCTCAAAACAGATCACAACATTTTAACCAGCTATTTTAAACAGGCTAATCTTAATTCTCGCCAAGCAAGGTGGAACGCTTTCTTGAGCGAATTTTATATTGACATGCAACATGTAAAAGGTAAGGAGAACAAAGTAGTTGATGCATTAAGCAGGAAACTGCATAATATCTATGAATTATATGTTAACCAGGTTGAGTGTAGATTTCTAGAACAAAGTAAAGCTGAAGCAAGAAAAGACCCTGAATATGAGTTTATATGGCAGCAAGTAAAGGAGTGCAGAGACCAAAGAAAGCAGGTAGATTATGAAATCAATAAGGATGGCTTACTGACTTTCAAAAAGAGAATTCTCATTCCAAACAGAATGGAATTGAAAATGCTAGTTTTGAATGAATATCATCGAAGTAATTAGGCAAGGCATCTTGGATATCAGAAGATGTTGACAACAATAAGAAAGGATTACTATTGGCCTGATATGAGGAAAGATATTGCAGCATATCTAAATAAGTGTTTAGAATGCCAGCAAGTGAAAGTGGAACACCGGCATTCAGCTGGGTTGATGTATCCTATACCGGTACCAGAGTGGAAATGGGAGGTGATATCATTAGATTTCATTACTGGACTGCCAAGGTCAAAAAGAAATAATGACTCTATAATGGTAGTTGTAGATAGATTAATCAAATCAGCACACTTTATACGAGTTCAGTCCACATTCAAGACGATGAAAATAGTAGATTTGTTTATGCGAGAGATCTTTAGATTGCATGGCATTCCAAGGACTGTCATTTCTGATAGGGATGTAAAATTTACATCAGCCTTCTGGAAAAACTATTTACCGGTTTGGGGACTCAAATTAATTTTAGTACTGCTTATCATCCGCAGACTGACGGGCAGACAGAGCGGGTAAATCAAGTCTTAGAGGACAAGCTATGTATGTACGTAATGCAGCAGCTGACTAGGTGGGAAGAATATTTACACCTAGTAGAATTTGCATACAATAATGGTTATCAAGAGTCACTAAAGATGAGTCCGTTTGAAGCTCTATACGGGCGACGATACAAAACTCCTATTAACTGGAGTAGTCTTGAGACCAAGTTGATGCTTGGACCAAACAAGCTAGCCGAGATGGAGGCAGAAGTGAAAAAAAATCCGACAGAATTTAAAAGCAGCTCAAGATAGGCAAAAGGTGTATGCAGATAAAAAAAGAACATATTGTGAATTTGAAGTGGGGGCTCATGTGTATGTTCGAATCAAGCCTAAGAAAAGTACTTTGAGATGGGCATCTTGTGTCAAGTTAGCTCCCCGATTTTGTGGACCTCTCCAAATATTGGAAAGAATAGGACCTGTAGCTTACCGATTGGCTTTGCCAAATCACATTCGAGTGCACAATGTCTTTCATGTATCTCTATTAAAACGATACATTCACGATCCAAAGCATATCATCCACTGGAAAAATATTCAAGTAGAATATAGTTATCAGAATTATCAAGGATGATAGTATATATGCATAAATAAATTGACTCAATTTTATTTGTTTCAGGTCGAACCAGACGGAGAATTTCTGGTCGAACCTCATAGTATAATCGATTGGAGGGAAATCATGCTCTGGAAACGAACCATCGCCCAGGTAAAGTGCAATGGAAGCACTTTGGCCCAGAGGAAGCTACTTGGGAGGATGAAGGATTTTTTCGGGAAGCTTACCCTGAAATTTTTGCTAAAGCAAATTGAGAACACTGAGGATGGTGTTCACTTCCATGGGAGGAAGTTGTAACCGCTGGTTTAATTCTTAACTATTGGTTAAACTTTGTTTTTCATTAAGACTATGAAACATTTTCTTATTTACTATATTTTTGAAGTTAATAAAATCACGAACAAAAATTAAAGTTGATAAATTAAATTGACTATGGAAATGGTTCCGTAAAGTGAAAGAATGATGTTAAACAATTCAAGATTATGAGTTAGTTGAACAGAATCAATTAAAACAATTACTTCACCTCTAGGGATAAAAGGGTGATCCCAATGAGGTAGAGGGGTTATGTTGGGTAACTGGAGAAAGAAATAAATTGTGAAGAAGATTCCTGGACTAGTGTTAACTAGTGGAATACTTCAAATTTTCCTGATTGCTAGAACTGGAGACTGGACCGGATTGTCCCGAAGTCTCTTCCAGAGCATTCTTTCAACCATTGAAGCTCAGACTTGGAGCACAGGGGAGAGTGAGAACATAATCGCCTTACTCGTGGTAGGGAGGAAACCACATCAGTCCAGACATCAAATTTACAGATAAGTATAATATTACTCTGTTTTTTTAGGTAACGATGAAATGGTATAGAGAAAAAAATTAACAACTGTAAGATGAGATAAAGTAAAGTCTGTAAATAATTATAAATTTCTACAAGGATTTATCATTTCCTGATTAGTCACAGATTTGAAAATGTTGTAGAGAAGATTTCATTGTATTTGGGAAAAATTATTAAGTTTCTCTCAAAGAAAAGAATTCTAATTCTGTATTGAAGAAGATTTATAATTTCTCTTAAATTTTCCGTGTTCTGATTAGGACAATAGAAAAAAAAACTAGTTAAAAAGGGTAATTTAAATACTATGGGAAAATTAAGTATACAGAGAGCTGTTCCACAAGGTTTTTGAAAGAAAACTTTGTGAGGGTCGCTCGCTGTGTCTATGATATTCCACAGACAGAAATGGTCTGGTCATTAGAAGAAGAAAACTTCTCTAGAAACCCTTGCAACAAAGAATCTGAAATACAAATAGAAAAATAACAGAACCCATAGATACAAAATATGTATGCTAATGTAAGATTTAAGAAAGCGAGATATAGAAATCAATTTCGAAGGAACTGTAACCATATCTTGACATAAAGCGAAGTATATTTATTAATATTCCTAAAGAAAAATCTTCCTCTGCAATACAAATTCTAGTTAACTAGTTTGAGATAATGTAGGGCAATGATAAAACTATAAACTTCATACACGAATATGGAATAAATAGACAATTGCTGAATATAAATATAAGTCTCCGTTGAAGAGAAAAACATATTCGATTTCATACATTTATGAATAGAAGGATAGCACAGTAACCTAATTAAATCCCAGATAGGTAAACAGATAAACACATAAACCGCATAATATACTATTTCCTGAGAAGGCTGATAGAGAGTATTGACAAGAAATTGACGAATTATATATTTACAGGACTGCAAAACTATAAGCCCAGAATTCTGTTAAAAATAGTATGGAGAAGTTGCGTCATAGAGAAATATTTACACAGCTATCATAATTTCAATAGTCAATCTCAGGAACAATTCCTATCAACATTATCTGAGGTAAACCCACATCCTTTTTCCCTAAAGCTAAACTATCTACATCATCTTGAACTTGAGGAGTTCTGGCGCACAAACAAGAACTGGAACCCCAGACGTTTATTGCAACTTCAACAGTAAATATAATTTGGAAAGCCAGTCACTGTACCTGTGATAAGTAAATGGCGGAGTTGCGTATAAGTAATTACTGTCTCTTAGCAATGCTTCACCGGAACAAATATCAGGTAAGAAAATTAGAGTTATATACCTGCAGGGGAATAATACATAGTTATCATTTCTAAGATTGTAATTCTAAATACGAATATGATAGACAAACTATAATAAGGTAAGCATTCAAATATCTGTTGATAACCTTACTCTTTGAATAGCATCCCTGTGAGAAAGGATGCAAAAGATAAGTTAACCCAGAGTCTCGACCTCTCTTATGTTTACAAATATGTAAAAAGAGTAATGAAGATTGAAGTCGGGAATTAAATCTTACCTCAAACCAAGCGAGTGGCTAGTTGATTGAAGTCTTCTAAGCAAGGGTAAAAGCATAAGACTACCGAGCGAAGGTCTAACCTCTGTTTCCCCTTCAGTGTTCCTTAAAGTGAGTAACAGGGTCGAAGGAGAATAGGTCCTGTATACCACCAGACAGAAAATGTGAGTCTAATACTCAAACAAGCAACAAGGGAAGTTTCTCCTCATCAAGAATGGCGAAACACCAGAGCCAAACCAGACCCCCACCTCCTGTGGTGCAAATAAGAAATTCAGTTAGGGTTTCGGGTTTTGATTAAATGTCAACTTTGGAAGGATTATACCTCGACCATTGATTATCAAAACATCGGACGGACACAATTCTTCCAGGTGTTCTAATTTGGATTTTGATGAAGCTCGAGCGGTACAAAAGATCTGCCGAGAATTAAAACTCATTTAATACCGAGTACCATAGCCATTAAACATCTATCAGCTGCATTAAATGTAACACTACGAGGAACTATGTCACTAATGAACCAGCGTGTGGTACACCTCATTGCCATGGATGAGTCTTAAACTTATCGAAAGCCAAAGTAACGTAATTAACCTTTTTATCTATGTTAAGTTTAATGTAAATAATAATCAAAGTAATTGCATGTATTATATAAGTCCGCCCAATTACATTGTATAAAGTTATGTAATTTAGTAAGAAAAAAAAAATATAAATTAATTATTGTTATAAATGAATATTAAATATTATGTATGTGACAGAAGAGAGGAAGACTTCCATTGGGGAAGACTTCCAGTGACATGCTTGAATTGCTCTGCCGCATAGGGAACGAGTCTAAGGACAATTTCCTGGCATTTATGGTGAAATTTGGCAAAACTACACGTCGAAATTATGTTTACGCTGGTGATTTTAATGCGATTTTAATATAAAATGGTTTTTTTTTAATCAGTAAATTTGGTGATTTTAATATAAAATGTTTGTTTTTTAATCAGTAAATTTGCTTAAAAAAAATAATAAGTTATTTAAATGGTAGAATTTGAATTCTGGTGTTGAATGTATTTATATATTTAAAAATTTAATATATTTTAAATTTTTAAAAATGATGATTTTTGTTTAAAATTTATTATAAGATTTTGGTGAAAATGACTATTTCTTATATAATTTAGATTTTTTTTTTAATTAAACACAGATAATTTATCTTAAATTTGATTAAAAAAAAAATAGTTTAAGTTATCTAATTTGTAGAATTTGAGTTACTCACAAATTTGAAGGTGTTGAATGTATTTATATATTTTAAAATGTATTTTAAACTTTAAAAAATCACAACCTTGTTTGAAATTGTATCATAAAATTATGGTGAAAAAAACAGTTTTTTTGTATAACCTAGACTCAGCGGGAAAATAAGAAATTCAAATAGTTGTTCAATCAAATATTTAAAAAACATTTTTGTAATATTTTATATATGTATGTTAAAAATGAACAAAAATTAGTTAATAGATAAATAAATTATTATAATATTATTTTGACAAATAAATAAAAGTTACTTATTAATATTCATTATTTATTTAAATATTAAAAATATTGTTTATTTATTTATTAGTAATGATAATTATTATACAATGAAATCAATTTTAATTTATTAAACATGTATGAAACCAATAAACAAGTAGTTTCATAGGAAATCAAACCACCACTTTAATAGTAGCTACTTACAACAATTAATGGTAAAAATATAAATCTCCACTAAAGACACAAACAACAAAGATTTGAGAAAAGAAATAAGGAACAAAACCACCACTGGGTCATTCTTCTACTACCAGCGAAATTCTTTAGAGTGCAAAATACAATGTGTATTTTTTCATTTTTTGTCACATCTCTTAAGTAAATACACACTCTAAAGCTTGTCATATACAAATCAAACTTAATCATGAACATTAACTTAGGTATGTTTCACATCAGGTATTCTCAAGCATGGTGATATGTCTACAATTATTTCTATTTTCACCATTTGAATTATATATATGTGGGTATAACCTTAGGACATGATCATGTCATTTATGTAAGAGGACTAGAGTTATAAGATGTCCCAATGTTTATTATTATTATTATGTTTTTAAGTATATGTTAATCGTACTAAAATATTTTATTGATAATTCACATTGAATATTTTATTATACACAACATTAAAATAATTTACTTTAACATTTTTTTTCTACACACACACACACACATATATGAAGTTTATATCCACATAAATTAGTTAACATAGATTTTCAAATAGTTTATTTAAATCTTATGTTGAAATATTTTTGACAAGTATAAGGTTTAAAAATTTTACTCACATTTTTTTTTACTTCTAATTACTTTACATGTTCATCATATTCAAATTTTTTATATTATAGCCAACAATATTTTTCTATTTAGAGTATTTTTTTTTTAAGAGAGACGTGAACACATACAAACTTACACATCTCCTGATACTGACTTGTAGAATGAGTCTCTAGGCTCAATGAATCTCTCCACTAAAAAACAGAATGTTCAAGTGCCTAATACTAAAAGCCCAACATAAGAGTTGACATATAAATTAATTCCATTAATAAAAGTTGAAATTCAATTTTTTTTTTCATTTATGTTCACTAAAGAAAATACAAACTAACAATTTTATTAAAAGAAATGATATCCAAACTTGCAAGACTAGATGTACCACAAAGTATAGGCTTAGAGCCTAATGACAAGAGGAGATAACCAACAATTTTATTGGAAGAAATGATATCCAAAGTTACAAGACTAGATGCACCACAATGTATAGGCTTAAAGGCTAATGGCAAAACAACATTTTTATAGCAATTTACACATTACAAATATTATTGAGATTAATTTATATCATTTTCTTTGGTTGAGTATTTTTTAAGCACTTAAAGGTTAGCACCACGATCGTGGTCGGCTGAGGAAGTCTGCAACATTATTGGTGTTGCGCTTCTTATACTTGATGTTCAAATGAAATTGTTGTAGATATTTGGACCACTTCTGATGGTGATCGTTTTGCAACTTCCCTTATGTTTGTATGAACTGCAGGGGTCAGTGGTCTATGTGGATAACCGTTTCCTTCCCCAAAATGTAATGCTTCCATTGGTGGCACACCTGCACAATGGAATATATTTCTTTGTCATAAGTGGGATAATTTTGGGGTGTGTCGGACAATGTCTCACTGTGATATGCCACTGGATGCCCCTGTTGAGTAAGAACTGCCCTAATAGCATAATTAGAGGCATTTGTCTCAATCTCAAATGGTTATTGCAAGTCTAGTAATGTGAGCACTGGGGCAGAGCATAGGTGATGTTTCAATTCTACGAATGCATTCTATTGAGATTCTGACCAAAAGAATTTTTCTTTTGCTCCTCCCTTGGTGACTTGACTCAAGGGCCAAGTGATACGAGAGAAGCCCAAAACAAACGTATGGTAGAAATTAGCAAGACCCAGAAAGCTGTGAAGCTTTGTTAGAGTGGTTGGGGTTGGCCAATCTTGAATTACTTGGATCTTGGTTGGATCCACATGCACCCCCCATTCATCAATAATGTATCCTAGATACCGAACCTCGGTCATGCCAAAAGTGCACTTCTCCAAATTCGCACAAAACTTGTGTTGTTGTAGTGTTTGGAGGACCCGTCGGATGTGGTGGAGGTGCTCTTCCCAAGTCTGGCTGAAGATCAGGATGTCATTCAAGTACACTGCTACAAATGAGTTGGTGAATGGATGCAAGATGTCGTCCATCAGCCTCATGAAGGTTGTGGGATCATTCATCAACCTGAAAGGCATGACCAACCATTCAAAAAGGCCCTCCTTGGCTTTGAAGCCAGTCTTCTACACATCAAATGGTTCGATTGGTACCTGGTGATACACAGACTTCAAGTCGATCGTACTAAAATATTTCACCCCTTTGAGTTGATCCAGAAGGTCATGAATCCGTGGGATCAGATACCTATTCCAGACAGTGATCTTGTTTAGCGCCCGATAGTCAATACAGAGTCTCAGAGTCCCATCTTTCTTCTGCACTAACATGATAGGGCTCCCACAGGGTGATGAACTCGGTCGAATGTGACCTTTCTACAACAACTCCTGAATCTGCCTCTTTATTTCATCGTTCTCTAGAACACAATGTTGATAGATCAGTCCATTGGGTAGCGACGCACCTGGGTTCAAATCGATGGGGTGCTTGACTTGACAGTGCAGAGGCCCCCCTGTGGATGAGGTGAAGATGTCCCCATACTCCTCCAGGAACTTGTTGATTTTTTGTTGTCGTGAAGAGGATCCCTGTCTGAAGGTTGTGGCCACAATATTCTTCTTGCCTTGGTGGTAGATCATCAAGAAAATAAATTTCCTGGTTTTGGAAATGAGCTTAGTGCATTGTTTTGCAGTAACCAAAGAGATAGCCACAAGCAGTGGTACCTATGGTATCATGTACAACTTATTGCCCAAAGTAACAATAACAACGCGAGGTTAGGACTCATACACAACTTGTCGCTTCCACAAGTACGGTTGGCCTAATAATATATCATAAATATCAAGAGGAGAAATGTCACACAATACCTAATATGTGAAGGGCTTGATTCTATAGGGGAGGCGACACTATTGGCTGACGCGAAGATCCCGTCCTTGGTGAAGCCACCCGATGGTGTACGGTTGTGGGTGTGCTCTGGTTGGCAAGCCCAAATGCTTCATGACCTCTGCTGAAATGAGGTTCTTTTGGCTCCCATTATCGAAAATAAACTGTAGCGGGGAACCCTTTACCCACATCTGAGAGTCGAAGAGATGCTCCTCCTCCTCTTGATCTGCCGGTTCCTCCTTTTGGATCTTTGTAGTGGAAATGGTGGCATTGGGCTCCGCATGAATAATGTGCTTCCCATTTTTTGAGTTCTGCTTCAAATTCGGGGCATGCATCTGATTCAGAAGCCCTCATCTCAGCCACTAGTGACTTCTTGGCCTGACACTCACTTGTGTTGTGAGTGGAGCTCTTATGGAACTCACACCACTTTCTCATGTCATTATTTGGCTTCGTAGTGTTGTTATTTGCTTATAGCTTTGGTAGGTTATATTGGGACACCATGCCTTGGATTTTCCCTTTGTTCTGTAGTTTAGGGGCACCTTTCCCTTGCTTTTGATTTGCAGATCCAAAGTCTCACTTCTTATGTTTGAATTTATGCTCAATCTTGGCAGCATACCAGTATGATGTACCAAGCGAGGAGATGTCGAGGAAATCCATATCCTCCTGAATGTATCTGTGCAGATTACTGTGGTACTTCAGCGCCAAATGTTTCTTCGAATCTTTGATACCCAACTTTGTGCCCAGGGTATGGAACAAATTCATCAACTCATGTACATATTGATCCCTTTGTTGCCGCAGCGTAGTCCATTGTATGTACTTGTCCTCATATCACCCGACAGGATAATATTGTTCCTTAATGGCATCTCAAAAATAATTCCAAGTGGGTACGACTAAGAAAAGAGAGGGTTCCCGCTCGTCCCTTTTCTCACAGTAGGTTTCCCGCCAGTCCTTAACATGGGGGTAGCTTTGAGGAGTGAAAAAATAATCTTCTCTCGGTCGGAAAAGTCATGAACTGAGAAATATCCTTCTAATAGATTCAACCATATATCTATGGCGTCTACATCTATTTGTCCCTCAAATATGGGAATTTCAAAGTTTACTTGTACCTTAAAAGGATTTACGCCTCTAGAGTAGTTGTTGGATGCAGATGTGCTTCCAGTGGGAAGTCGTTGAAGGATTTGGGCAAATTATCCATCATCGCATTCCTTTGTTTTTCAAGGGAATCCTAGAGAAATATTTTGATAGGATCTCCTACTCCCTCATCTTTCTTTTCGTGCCCCATGGGCGTCCGTCGGGGTTTGTGAGGCTGATCTTGCAAAGGTTCAATCAGGTCGAGTCCTAACTCCTTATACCCTGACCTTGTTGGGGACATGTAAAAAAGGATCTAGAAAGAGAAGACCACTCTAATACCACTGATCTGAATTTATGCAGGAACACAACATAATACACATATAACCATAAATATAAAAATGTAGTGGAAAGAACACTTCATTTCATTAATATCAAAGAACTAAAATCTATTTACAGACAGAATGGAAATAAAATAGCTATGGCGTTGGTAGCTTATGTCTGAGAAGAGATGTGGTGGCTACATGCCTCTGAACTCTGTGTTACAATGAGGCTCAAATTCCTATATATTATTGAGAAACAATGGAAAACCCTAAACATCTAAAAACCTAACCTAGGAGATGAAACGCCAGAGTAAGGATCCGATCGGGGTAAATTGGTACAACAATTTCCCATGGTCGTAACTTTGGCATGCTATCTCCGTTTGAAACACATGATACATTGTTAGAAAGATCTATCTGAGGACTACAACTGCTGACCACAAATATTGATTTTGGAATGGAATGGAATTGATATTTTCCGAAAAAACGATGCCCAAAAAACTTCGTTTAGGGCCTCAAAACGGCTCTGGAAGATAAGGACTTGAAAAACTGCTAAAAATAGTAAACTATGCTATTATTAAGGAAACTGAAAAACTGAAAGAAACAATGGTGGGGCCCAAAGTGGAATAGGCGAGTGGTCACCAATATCCACCTGGATCATGATACATCTATGCGAAGGATAAGCTATAATGCCAAATAATTAACACTTGACAACAATACGTAATGTATGTTAATACGATGGGATTTGGCGTTGAATATATTATTTATTTATCTGATGACATGGCTTACTCCTATGAGTTGGAAAGCATAGGTTTTGATACCTAGACATTCATTGTATTATTGTCATATCACAAACTTTTTGGTCCCATTATTTCTTTGAAATGTTATCATTACCACTCGGTACAATTTGTATTGTTTTCTAGTTGGTCATTTTGTGGCCTAAGGTTCTATTCCCGCATTCTTTGAATTTAAGTTTTGAAGTTTTGCAGTTGCATGCCACTATGTAAGGTTAGGGTTTGTTTTGTGAATACCTATCTGACTTGCATGAACAAAAAAAAATTACATTTTCTCATGGAATATGTAGTTCAAACATAACTTGTTGGAGGTGAGATTATTGAGTCATATGAGGAATACCTTTCTCTTTTCCAGGAAGTTGGGTGGTGGAATTTTGAAATATCTCAAAGGGGAGAATGCAGTAATACACAAACATAATATTTGAAATGACAGATTATGTACACATAAGTTATGAAAAACACAGAAGTAGACAAAATAGGTGAGCCATTTTATTATGCAGGAGATGGATTACAAATACAACACTGCATAAAATAGAAACACTCAAGCCAAAGAAATGGCCTAGAATGACCCTGAAATCATGCCAAAGTAGACACTACATAACTGGAGCTGCTGGAAGCTGTATACTACGCTATCCCTTCAACTGATGATGATCTTACAACTACTAGCTGAAAGGGAATGCATAGATCTATGGTGCTCTGGAGATATGATGATGAAAAGATTGCAGATCTGGGCACTATGATGGAAACCCAAGATAACCAAGAAAGGAAATCCATATCTAAAAAGATCATAAATTCACCCTCCTAGGTTTTGATCCCTTGACTACTAGGTTATGTATATCTGAAGCATAAACTGATGTAAGATGGCTGCAATGTGTTACAGATCATATCTATGCTTTGAGGGTTGATCCCTCCTTTAGATCTCCAAGCTAGAAGATTGAGATCTAGCTTCTTCTTCCTCCTCTCAAGATGAAAACTGCTGCATACACAACATCTGGAATAAACTGCACTGTCTGGGAGGGAGAGGTTGATTCCTGCTGCAAGATATGTCTAATCAACTCAATAATTATGGAAACAGTAAGTAAAAAGTGAGGGGAAGGTCCCTCACAGGATTTCCAACTGAAGTACTAGAAACTTCCCTCCTCCAATGGATCTACAGGACTGTACTGTACAATCCTTGATGGGACTGATGCTGCATGGAGGTATGATATGCTTGGCCTGATGCCTGGTATGGATTTGAAGCATTGGAAGTTTGATCTTGGAGCTCAAGGGGAAAGGATGAATCCTCCACCGGTTCCTCGGCTGAAATACTGAAGGACAATGTGGCACCAATTCCTGATGATGAATGGCAGCTCAGAATAACCTTCCCAGAGTAGGCACTCGAAGTACCTCGTGGGTAAGGGTGGGATTCCCGATCAGGAACACCCTGTCACTAAACAACACTACAGACTTAGCTAAATAGCTTAAGCATGCTTTGGAATGCCAACTGAAAATTCCATATCTAAATATAGCTCAAATAAATAATCTCAAAATCCTCCCTCCAATGCTGCCTTCATCTTCCTTATATGATTTGTGAGCCTTCCCATGCCTTGGCCCACCTCATAACCCCGCTACACATGTGGACATAGGTCTCCATGTAGACTATGATGTCTCTCCATGATCTCCATGATTTCTACATTTAATGTTCACCCTATCCATCATGTGTGCACTAATGCACCATTTCCTCCATCATCTCATCATTTATTTCTCTATGATCTTACTTTGATTCCTCCTTCTCTCATTTGACCCCTTCATCTCTCCATGTTCTTCCTTATTAATGATGTTTGATCCCCACTCTTTAATTCATTAATAAGCTTCTCCATTATTCCATGATGTAGGTTTATTAGCTAATTAACCATGTTCACACTCTTAGGAGTGGATTTATTCATATTAAGGGGTTATGGGTCCCTCCACCCATTTATTTACTTAGTTAATTAAGATAAGTAAGAACTCTAATATTCCAATAAACAGATGTAAAATTTGGAATATTACAGATTTCCTTAAAAGTTTCCAAGGTTACAATGACGATGTGATTAAATATTTTGCTTCCACTTACAATGGTCGAAATACCAAGGTTGGTTTCATTGATATGTTGGTGGATGTCAACTTTATTGTTGAAGCAACACATCTCCCCACATATGGTGAAAGGTGGACCAAAAATCCTCATTTGCATGACATTCCTTGGCAAGAGTTTCTGGTCTCAAATAACTGCACCTATAATTTAAAAGGTATGCTTATCCAATACCTTAAAACCAAATGGAAATACTTACTTTATTTTATTAGGTACTTTATCGCCTGTGAGGTTAGATACATGCTAGTTTTTATGTACCATATATGCCTGTTAATGGTGTTTCTCAACTTTAAGCTCAACCTCTCGTTTTATTTACATAAGAGCCTATCTAAAATGCCTAAATTTTACCAAGATAAGTGTAAGAACCCTTATTAACCATTATTTAACCATGGGCTAATTTTTATTTTGGTTAAACACCATTTGGTTAAAACTAGGGATTCATACTTATTACTTTTCCTTTTGTCAAAATTTATCTTAAGAATATTTTCGAAAATCTGATGCCCGCTGTGTGACCTAGTTGTGTCACCATCGTCGCCATCGCTCTTGCTCTCTAGGTTTAGCTCCAATGGAGGCTGGCGGGGGAGCCGATCCTGCCCCTCCCTTGCCCAAACTGTTAGCTTTCAAGAACCTCATTGTCGGTTCTCACAAAAGACCAATATTTGAAGCACAACAGAAGTTCGTTAAAAAGCTGGATTGCATCCCAATCGTTGAACTTCCAATAGCAGAGACTTGCAGATCCGCAGTCAATCTAGCAGACAGAGGGCTCATTGGAAAATTTTACCGGGCTCTGGCCCTCTCCCAAATCCATTGAAGCTTGGGTGCAGAGAAACTGGACGCCGCTTGTTTCTGAAGGAATTAAGAGCCATTTTGTTGGAAAAGGATTCTATGTGTTCATGTTTGAAAGCTCGGATGAAAAAAACCTCATTTTCAGAAATGGTCCTTACTTCATGGGGCCTCAGGGTTTATACTTGAACAAATGGACCCCTGACTTTGACCCAGCCTAGGAAATTTCGTCTGTTGTTCCAGTCTGGGTTTGTCTACCTCATCTCCCTCTTCATTTCTGGAATCAAAAATCTCTACAGGCTATCGGAAACTCGTTTGGAAGGTATATCGATCAAGCTGTTCGAAAATATCAATTCTCCTGCGCACGGATCTGTGTGGAGGTTGATCTGGAGGTAGGGTTACTATAGGAAATCAAACTTACAGCAGCTGAATGGTCGCACATTCAGGAGCTAGATTATGAGTAGTTAACCTTCAAATGCTGGCACTGCCATGGCTATGGTCACTTTGCCAGACACTGTAAAAAAAAGGAAGGAGAGGAGAGCAAGAATGCGAAAGCAGAACAATGGACCACAGTGCAGAAAGCAGGGACAGCAAAACCCAAAACCAAAAGAATTCCAAAAGGAAATAACCCCAATCCAAAGGGGCAAGAACAAAAATATGGGAGCTCCATCCCCACATCGAAATCAAGAGATCAAAATGCAGAGTCTAGCAAGGCCATAGAAACTCCGGAAGAAAACAGGAACAACATCCCCACCCTGAAATCAAGAGATCAAAATGAAGATTCCAGCAAGGGCATAGAAATTCCGGAAGCAAACAGGAACAACAAAAATCAATCAAGATCCTCCCCTATCGGGAAAGGAAGAGAGGATCAAGGGAAAACCCCCGAAGTAGCTCCCTCTCCCTCATACGCCGATGCAGCAAGAAAGAAAGTGTATGAATCTCCAAGCTCCTCGAAGGACAAGATCATAGAAAGGCCGGCCAAAAGAGCAGGAAGAAAGTCTCGCATAGAAGTGAGGGAGGAAGAAGCAGAAAGACAAAAGACTCAAGGAAGCCAACCCACTATAGAAATGTCAATTAGCAGAAACACAACGACAAGGCTTCCAAAAGGAGGAGGCCGAACTTCCCCAAACAGTAAGTAATGAGAATAGTCTCTTGGAATTGCAGAGGGCTCGGGAATCCTATGAAAATAGAAGCGGTCAAAGATCTTATGAAAGCGAAACCGACAGACATCCTAATGCTTCAAGAGACAAAAATTGAAGGGGAAGCCCTTCTTGAGATCAGTAAAAATAAATGGGAGAAGAACACAGGGAAAGCAATAAGCGCAAGAGGCTCCTTGGGTGGAATAGCAACCCTGTGGAAGGAAGATCATTTCAGGCTCATCAATTCACACAACACACAACACTGGTGTTTCACTGAGCTGAAGCATATATCAAGTAAGTTAACCTTTGCACTATTCAATTTATATGTACTGGTTCTGTATTCTGAAAAGAAATACTGTTGGAAAACATTAAATGAGTTTTTGCAACTGAATTCTCCCAACAATATAATCATAGCTGGAGATCTAAATCTAGTAATGAATGAAAAAGAAAAGAGATGGGGCAGGAACAGCAAGGATCAGATGATCCAGGTAGTAGAAGACATGATACAACAATGGGATATATTGGAATTTAAACCAAGAAAAGGGCTCTATACCTGGACAAATAACAGGATAGGGGAAGACCATATATCCGCCAGACTGGACAGGTTCTTGGTCCAAAGCACACTGTTGTTGGAACAGAAGCTCATCTCATCAGCCATCCTTCCAAAGCTCTCCTCGGATCATAAGCCCATCCGGCTACTGCTTGAGGAGGAAGAGAATTTGGGGCCAATCCCATTCAGGTTTAGCCCTCTGTGGAATGGAAAGAGTGGCTTTGAAGAGACGATCTGAATGGCATGGAACACCACAGTTAATGGCTCTCCCAATTATGTATGGGAACAAAAACTAAAAGTAACAAAAAGGGCACTCAAGGAATGGAGTAAACTTCCAATAAACACACCCAAAGACCAAAGAATCGAGGCAGTGCAACATTTGGAAATTCTACAAAGTGAAATGGACACAATTGATATAAACCAAACAGAATTAGAAAAGGAGCAAGTTGCCCAATGCAAAACATTCCTCTCCTTCAGAAATGAAGAAGAGTATTGGAGACTTAAGTCCCAGAGTCTCTGGCTGGAAGCTGGAGATAGGAACACATCATAATTTCATCGACAATGTAGAGCTAGACTCTCCAGGAATCACATCTCAAAGATCACTTCCTCTGATGGGAGACTCTGCAAAGGAATAGAACAGATTAAATCTGCTGCAGTATTACATTTCCATCATCTTTTCAGCAAAGAGAAAGAGGATTGTGAAGAAGATAAAAAATAATTCCTGAAGAACATCCTAGCATTGGTCACCACAGAGGAAAATATAGCATTACTGAAGCAAACAAATGAAGAAGAAATCAGCAATATAATTTGGTCCATGAATCCTGACAAAGCCCCTGGGCCAGATGGGTTCACTATTCACTTCTACAGGATATGCTGGGATATAATAAAAACAGATCTAATTATAATGATAAAAGGATTCTTGAAGAAAGCAAAAATGGGGGGCAACACCAACTCAACCTTCCTCGCTTTAATCCCGAAAGAGACAAACCCCTCCTCCTTTGATAGGTTCATACCAATCTCTTTGTGCAACGCCTCATATAAAATTATTGCAAAACTTCTTGCAAATAGAATAAAGCCACTGCTAAGCAAAATTATATCAGATTCGCAAGGGGGCTTCGTCAATGGGAGGCATATCCTGGACAATGTAATCCAAGTCCAGGAAGTCATGCATTCCAGTAATCTCAGAAAGGAGAAAGGTATGTTGATCAATTTAGACATGGCTAATGCCTTCGACAGAGTCAAGTTGTCCTATCTATATCAAGTTCTAATCTCCTTTGGCTTTGATCAAGAGTTTGTTAATCTGATTCAAGCATGCACCAGTAGTCCATGGATTGCACCTTTGGTAAATGGGAGGCCAGATGATTTCTTCCAAGCCATGAGGGGGTTGAGACAAGGATGTCCCCTTTCTCCTTTCCTCTACATCTTAATGGCAGACACGTTGAGAAGAAAGCTAGAGCTTGATATGATAGCAGGAATAGCCCCAGGTTTAAAAATAACAAAGGACCTTAAAGCAATAAACCATGCACTATTCATAGACGACTCCCTCATGCTGGGTGGAGCTTCATCTAGAATAGGAACTGCATTAAAAAATACTCTTCATGCATATTGTAAAGCATCTGGAGCTCTAATCAGTGAAAGGAAAAGTGCAGTTTATAGTTGGAATACAGAGGAGGAAGAAACTCAAAACATAGCAAACAAATTGGGGTTTAATGGATACACAAAATGGGAAAAATTCAACTATCTTGGACTGCCACTAACACTGGGCACAAACAGAGCCAATCTGTGGGAAGGAGTTATTACAAAAATTAGAGTTAAAATCGCTACATGGGGTGGTCAATGGCTAACTCATGGCAGAAAATTAACCCTTATAAAATCAGTGTTGTCATCTATGCCAATTTATCAAGCGTCATACCTGATGGCTCCCAAGTCGATTTCAGGACAGATTAATAAAATCATTAGGGACTTTCTGTGGCAAGGAGGCAAAGGAAATCAGAGGAAATTTCATCTGGTGAAATGGAAGATAACAAAGAAAACTTTGAAGGAAGGAGACCTTCAAATTCGAGATCCGGAATCTGCCAAGGTATATATGGGATGCAAAATACTCCGGAAACTCCACAATGACCCCAATCATCCTATCAGCACAGCTCTGAGGCATAAATACCTCCCAAATTAAAATCTAAGAAACTTGCAGATCGCAAACAGCAAAAAGAGCCCACTGTTATGGCATTTATGTATTAAAGGGCAGAGTTTTTTCACCCAGAATTTATATCGTATCCCAGGGAATGGGAAACGCGTTAAGCTGCTTACTGATAGTATAATGGGACATTCGCCATTAGCCACACAAGACAGACTGCATGAGATATGTGAGTATTTAGATAATAGAGGGGACAAGACGCTCTATGATATCTCAAAGTGGAACGAGTCTGGGCTCTGGACTGATTGGGATTTCAGAGATATCCCAGCTCACCTATTGCAGCAATCGGAAATGCTCAAATAGGAACTTTGTGAGGCTTCCCCGGTGCATAAATCAGAAAATGATAAATGGGGATGGGGACCTACAGGAGCATACACCCCAGCCAAAGGATATGAATTGATGCAAACACACAGAGACCGAATTCAACCAGCTAAATTTTTGAAAGAGGTATGGGATCCAATGGCGTTGCCCAAGGTAAACTTATTCTTTTGGACTCTAATGCATAGAAAGATCCTGACGAGAAAACCATGGATAATTTATTTGTTGAATGTCCATATGAAAAAAGAGTTCGGACCCATACTCTTCAAGGATTAAAGGCTGTAATCCCCACTAAAACTTCAGTTGTGGACTTATTCCTCTCATGGAAAGAGCGATACCCGTCGCTCTCCCTAAAATCATCTTGGGCCAGACTCTGGATCACTCTCCCCAAGCTAGTGTGTTGGAAGCTATGGCTAGCTATAAATGAGCATATATTTAATAATGTAACTTGGACCCCCAACATGGTTGCAACAAAAGAAAAAGGACTCCTTCTAGAAATTTTGAATTCTCAGAAAATTAGAGAGGACAAGTCGATGCAGCAAGAGGAAAATAATTGGCTTGGCATTCAAGCAATCATCCAACGGATACACAACACAAAGAAAACCCTCAGAAATCCTGAGTGGAGGCTAAGAGAAAAGGATGAAGCTTTTCAGAATTGGTGGAGGAAGCAAGGAATAACAACAACCTTTTTTGACGGTGCCTCTAAAGGCAACCCTGGGACAGCAGGAGCTGGAGGATTCATATACTCTCCTGATGGAGGCATCATAGAAACCTTCAGTTGGGGTTTAGGTCAGTGAACTAACAATCAAGCATAAATTCTTAGCCTGTTAAAATTTTTCCAAATAGCCAAAGAAAGAGGACATCGGAAGCTGCAAGCATTCAGAGACTCAGAAATCCTGATCAAAATAATACATACGCAAGGCCAATTCAATGAAGATGGTTTAAACAAGAATCTGCAAAGGTTGAGATACCTCCTCCAAGACTTCACTTCCTTCAAATGCTATCACATTCTCAGAGAATCAAACAAAGAGGCATACTTCTATGCCAACAAAGGTTGCCTCTTGGCCCAAGGAGATCTAAGCACAAATGGCGGAGATCCAGAAACAATCTGTATTCCATGAAATTCTAAAATTGCTGGAAACAGAAAATGTAAAAGATTTGCACTGAAAGATGTAAGGCTACGGCCTTTCGGAGTTCCCTACTAATAAAATCCATACCCGTTTCACTTAAAAAAAAAAAAAAAAAAAAAAAAAAAACTAGGGATTCATGGGAATTGTTTCTTTGTCAGAATGATTTCAAAAAACCCCAAGCTAATGATAGAAAAGAAAAACCTCTTAGTGTTTTTCCCAATTTTTTAGCAGTCAGTTCGATGCTTTCTGAGTCTCACGGTGTTGAAAATTTCATCCCTGATAATTTTTTCCAACCTGATGAGTCAGGCCTATGTTATGAGACTATGGCTAAAATCCCTGATTCAACATTTGATCATGTAACTCGAAGCATGGTGAGGAAAATAGGTTTTCAACACATTGAAATTTAACCTAAATTCAAGGACGTTGTTGAGTCAACTTTCTCAGATCATAATGACCATCCCAAACCCACATAGAAATAGGAAAATAGTCAGCAAGGTCCAAACCTTTAATCTTGAGTTAAGAGTAAACAAACAATTCGAAGGATATCTCGAGCACATTGAAATAATGGTAAAAAGGTCCATGTTAAAGAGGCCCATGTTGATGTCGAGTCAATTGACGAGCCTATGTTGAAAAATAATAAGCCTTAACCAAATAACAATTATAAATTTGTTGATGAAAATACTCATGCTCAGGATGGTGATAATTGATAGTCAAAGCCAATACAAAGATAATCATATATGCGTCCCTTAAAGCACCTACCTTGGAAAGGGTTCCCAAATGAAAATCCTCTTTTTAAATTGTAGGGGGATGGCCAACCCCACAAAGAAACTGGACATCAAGCATATAGTAGATACCCACACCCCCAAGATTCTTTTCATCCAAGAAACTAGGTATGACACACAAGCCTCTAATGCATTATCTTGCATATTGCCACACTGGGACTTTATAGCTATAGACACCATGGGAAGTTATGGTTGATTGATCTGGGGTTGGAAGAAAATTTATCTGAATCTCGCTCATGCATAGGTGATGAAATTAGGCTTAGCCACTTCTCTTCTTTTGAGGGACCTTATGGACATGTAACCTTAAAAAAATAAAAAAAAAATAAAAACTAGGGATTCATGGGAATTGTTTCTTTGTCAGAATGATTTCAAAAAACCCCAAGCTAATGATACAAAAGAAAAACCTCTTAGTGTTTTTCCCAATTTTTTAGCAGTCAGTTCGATGCTTTCTGAGTCTCACGGTGTTGAAAATTTCATCCCTGATAATTTTTGCCAACCTGATGAGTCAGACCTATGTTATGAGACTATGGCTAAAATCCCTGATTCAACATTTGATCATGTAACTCGAAGCATGGTGAAGAAAATAGGTTTTCAACACATTGAAATTTAACTTGAATTCAAGGACGTTGTTGAGTCAACTTTCTCAGATCATAATGACCATCCCAAACCCACATAGAAATAGGAAAATAGTCAGCAAGGTCCAAACCTTTAATCTCGGAGTTAAGAGTAAACAAACAATTCGAAGGATATCTCGAGCACATTGAAACAATGGTAAAAAGGTCCATTTTAAAGAGGCCCATGTTGATGTCGAGTCACTTGACGAACCTATGTTGAAAAATAATAAGCCTTAACCAAATAACAATTATAAATTTGTTGATGAAAATACTCATGCTCAGGATGGTGATAATTGATAGTCAAAGCCAATACAAAGATAATCATATATGCGTCCCTTAAAGCACCTACCTTAGAAAGGGTTCCCAAATGAAAATCCTCTTTTTAAATTGTAGGGGGATGGCCAACCCCACAAAGAAACTGGACATCAAGCATATAGTAGATACCCACACCCCCAAGATTCTTTTCATCCAAGAAACTAGGTATGACACACAAGCCTCTAATGCATTATCTTGCATATTGCCACACTGGGACTTTATAGCTATAGACACCATGGGAAGTTATGGTTGATTGATCTGGGGTTGGAAGAAAATTTATCTGAATCTCACTCATGCATAGGTGATAAAATTAGGCTTAGCCACTTCTCTTCTTTTGAGGGACCTTATGGACATGTATGTAACCTATTTTAGCATAACTTTTCCATTCGTTGATAGAAAGGCATTTTTGGATTCTATCTTCCAGAATACACTTATCAGAGGTGGTAGAGTAGTACTAAAAATATATTTTAACTGTACATTTATAGTGTGCAAAGTTTGGGGCCTTGCTTCCCAACCCGATCCAATATCATAATTCCTCCTAGAACACATTGAAGAGGAAAGTATACATGACATTTAACCCCCAAAACTTATGCTAAGTTGGAGGAAAAAAAGAGCGAGGGACACTGAAATTGCAAAGCGGCTAGATATATTCTTAATATTCAATGAATTTATGATGGAAAATATTAGAATTCACCAATGGGCTTCATCAAGGGGTGATTCAAACCACTATCCTATCTTCCTAAAATTGGACACATCTATATAAAAATCCACAACCCCATCAAGTTGAATCCTCATTAGATTGATCAACCCTCCTTTATTAAAGCCTAAAATACATTTAAAGACCCTTTAATTCATTTCATCAAGAAAAATCTCATCAACGAATTGTATCAACTAATTGGGAAACTTCATGGTAACTAAGAACAACTAGTAGCTGAATTAGGTGTAGCAATAAAGGTTTTTGGTATTCCATTTAGACAGAGAAATTTTGTAATCCCTAATAGTATTTAAGGCCTGCAAGGGTGAAAAATTTAAGTTCTATAATTACATATTTTTAAATATTTTTATTACTTAATATATTGGGTTTGTCATATTATTCCTAGTATATTTTTTTAGGTGTTGTCCCTTTTCCAAATTTACATCTTTTTTTATTTGGAGAGTGATTTCTAGGAAGTTATGATTTCCAAGAATTACTTGAACCTTCATATATTATTGGTTCTATAGAACTATATTTGTGAGTTATTTTTCTTTATTCTTCTAAATATGACTACTTTCAAGCCTACCTCCCCATTATTATACAAAATTTACATAACAACAGAAAAGTTTGAAATTGGCCTCTTCAGTGTTTTGTCTGTATGAACAATCTAGTGTCATATAATTGCAACGTGTACACAAAAATCCCACTTCATCGCTGTTAGCGAACAACACTAGAAAGTTCATTGTATATATATTTATTTATATATTCCTACTTACACATTCCAAGAAAAAATTAAAAAATACAAAGTGTCTACTACCTCTTGGGCTAAGAATAAAAGGGACTGTTAAACACCATGTTGAAGCACACAAATGGTGTATGAGAAGAATAACGCACACACAAGAGACTCAACACACAATGAAGGATAAGCGCGGGGCTTTCTTATTTTCCATTATACAAAGATGTACATTTATAGTACAATGGTGTGACTCTTGGTTTCATATTCCAAGGTCACTTGGACTCCATTGTGACTTTTCGCATTCCACACCTACCCATGTAGGATTAGGTGTTCCAACATCCCTCCTTAATCCGAAGGGGTATGTGTGAGTCCAAGAAAAGAGTTGTAATACAAATCTGAAAAGTATGCATGGCAGCACTTGGCTGAATCAACTCTCTGAAATGTTGGAAAAAGAGGTGGTTTTAGGATGACCACAAACACTGGAACGCAAAACTTGTTGCAGTTCCCGGAACTCTTCCAAAACTGGCAAGAAGCTGAAAGCTTCTGCTAGAGGAATTGTCCCTCATAAAAAAGGGAGACCTTCGACCTAAAAGAAGGGAGGTCTACTACCCGTGATGGTTTTAGGATTACCAACAACTCTGGAATGCTTTGAAGCATTTCCTGGAACTCAACCAAAGCTGGCAAGAAGCTGAAGGCTTCTGCTAGAGGAAGTGTTCCTCATATATGAAAGGGAGACCTTCGACCTAAAAGAAGGGAGGTCTACTACCTGTGATGGTTTTAGGTTATCCACCAACCAAAGATGATGGTTTAAGGCTATCCACCAACCGAAGGCATGCTCATGGGCATCCGTGTCTCTGGCTACATCTCTGAATCTAGAATGACGAATTGTGGCTCAGGCTCGCTTGATCCGTCGTCGAAGTTTGTACATGACCACTCATTTCCCACTGCCGTGGACAAGGTGAGATGATGGTGAAAACTCAACTGCAAGTTTGTTCAATATTATTATTCCTGTTCTCGACATGCATTTAATAGTCTTCGGGCCGCCGGGCTTATTGCCAAGAAGCGATCCATTCAAGATGAATCTTGGTTCCTGCAGGAGGCTTGTGTCTGAAGCATCTGTCTAAAGAATGGGTGTGCCGACCACAGTGCTTGCATGGATGAAGATCAAAACAGTGATCTTTCATATGACCAACTCGATCACAGTGTTGGCATTTTACAATCTGTTGTTGTGGAACAGGATCTGGAACAGCTGCAGGTGAACTGTCATACAAGAATCCGGCACTCTGAAATATGATGGGCTTTGTGTAATCCAGAATATGAAAGGACACATCCTTGTCGTATCCAAGACTAGTTCAGTGCTTGTTGTGGACAAGCTCTTCCCAAGGTCTGATGATGGGCTTGAGAAGTGCAGGCTGAGCTGCTGCATCTGCATGTACATCTGCTCTTGTGCAAGGAACTGAATGGGAATCAACTGCATCTTTGCTGACTTTCTGCTGATGGGAGTCTTTCACAATGTTTTGAACAGAAACAGGTTCAGAATGGTGACTCTTTTGCTGAAGTTCGTCTTGCTGAAGCTGAGATTCCAACTACAAAAACTCAATATTTTCTTGTGCATCTTGCAAACAACTTTGAATATTACAAAGAGAATTCTTGCTCATTTTTATCATATCATAAACACTGGAATGAATGAGGTTATTCAACAACTCTAATACCTCATTGATTTTAGCCATTTCAACAACTTAGGCTAAAAAATGAAAGGGTGTCGGCTTCAACCGAAAATGCACCCGTTTACAATGTGATTCAACAACAAATACAAATGACTCCAAAGAATTCTCAAAGTACAAAATGTGCTCCTCAAATGATGGAGGGTGATCAACAATTTTTCAACTCAAATACACTTCAAGTCTTGAATGAAGATGCAAATCAATGTCAGTTCAATACAATATTTCTGCAAATTTTTGTATGAGTGTGCAGTAAAAGACTTCTGCAAGAGCTGTTTTGCACCAATAACAACTCGTCTTCAAATGTCAATTTCTTCAAAAAATCACCCTTATGTATATGCCACAAATCACACAATGTCAAATCTGCAATATGTATATACCATTTCCTCATGTGCCATTTCTTCTTTTACTGCTGTTCATTTCTCTCTCCTTCCTCTCTCTCTCTGCTGGTTTTTTTTTTTTAACAATTAATTAAAAATTAATTAAAAAAATGGGAATAATTAAAAATAAGGGGAAGGGGATTAATTAAAAGGAGGGGGAATTTAAAAAAATATGGGAAATTTATTTGAAATGGGAGGGGGGTATTATATTAAAGGAAGGGCGAATATTAAAAAGGGAAGGAAATTTATTTGGGGGTGGGGAAATATTATTAAAATATAAAAAATGGAAGGGTCGTATGGTAAATGGGGAGTTGTATTAATTATGAGAGGGGAGGGGGTGTGCAGATAGGTGTATATTAAAATAAATTTAAAAAACAAATTTAAAAGAGGGAACCGTAAGGAGGGACGGTATTGCAATGACCGAGGGGAGTGAGCGTAGGATATTGCAGCCGTGGTGGAGGGACGGTATTGCAATGACCGAGGGGAGTGAGCGTAGGATATTGCAGAGCCCGTGAGTGAGTTTAGGGTGGTGAGGCGAAGGGATAGTGGGTAGGGAGCTCGAGTTAACGCAGCAGGGGGTACGGTTGCAGAGTTGGGAAGGGGAAGCATTGAGTAGGAACGACGTATGGAGTGTGGAGGGTGGGGTAGGCAGAAGGGGAAAGTGTATGGGAGAGTTCGATTGGTGAGGGAGTATAGTGGGGGGAGAGCTGATAGGGGTTTTGGGGAGCGCGTGTGGAAATATAGGGAGCACTATAGTGAGGATAGGGCAGTGTATGGAGCGATGGCTGTAAGTAAGGAATGGGGCCGAGAGGCCAGAGGCTCTTGAATCAAATTTTTTTTTATTTTTTATTTTTAATTTTATTTATTTATTTATTTTTAATAACAGCAGAGAGGAGACTGAATTTAAAGCAGAAGCAGATTTTTCTTCTAAATACACAGCAGAATGGACAAAATGTAGAAGTGAGGGCAGCAGTACAAATTTCAAGTACTGAAATGCAACAGCAGATTGCTAATAGAATCCAGAAATTTTTCCAATAGCCTAGCAGCAGAAAATATTTTCCAGCAGTAGAAAAAACCCAGAATTGCAGAAATTTTCCAATGGTAAAACTCAGAAATTTTCTTCAAAAAAACCACTTTGAATAATATTCCAGCAGCTCTTCAAATTGCAAATTTTAATGAGCAGAAATTGCAGAGAAAAATTATAATGAAAACCTTCAAATGGGCAGTACTACTTTTTTCTCAAAACCAATGCTGGAATGCTGCCAATTTCTGAATGCTGGAATTTTGAATGCTGCTCCTTCTCAAAATCAATGTTGCTCTTCTTCAAACCACTGCTGCTCTTCTTCAAAACAAATCTGAATGCCGGCAAAAACACTGCTACAAAAACTCTGAATGCTGCAAAAATGTCAAGATTTTTTGCAGATATCCACAGGCCATAAACACAAATGGTTCACTCAATTTGGAGGAGGGCCAGCAATCGCCCGCTCTGATACCATGTTAAACACCATGTTGAAGCATGCACATGGTGTATGAGAAGAATAACACACGCACAAGGGACTCAACACACAATGAAGGATAAGCATGAGGCTTTCTTATTTTCCATTATACAAAGATGTACATTTATAGTACAATGGTGTGACTCTTGGTTTCATATTCCAAGGTCACTTGGACTCCATTGTGACTTTTCGCATTCCACACCTACCCATGTAGGATTAGGTGTTCCAACAGGGACTAGGACATAAAAGTATTGGAAAAGACTGAAATTCCAATTAGCCAACGTTTGGAGGGGGAGGGGTACTGTTTATTGACATACCAACATAGGGATATATTAGAATATCTGGAGGAATGACACATGAAAAATTTGCTTGAAAAAGAACGAGAAAGGAGAATTAAGAGTAGAGCTTTATGGTTCCAAGAAAGAGATGATAAAACCATGTTCTTCCATCAATTTTCAAACCATAGGAAATTCATCAATACTATATGGGTTGTCTCAAGACCCGATGAATCAAAAGCTACCTATTTCTCTAACCAAAATGATGAGGGTGTATCACATTTCAAGAACCTATTGAAAGAAGATTCAAGGGATACCATTGATAATATCCTCCAGGTTTCCTCACTCTTCCCTATCATTGTTGATCGGGAAAGGAATGATTAACTAATGGTTGATATTTCTAAGGAAGAATTGATAAAAGTACCACATCGCTTCCAGAAAAGAAGAGACCTTGGCCCAGATGGGATCCCAATTGAATTATTCCTCGGATGCTTTTACTTCTTGTTAGACGACTTACTAAAAATGGTTCAATAATCAAGATAATCTGGACAAATACTAGCTCCTTTCAAAACCAATTTTATTTCCCTCATCCCAAAATCAAATAACCCCTCTTCAGATGAGTAATTTATACCTATTTTTATCTGTAATTCCATCTACAAAGTCGTTTCTATGGTCATAACAATTCAGCCCAAGGAAATTATTTTTGAACACATCTCCCTTGAGCAATTCAATCTCCTAAAATTAAGGAAAATTAATGAATAAATTGGGTTAGCATAAGAAGGTTTTCACTCTATCCACATTGGTAATCGAAAAGCTATGGTGTACAAATTTGACTCGTCCAAACCTTTTGATAGAGCCAATTGGATCTACAATTGGTTACTCCTTTGTAACCTAAGTTCTAAATTGTATTAGCTTAGCTTCCTTGTCCCAATTTAAAACCATTTTTATTTCCTTCTTACCAAGATCAGACAACACTTCTTGACTTGAAAAATGAAAAATGAAAATAACTAAATCAATTAATTTAGGTTTAGTTGGCTCTTTCTTCAGTTCTCAATTCCCTATTTATGACTGGTTTGGTTCTTCTTTCAATCTTTCATGCACCAATTAGTCCTGAAGATGGATCCCTGTTGGGATTCAAAACATCGACATGATTCTTATTACACTGTGGATAATCCGAGAATTTCTCTTACAATTTTATCTTCATTTTTATTATAAAAAACTTAATATATTTTCATAATCGAAATATTATATATATATATATATATATATATATATATATATATATATATAATTGATTTCATAATCTTTTAATTTAGCAAAAAAATGTATTTCATTAATTACTCCATTTAAAAAGTATTAATCATTTACTTAAAAATTGTTTATTTTAATAATTTTTCAATCATTTATTATATTAAGTATAATATTTGAGAATTTATTATTATATTATTATTTTAAAATTAATATCGCATTACCTTAAAAATTCATCATACATCAACAAAAATAATACTATTCATGCAATGCTCAGTTTCAATTTACCTCTAAGGAAGATACATCTATTAACCATTAACTAAATTTCACGTAAAACAAAATAGAAACATGTGATACTAAAATAATTACTAGCGACTAACATATACTATAACACATAAAAAAAGAAAAATGCTGTTAGGAGACATAACATAACATCAAGAATCCAAAGAAATATCTGGGGTCATGTTGATCTAAAATTAAAATTAGAAGGCTTCTTATAAATTTTTTCAAGCTATTTTATGTCTTATGGGAAATGGATCAAAATTCCAAAAGCGCATAAACTTAGTAAAATTAGTTAAGTTTTTCACATTTATAAGTGAAAAATACACAACACGCATCATCACAAATAAACAATTTGATGATAAATTTCACCCCTCCTAGGCTACATCTCCGTCTACAGCTTCCAATGTTGGCCCTTTAAATTATTTGCTCAAATTTCAAATTACATAAGCATACAATGCTCAAATCACAAAAATAACACTACCATTGTTTCTAGAACACCCAAAAACCCCTATGTAGGTTCTTCTTGGGCTCAAAATGGCTGAAAATAGCCAAGTTAGGCCTCCTTCATTTCTAGCTAATTGTCTTGCAAAATTGATCCCCTATCAAAACTGCTAATGAATTCTTCCTTTAGCAGATCTGCAAAGCGACAAATTCGTCCAAGTTCGATGAAATTTCTACCGATTTGGGTGCAAATTTTCAGACATTTAATTTGACACCTGCAGCCCTATTTTTCCGCCTTCGGGTTGATCATGTGGCGCCATATGACCGGAGAGCATGAGCCAAAGGCCACGAACCCCACCGACCCTATGTTCCAGGTCATATAATGGTGATAGGGTTGTGGGATAGGCATGAATAGGGTATCGAGCGCCCACCCCTCCTATGTTCAATGCCGATGGTTATGTGTAATAAATGGGATCAAGGGCTAGGCCATACTCCTCGCCCCTTCCACCTTAACACACGATCATAGATCATGTCACATAAAATATGGCTTAGGGCTGGGCCAATCGAGTGATCCCGCTAGCCCGACCCCCCAAACGTGCCAATTGTTATAATTTAATATAACCAAACCATTACATATAACAAGTAACATTGCATGGTCTAACGGTAAGGAAAAAGGTTGTGTTGTTAGAGGTCGTGGGGTAGAACCTCAGCGAGGTCGGTTGGTCCATAAAAAAAAATTTAGCACATAAAATAGATCCATGTGGTGGCCTTCCATAGGGCCATGTGGTAGCCTTTCACTGGGCCACGTGGTGGCCTGTGTTTAGCCCAACCACAATCACCACAACCAATCATAACTCACCACTTATCCTGTCCTAATTGTTCCTCTTACAACTGTACTACATAGTGACTTTTTGATGTCAACGACACGTCATCATACGATATGCCCAATCAACCCTACAAGTTGATCTTTTCACTATTTGTCAAAAACTTCAGAACGTGGTAAATTTCTCATACGATGTCATATTGAGGTGATTCAAGCATCATTGGAATCATAATGACGAGGTCTATGATTTGGCGCCAGTCTTGGGAGAATTTTAGCACTTTTATTTCTGATCATATTTTTTATCCCCCTGATCATTCCTCCCCACTAGAAGCTTTTGGACCACCAAAAGTTTTTTTTTAATCATAAAGTAAGCAAGGTTACAAATCCATCACTTTATTGATATAAATCTACCTTGCTTTACTTGGATTGGTACCTTTAAGCCCCACTAAAATATACTCCACATTTCCTCTGCGTGATGTCCTTATCCTCCTGTTAATAATTGATTTTTTTTACAAATCATTTGAATATTCAGGAGAAAAATATTCTATAGATGGAACCTAAACATTCTCTTCATGATCATCAATCATTAGAGGCTCATACAATCTCAATTTTTCCACATTCACAGCAAAAAAAAATTGTAATTAAGGTGGAAAATATAATCATAAATCATTATTACCAATATTCTCCAAGATTTTGAAAGGACCATATCTAATTAGCTTGATATTTTTACCTTCATTTTGAAGTATTTCCTTGCTAGTGTGCAACCAAACTTGATATCCCATTTGGAAATCACGATCAACCCAATTCTTGTCGTGTCTTACTTTGTACTTGGCTTTACTTTTCTCTAGTTTCTCTTGTACTCTTTGATGCACTAACTGAATTTGTTTAATGAAATTATTGTCTTTGTCCACATCACTATGTCCATCTACTTCAATATCTTTATCAAATATGAAATCCAAAGGAGACTTTTGAAAATAACCAAAATAAGCTTCAAATGGAGATACTTGTGTAGATAAGTGCTTGGCACGATTCTAGGCATGTTGGATGTAATGAAAATGCTCATCCCAAAGTTTAGGATGCTTCCACTATATCCCCGAAGGAGATTCACTACCATTTTGTTCACTACTTCTATCTGGCTGCTAGTTTGTGGATGAAATGCAGTGCTCTTCTTCAACTTGGTGTCCATGAGTTCCCATAAACTTGACCAAAAATTCCTGAAAAATATAGAATCTTGATCATAAATAGTAGAAGTGGGTAACCCAAAGTGAACCATACATTTTGGAAGAACATATTTGCGGTCTTTTCAGCTGTAACCTATTTCTTACGTGGCGTCAAAACACACTTTTTTTTGAACCAATCCACAACAACATATAGATAATCATGACCTTTCCTAGACATTGGTAGTCCTCCTACAAATTCCATAGAAATACTTTCCCCAAGGACGAGAAGGCATAGGAATTTGAGTATACAAACCCAATTTCCTATTGCTAGCCTTGCTAGTAGCACAAATGGAACATCCTTTTACATATCTTGAAACAATTTCATTCATGCGAGGCCAATAAAAATATCTCTGAATTTGTGCAACTGTTTTGCCAACACCAAAGTGATAAAAAATAATAGAAGTGTGGTCTTCCATTATGGCATTCTCCCTTTCAACCAGTGGAACACATAACTTTCCAATATGATACAATGACTTGTTATGAACATGATAATCCAACTCTTCAATGTGATTGCCTTGACTCAAAGTTGGATAAAAATCTTTAAAATATTCATCTTGATCATATTGTTCAATATAAATTTCAAGAATGATTTATTTATGCTTAAGAATAACAAATACATTAACAATAGGCCTTGATAACATATATGCAACTTTTTTGTATATACCTTTCTTGTACCTGATTACCAAATGAAATTTCTGTAGGAATCCCATCCACCTAAAATATCTAGCTTGTTGTAGCTTGGTTTGTGATTGTAAATATTGTAAAGATTGATGGTAAATATGTATAATCATTTATTTACCCATTAAATAATGATTCCATTTCTACGAGCTTTGTACCAAAGAATACAACTCTTCATGATAAGTTGGATAGTTAATTACTGCATTGGTGAAGGTTTCAGAATGATAACAAATTGGCTTACCATGCTGCATCAAAACTACTCCCATATCATAATTGATTGCATTAGTTTGAATCTCAAATGGCTACTTAAGGTCTGGAAGTGCTAGAACTAGTGTTGTACTTTTTTTCTCTTTCAAAGTGTCGAAGGATTTTTGATGGTTGCCTCCCAACTGAAAGACCTATTTCACACTTTTCAAATCATGTAATGGTGATACAATGAATGAGAAGTTAGCGAAATTTTTTCTCCAATATTGGCCTACTCCCAAAAATCTCCTAACTTATGTTAAATTGTTGGGTTTAGGCAAATTCACAATAACGTCAACTTTTGAGGGATCAATATTCTATTCACCCCTTCACTGCAATATGACCCAAATAATCCAAAGAGGTTTTCCCAAATTCACACTTAGACATATTCAAATACAACTTTTCTTTTCCAAGACATCTAAAACTTGTTTCACATTCTTGACATGCTCTTCATGAGTCTTACTAAAAATTGGAATATCATCTAAGTAGGATATGCCAAAATCATCAAGGAATGGTCTAAACACATTATTCATAACTCTCATGAATGTTTCAAGTGCATTGCAAAACCCAAACGAGATAACTAACCATTCAAACATACCTTGTTTTGTCTTGAACGGAGTTTTCCATATATCATCTTCAACAATCATTATGTGATGATAACCACTTCTAAAATATAACTTAGTAAAGTAAAAAAATTACTTTTACTAATCTAGAAAATCATTAATGCGAGTAAGAGGATAATGATTATTTATTGTGATCTTATTCAAAGCTCTAAAATACACACACATGCACCATGTATTTCTTAGGAACCAAGACAATAGGAGACCCACAAGGAGATTTTCTAGGAATGATGACCCCTTTTTCAAGTAGCTCTTGAATTTTCTTCCTGATTTATGCATTCTCCAAAACTGACATTCTATACATGCCAATGTTTGGAAGTGGCACATCCTGCTAGAAGTGAATCTCATGTTGGATTCCTCCTTTAGGAGGCAACCCTTCAGGTTCCTAAAATAACTTGTCATAAGTGTTAACAACTTCAACCAATTAATGCATGATTTTTGAATCACATCTGGTGAAAGCTTTAGATTCAATAGTATCTTTAGATTTAATCATCAACAACACAAAATTATTACTAGCATTTACAAGCCTTTTCTTTTGACCAACACTGACAAGAGATGGGTTCATATTCTTGTGATGTGATCCAACAATATACTCAACTCCATATTTAAAAATATGATATTTTTTCTCATGACAATAAAATATGGATTTTTTTCATAAAAGTATAGACTCCTTAAAATAATACCACAAATATCAAGTGCTACAACATCGAGCTCTACCTCATCTATAAAATTATCAATGATGGCGAATTTGAGTTTACACTTTCTTGCCACTTGTAATTTGGCATCATCACATACCCAACCCAAAGGGTAAGGTTAGTATGAGGTGTAGTTTCAAGATTTAGTCTCTTGACAATTTCTTCAGAGATAAGATTGACTTTGGATCCACTATCAAACAATGTATCAACTTCTGTATGTTTTCTAATGACCCTGATATGAAAAAACTCACTTCTTTATTCATCATTTTGAGACTCAATAGTCTTACTAGAAGAACTAGTACTTGCATTAGAAGCTATAACTTTCATTCCCATGGTTGTGATTTTTGTTTCATCACCTGAATCAAATCCTATATCTTGTTGATTTGTACCAATAGTCTTTTACACACACACACACACACACACACATATAAGAGTCTCTGCAAAGCAGGGAACAACCTCTATTGGTCATTAAATAATTTGGGATCCCTCTTTTGCACTTGGAGAAATAAAAACCTATGAAATTCCTATAAGCATAAAGTAATAAAATAAACAAAGGGTGAAAGAAGAGAAATTATTCTTGCACAGAGAGGTGAAATGAGCAACTTAGCAGGGGTACTGAACAGGCTCACTGACAATGAATCAATGCTTGTGATTCCTTGAAGTGACTCTGTTGGGGTACTGAAAAATATTTTTGGTAGTAGAGAAACATCAGAGGCGATAATAAAACTATAAACATATTAAACTTGTGGAATTTACATACTCCTACTCCGTAATGGAAACCAATAAATTTTGACTAGTCTTGTGAAATGTATTAAGTTGACAAAAGGAATAAAAGAGACCACATATTTAACTAAGATAAGTAAGGAATCGAGGGTGATCAAAGGGGTGAGAAAATAATTCTAGAAGGCTAGAACTCATGCTTAATGTTACACCTAAATAGAGAAGTTGGAGTTCTTCCAGTGAATCACCAAGTGTTGTCGCTATGACAAACACCCAACACAATTTTTCCTATATCAAAATTTTTGAGCCTCCTTATGGTCATGCCATCTTTAATTTCAAGCCATTAAGGCCATGCTCATTCATGTTGTTCAAGTGTTCAAGTATCCCTTTAATAATTCTAAGTGTCGAAGAAAATTGATTTTACATGCTTATCTTGTGATGCCTACATAGCGAACTTCTTCTAAGAAAGTCTATTAGCTAATGTGTATCATTCAAAGTTAATAAATACACAATCCTTGATGATATTTACTGTAAAATTACTAATGACATTGATTTCATAGTCTCTAGTAATGGTGACTGCGTAATCCTTAATGATAGTGCTCGCACAATCCTTGTGGATAGTTCTTACACAATCCTTGATGCCATTGCTTGCACAGTTCCTAGAGAAAGAGACTACACAATCCTTATGGACAATGACAGTGTGAGGGAATCCTTTGAAAATAGTGATTTCATTCTCTTTGTCAACAATGAGAGTGTACTTATTAAAGTAAGTCAATTCACTCTTTGCTCCTAGTTTCCAGACATGCACTAAGCACACTCACAATTATTAAACCTAACTGCATGCTATCTCTCCCTAAATAAAGAGCCCGGTCTAGAGCTCATCTTTATATTCATATTTCAATTTTGAGATATGTGCATTTTTGGAATATAAGGAGAATTCTCTCACTCATGGTTCAAATGCCCCATCTCCTCAGTGAGTTTCTCAACTCTTGATTTTCCGTTTGCAAGTGTTTCTATTGCTTTATTTTGCTCTTATGTGCATAATTTTTTCTTGATATATCTTTTGCAAGTGCCCCTTTTTCCTTCTTTCATTATTACATGTACTTATTGTGATTTCATGCGCCGCTTTCACTCTTGCATGTGTCGCTTTTACTTGTTTTCACATATCCTTAGAGAACCATGTCACACCTTTTAAAGGTAGCTCCAATGCGCTCTCATGCATTAGTTGATGATATATATCATAATATAATGTGTTGGAAACTCTCCCATAGCATAGCATACATTTTGGTTACAATCAAAACTTGTGTCGTAAATATATGCCCTAAGTGTTTTACTTGGAGACAAGGGTTGTTTTTCTATCATTTCACTATATACATGTTGATTTTGGGTAATATATATATATTTTCATGTTCTTGGTTGTATATGTGTGTGTGATCATCTTCAAGACTTTTTTATGCTCATAATATTACTCTCTTGTTTCACTAATCCCACACTTATTCAATTTTGGAGTTCTCTTGGCCCTCCCAACTTGTGAAATCCATGACTAATTCACACTGCACATTCCTAAGACATAGTGGTTGATTTCTTACCTCTTGTAACTACGCATTGTTCAATCATAGATGACAACCTCCTTTAACTATGCATTCATTATATTTATAACATAATCATTTCATCTTTCTAGTTACACTTGCCCAATGTGCAATTTTGACCAACCCTGACTAGCACTATGCACTGCGCACTTCTAGTGGACAATTAGGTCATATATGGACCCTTGTATAATACAAATACGTAATTATTAGGCCCTCTCTCTCAAAAAATGCACACTTCATAGTTATATTTCCCAAGTTTATAACTCTTTTCTTCTGAACTTTATCTCTATGCAATTCCTTGATCAACCTAGCCTCGAATCTGCAATGTACGCTTTCAATGAGTAGTAGGGTCATATTTTATCCCTTGTGGTGCTCAACTACACAACACTTAGACCCCTAACTTCAAGCACTGTGCACTGTACATTCTCAGCGAGCAAGCACGAATTCCTTGCCACCTCTACGTGCCCAATGCACAATCCATGACTTGCCTCTCCCTTGCCACTTCACATTTCTCAATCACTGTGACCAATGCCTTGCTCATTGCCTTATGATATTACACATTTCACCCAAGAGGGATCCTCTCCAAGTTCTTATGCACCGTCCCATCACAACCAACATCTAACATGATAAAATAAGATAGAATAGGTGATTTTAGGACTAATGTTGTCTTGTCATGAGTAAAATTCATTAGGAGGTCTTATCATTCTAACATGGTAAGATGCTGCTCAAGGAGGTCATAAAGGAGAGTTTACAAGAATACACTTATGGAGATGATATACAAAGATACCATCATGTGAGAGATAAAGGAATCTTGGACCACGATAGAGAGATGTCAACTTAGGTTGACTTAGAAGGTTCCAATATTCATCTATACCCTTTTGAGGGTGAATATGAAGCACATCATAGATCAACCATCAAGAGTTGAAGACATGGTAGTGGAGAAAGGAAGATCACTGTTGAAGAGGTAAATCCCCTATGCGGATAGAGGCGATCCCTACTAGCCCAGAACGGGTCTAGCAACAATCATCAAATGCTACAGCGCAAGTTCCTAATTGCGAATAAACAGACCAACGATGGAGGCCTACCTGGAGTCCAATGTTATGATTCATAGAAGAGACAGCGTTCCCGTTCCTTAGCCTCGACAGATCATGATCCCCACGATCTCCATGAATGGACACCTGCACATGCAAGAAACAACATGAATACAAGCATAAAATCCAGACTACGCAACTATATATCAGTCAGAAAGGATATAACTCATCATTATCATAAGTGAAAAACAGAGTGGAACCATAACCAGTAGTCATTCATTAATAAGAAATTGAAAGAGAGTACAACCAATGTTCTGACGCTAAGGTCTCCTTCAGAGGGGTCTCCAGTTGTACATGTCACGTAAAGCCTGCCAGGGATGGAACAAGCCTCCCTTAAAGTCTCTCGACGATAGTCTCCTTGCTCGAGTTTGGCCTTAAGGGAAGAATGAGGGCTCTTGCAGCATGAAGGCTCTTGGGAATTTGAGAACTTGGAGATTCAAGACTTGGGCACTTCAAGACTAGCTTGCAATGGCAATGAGCTAGCTTTTATAGATGGAGGAAGGGGAGTTGGGATCCCTATAATTGTGGGGTTGGCCCTATCTTCAAGGAAGCTTCCATGAGAGGTGGCAAACCACTTCCCTTTCATGGAACTCCCGGAGCCAAACTTCCCAACTCAAGATAGGTAACAGTTTATAAGTCTGTTGAAACGAAACTTCCGCCATTCTTATTTAAAAAACACTCCTTAAATGGGCTAGCGTGACTGCGACTCCGGGACAGAGCGCCAGTTGGCGCGGCCTCTTTGTAGGATTTTCCTCATTGGCGCGAGTGATGAACTGGATACCTGCGCCAATGCAAAAAGGGATGTTTTTTATGGTTTTTTGCAAGGAGATGTCTTCAGGGCAATTGAAGCTCATGTTTAGAGGAACGCAATGATAATGGTTTCAAGGCATGACATTTCTCACAGGTCACAAAATGGGCCCTCCAATGTGCGGGACGGGGAATGGTAGGGACGGTGACAAATTACTGTGTAACAGATGCCCCCTAAAGCATGAGGCCCGAGAGAGAGAGAGAGGGGTGAAATGCTTTACGAGAACATGTGCAACTGAAACTCCGCCGTCGGAAAACCTGCGTGGAGAAATACAACTGATATCTCAAGTACATGATGTATGTGCGGTATGGGCGCAGCCATCTGAAACAGAGTATACTATAATCTAGATCCAAGGTATGGACGCAGCCATCTAGTGAGGATCAACAAATAGACTCAGGTATGGTTGCAGCCATCCAGTGAATAAGTCATGTAAATAATAGTCCACAAAATCGCAGCCTGGATTACAACAGACACAATCCAGGGTCTTGTGCTCCATCTCGACTCGAACAAAGTACAAGTTCAAGCATGCAAATATGTGAGCTGAAGTTGAACATGCAAGAACATCGTCTGATTACCAGCCAATGATGAGAGCTGTTAGCAGACGCGAGAGGAACCACCAATAATGGCGATGGCCCTCAAGGTACTACAGGTACAATCTACGGCATGTGAATCAATGAGATGGCGTCGAACACCCGTAGAATCACTCAACTAGAGGCCAATGATGAGAACCTCATGTCGAATGAAACGAACCCGCCATTGAGGCATGTAGGCTCCAAGGTACCATAAGGGAGTCTCTAGATCAGCTTCCTGGATAATGAGCTGAAGTCGACAGGAAGTGACCTTGATCGAAGGTGGGCCATAATGTTTCCCACATCATCGACACAAGACAGAGGAACATGATGTTTTTGTTTTGAATCAGGATCATATGAGAATCAGAGGGAGGTTGATATTTGCAGAGGTCAACTTCTCTTGAACATATAACGACACAAATAGTGGTTTTGGCAGTATTTGACATCAACGGATCAGAGGTCATGGTGACGAGGCAATGAGCAGAGGAGAGGTCAAAAAGGATTATCCAAACCCACGGAAGCAAGTGAAAAACAAGATGAGATGTCCCCAACCCAACACGAATGCAGACAAGTGCCATGTTCAAGAGCGACATACTGCCGACACGAAAATGATGATGGTTCCATTTTTCCCCCACCATTTCTGGCGAGTACCCCAATTACTTTTGATAACAAGCTTGAAGAGGATAGGATATGCTTGTAATATAAGTCCACCCTTCAGGCAAATCCATCCTAGTACATTTAACGAGCCCTAGGAAGGAGGAACTCGGAGAACGTCATTTCGACTGAATTCGATGTCATCAGGGTTTAACGAGTCTGACAAAGGAAGAACTCAGTGTCTTTTCATGTTTAGAGAGTTTGAAAAGACAACAGAAAAGTAAACTCCAAAGCTCCCTTTTCATAAATAGTTCCTCAGATCCGAAAAGGTAGAAAACAATATTCGAGAAAACCTCCTAGTCGCGATAGGCTAGGGTATTCCTTTTTCGTAAATAATCCATCCCAGCCCGAAAAAGGGGTAAACGTATACTGGGTAGATGTCGTTTCGCAGCCACTTTAACAAGATCGAAACGACAAGGGCCTCGCCAATCTTTTCATGTTTATAGAGTCAGAAAAGAGCTGAAAGATGACTCCAAAGTGACTTTTTCGTGTTTTTACCGAGTTGGAAAAAGTATAAAATACAACTCGTTTCGCCATTTATGTTGCATAAAAACCTGTTGCTGCACAGAAAGGCAAGTGTAAAATCCATTTTCGACAAAACATACGAAGTTTTAATGAAGAATGACTTTTAAACTTAAAATAGAGCTCAAAAAGTTATAAATAAGTCTAAATGGTAAAAATTAAAATTACTTTTACTTTTTACCTGAGTGAAGAGCAACATTGGTCCATTTACTGTGCAAAATTCTGGCGGCGATTACGACCGATCCGGGCCACCATTCAGAGTTTCTTTAGTTCTAGGTAAAAGGCGCTTCCTCATCCTTCATTTTAGTCCATTTTTTAATAGTTTTTCATCATGCAATAGACTTATGTGGCAAATTTTTGAATTTTTAGGGCTCCGCTCATTGGCGCGGGTATCGGGCACGGACCCGCGCCAATGGGCTTTTCTATGTAAAGGGATCGCGCCAACTGGCGCGACTGTTCCTAAAACAGCCGCACCAGTGGCCGGACCCAATTTTCCGCCTAAAAATTCAACATTTTGATCAATTTGAATGCATTTTGAAGCTCAACAGAGATCTAATTAAAGGTTTGTGACCATGTTGATGCAGGAAACCGAGCAAAATGGTGATTGAGTGGAAAGAAAGAGAGCATGGGGAAGAGGATGAAATGGCCATGGAAAATGAGTCCTGCATGAATGCCCTCAGAAACTGTGGGCTCAAGAAATTCTTCCTGACACCTTGTTTGCGTGCTCAACCTGAGCTACTTCAGTACCTGGTAAGCATTTGGGATGAACAAGAACAAGTATTCAAGATACGAGACCAGGTGTTAGAACTGGACGTTTTTGATGTGTACTTCATAACTGGACTATCACGCAGAGGTCCGGTACCCATACTGACAGGGAGTAGATCGTCGGGTGAGAAAATGGAGGAAGTGATGGCACGAGTGTGCCCACGGGCACAAATGGGATCAGGGAGTAAAAAGGTGGATATCCACACTATCCCCAATCTGGCACTACGAGTAGTGCTGCATACCATCACGCGGGCTGCGGGATCGCAGGCACCACACGAAGCGACGAAAGCCCAACTCTTATTGGCTTCAGAGTGCATGAGTCCCATACTGTTTGACTGGGCCACAACAGTGACGATCAACATCAAGAGACAGCTGATGAGATGCAAACAAGCCAAGCTGAAGCAGTTTGGCTATGGGTCCATCCTGGTATCGTTCATTCTGGAATGATTGCCAATCTTCCAGGGCCAAGGGGCCGTTGTAGCAGAGCCGAGAATGGCTCGCTGGGCAGCACTGATGCCCAGAGCAGGAGGAGGCCCACAGATGTCCTGGAGGCCAGAGTTTTTTGGGTGGTTGCGGCGCCAGTTGATTGTAGTTGAGGACTAGCCTTATGCTGGGATAGACTTTACTGGAGACCCAGATCTCCCACTGCCGGAGGGAGAGGATTGGGACGAAGAGCTAGGTATGATCTGTTTTTATTTTTTATGTTTTATGATTTTTTTGTTAATACATGTCCGTTCTGACAGTAGTTACATGTGTATGCAGATGTTGGCCCAGAGAGACCAGCCGGGATGTATCCTATCGCACGGAGAACTCAACTCGCAGTCGATCCTCATGAGGAGGGCGCGGAAGGAGGAGAGTTGGTTCAGAACCTCGAGGGGATTGCCTGAGGGATTCTGGACTACGCCCGGCTGGCGGATGTACTGTTAGCATATCAGAGACATACGGTGGGAGTGCCTAGTTGCCTCCACCATCTACTGAGACGCCTAGTGCGTGTAGTGACTTGTTATCATGAGCACCACGTAGAATAGCCTCTTAGGGTTTTATTTCATGCATATTTTTGAGAGACGTGTCGTCTCCGGATGTAATAAGACGAACATGTATATTTTTTGATCTTATGCGATGCACACTATGTAAACATTTCGATATCTATATACATATCTATTTCTGGCTGGATTTTCCTTTTACATGTAATGATGATTTACAGATTGCGCAAATGTCTATCTAACACCAAATTAGCTACTGTATATGTTAATGTATTCATGTGCCTGGGTATATGCTGATATGTAATATAGTCAAAATTTCTTTCCAGTAAACGAATACGCAGATACAGACGTAAAATGGATGGGTTTCTGACCGAATAATGTCCGTTTAGTTGTAATACCACAAGTTGTGAGTCTAGATACACAAGCAATTCATGGATACCAAGGCTTACAACCTCAGTTAATAATTCTAATACAGCACTATATTCCGCGATGTTATTTGTAGTACGTCCCAAACACACACCTTGCAGGTTGACCAACTCACCAGCAGGATCGTAGATTACCCAGGCTGCTGAAGATAGATTCCTGGTATTGCGGGAGGCACCATCCGCGAACCCAATGAACGGATTGATGGACATCTGCACAATCAGGAAGACCCGATCAGCAGAAAGACGTTTACACTGCACACCACACCACACATGCACATAGATGAATAGACACACATATGTACACATACCACACAAAAATGACTTTAAGCGTAGTATTTCTTCAGGTATAGCCGATTTCTGGGCTGCGCCAGCGGAACTCCTTCATAATATATAAGCTCGTAGGCCCCATTCTTTAATACCCGTTTAACTATATAGGGCCCATGCCACATGGGTTGGAACTTCCCTGCCCCAAGCTTATCGTGTGCTTGATCATACAGGAGGACAAGGTCCCCTTCAACGAAGGAACGTGGTGAAACCGATTGATCGAAGTGAGCTTTGACCTGCTTCTTTTGTGCCTCAATGACTAAGGCAGCCAAGCAGCGGGTTTCATCTAACCGTTCCAGATACAGGAGACGCTCTTCTTCAGTAGAAGTGTCGGGTAGAAGTTCTACAGCAAATTTCAAAGAAGGAATCTCGCATTCAACCGGAAGAGTTGCTTCTAGACCATACACCAGTTGAAATGGTGTGAACCCAGTCGTACTCTTAGCAGATGTTCGGTAAGCCCAAAGAGCTGAGAACAGTTGGAGGTGCCAATTTGATTTATGAATCCCAACTGTTTGTTGAAGCATGGTGACCAAAACCTTGTTCACTGCTTCAACCTGGCCATTTGCCTGAGGGTAATATGGCGTTGAGCTATCGTGGCGTAAGCCCAACCTTGATGTCAGCTCGGCCATCATATAATCTCGGAAATGAGTACCATGGTCGGTAACGATGGCCTGAGGAACCCCGAAACGCGTGATGATGTGGTTGAAGATGACTTTAGCAGCTATTTTACCGTCGGCCGCAAGTGTAGGCATCTCTTCAGCCCACTTGGTGAATTAGTCGACAACTACGATTATATACGCATGCCCCCCGGCCGAATGAGGGTTACACGTCATGAAATCCACGCCCCATTTCGAAAACGGGCCAACGGTAACAACAGGATGCAAAGGAAGAGGTGGCATGCGCATCTTGCACTGAAACACTTGGCACGCATGAAATTTTCAGACTGCTGTAATACAGTCTTTGAATATTGACGGCCAGAAGTATCCTGCTCGCAAAATATTTTGAGCAGTAGCATATCCAGACATATTTCCACCACAAGCACCACTGTGGCAGTCATTGAGGGCCTTTTCAGCCTCTTCCAAGGTAAGGCACCGGCGGAGCACCGAATCTACTCCAACATGATATAAAGTATCTCCTACGATGCGGTAGGGCTGAGACTGATGCCGAATTCGACGTCGGGCATCTTTAGTCAACTCAGACCAAAATGTGGAGTTCTGAAGATACACAATTATGTTGCCATACCAAGGGTCACGAGTACTGATGAGGAAAAGAGTTTCGTCCGGGATATGATCCTTGGAGTGTGAAGGAGTGGAGTCTTTCGGGAGTGAGCATATAAGATCCGCGAAAACAAGTGATTTGGTTGACTTAGCAGTGGTGAACTCTAAGTCAAACTCCTGCAAGATAACGATCGATTTGGAGTATTTTCCCCCCAGAAATTGTCTAGAGAGAATATATGTCATGGGTTTGCAATCCGAAACCACTGTTATCGTGCACAGCAGGATGTAATGGCGAAAGCTCTGCACAGCGTGTACGGCGGCTAAGCCAACTTCTCGACATGACCATAGCACATTTAAGTATCGAGAAGGTTTCGTGATAGATAATAAACGACATGTTCAGTACCATCATCATCATCCTGCACCAGAACCATAGCAATGGTGTTAAACGCGGCGGCGAGATGCAAAGTGAAGTCACGATGATAGTCTGGAGGACGAAGCAAAGGAGAATTAACCAATAACGTCTTTAGCTTCTCAAAGGATTGCTGAGCAATTTCGTCCCAATGGAAGGGAACATTCTGCTTTAATAGGTGCGTAAATCCTTTGGCCACCTCAGCGTAGTTCGGGATAAAGTGTCGAAGGAAGTTCGCTTTTCCTTGCAGACTCTGCAACTGATATAACGAGGATGGTGATGGGAGGTTGATGATGGCCTCGACTTTTAAAGGGTTAAGGTGAATTTCGTCTTTGGAGACTATGAATCCCAAAAGACGGCCAGAATCCACACCGAAGACGCATTTATGAGGATTAAGCCTAATATTGTAGTGCCTACAGCGAAGGAAAATCTGGCGGAGGTGTTCAAGGTGATCCTCTCGCCTAGCTGGATGAGCTGGAAAGTCGTCCAGATAAGGCTGAACGATATGGCGAATGTCATGGAAAGCATAAGACATCGCACGCCGAAAAGTAGCTCCAGCGTTCTTTAAGCCGAACGGGAGCTTTTTATACGCGAAAGTACCCCACGGACAGATGAACGTAGTCTTGTGTTGATCCTCAGGTGCAATATTGATTTGATTATACCCTGAGAAACCGTCCATCAAGGAATAAATCTCACTTTCTGCACATTCGTCGATAATCTGGTCAATGAACGGAGTGGGATAGTTATCTTTAGGACAGGCGTGATTTATGTTGCGGTAGTCAACATAGACCTTAATAGTACCCTACTTTTTATCGACAGGGACAATTTTAGACACCCATTCTGTGAGGGGGATAGGATAAATAAAACCCGCGTTCAAAATTTTTTCAACTTCTGCCTTAATTGCAGCGGCTTTCTGAGGATGCATGGGGTGTAAGCATTGGCGCACGGGCTTCACACCAGGATAGGTTGGAATCTCATGCACTACGATACTGGGATCAATCCCCGACATTTCCTCACAGGACCAGGCAAACACATCTCTGAATTCTTTAAAAAGATCAGAATAGACTTGAATCTTATCAGGAGAACAAGTCACTCCCACGTGAATATTCTCAACGATCCCCGGTTTAACGGAGATGTTGATCGGGATGGTTTGAGTGATGTTACTGAGGTTACCTTCCGAAAAAACCTCGTGCATCAAGATGGGTGTTTGAAGAGGAGGGGTAGGAACCTGAGAAGCATAATGCTCCAGACAGTCAGTCATTGCCCCCAAGCTAGGCATAAAAGAGGAGCGATGATGTCCATCGCCCCAAGGCAGCTTCTCAAGAGACATAGTTTCAATGATGGCTTCATCGGAAGGAAAAGTCTCTTTGAGAGGATCAGGTGAATCGGCCTGACCAAGCCAGGGGGATTGAGAGTAGACATCGAGAGCCATGCTCAAAGGAGCATGCTGAGGAGGTGGAGGATCAGATGCGGCAACAATTTCACAGTAAGTGATCTCTACTGGAGTCAAGGGCATGGATTCTCCAAACTCAAACACTTGCTCAGGCGTAGGAATAAGCCAGGGGTCATCGGACCTGGAAATCATGTTAACTTGAGAAATGTGCGGTGGTGGTGCGAGAAAGATACCCATGAGAACGGGGTCTTTGAAGAGACCAGGTCCTACACTATCAGGGGGATTCAGAATATGATCCACGTATGGTACGTTGTTCTCGGAGGTGGAGGTGAAGAAGGACAACTGATCCACCGTGACGATTTTTCCCTCGTGAGGGAACTTAAGAAGTCGAAAGACGGTGGACGACACGCAGAGCATGGCATGAGTCCAGCTGCGGCCAAGAAGTATATTGTAGTTGAGCCTGGCGTCAACCACTTCTACTTCCACGTTGACAGTCTTCCCCTGTAAAGTGATCGCTAAACTCTTGAGAACACCCAGGGGTTTAGATTCCCGACCATCAAATGCCTCGAGGGCATTGGGAGAGGACGAAAGGGCTGGAGAGCGTATGGCCTTCCAGCAAGCGGATGACATAACGCAGGTAGAACCACCTTCATCCACCACGGCCCTATGAATGTTCAGAATGTTAATCCCGACTTGAATAACAAGAGCTATTTGATGTGGAAGTTGGGGAGTGAAATTCTCTAAATCGAAGGTGAGAAGACTTGAATCGGCGAGATAAATACCACTGATTGCAGACAGTAAAGCCTTCCGTTGTGAAGGACAACTTTGAAGAACTTCGAGTGCGGACATAGCAGAAGGTGCTTGTGCCAAATCCTCAACAATGTTGTAGTGTTGAGCAGCACGAGCATTCGGATTATACGAAGATCTCCGAAGAACACCTTTAGAAGGTGGCTTAACAACAGGTTCAGGAGTAGGCTTCTCGATTTCCAACGAACCGGAGACAGGTAGGGGAGGTGGTCCATCCGCAACTGCCTTCCCGGGTACCTGCCGCGATTCGTTGTAATCCTTCGAACGCGTAGCGACAAAGATAGGTGCAGCAACCTTCATCATGAAAACTTGGGACCGAAATGGTGCAGATGGTGACGGCTGTTTAACCATTTGGGTCTGTTGAGATAGGAATGGCTCTTTAAGAACTGTCGGAGTCCCTTTTGAGCCCTTGAGAAGTTGACTAACTTTAGATCGTCGTGGAAAATCCTTAGTATAATGGTCTCCTTCGCAAATGAGGCAGGGGTACTTCAGTTTACGCTGAGAACCATCCTCAGTACGAGATTTAGATTCTGGCTTTGGGGCATGAGATTTAGATTTGCCTTTGCCCTTCTTTTTCCCATTGGAAGTTTTCTCTGTAGTATTGGCCTGAACGGAATTCACCTCCGCGGTTTTGCCAGAATCGGATGGGGCGGGATTAGCAGGAGCATTGTTGGAAGAATTAGACTTCTGCTTCCCATTCGAAGATTTCTTCGAATTCTGAGAGACAGAACCAATGACACCATCCACCGCAGGGGTAGGCGGAGCCTTAGAGGTTCCAGACCGTGGGGCATCAGGCAAGATATCATAAAGCGTGCCAGACTGAGAATACACAAGATCCAGATATTGGGCACGCGCAATGGCTTGTTCCTCCGTCACACACGCTCCCATCGCAATATCTTGGGCGATTTTATTCACGAAGGAGGTGGTGAACCAGTGAGTTAGTATCTGATCAGGTATGTGAAACTTGATCAGTCTACGACAGCGCCGCCACTCATGAATGTGATCAGAAATGTGAGTGGCTTTATCCTGCTTCAGAGAAGTCAGAAGGTGCGTCCCAGCTTCATAACGAACCGGTAACTGAAAGTGCGTGAGAAAAGCCATGGCTAAAGAGTTGAAATCTTGGAAGATACCACGGGATAACTCGATGTACCACTTAGCAGCAGGTCCAGTTAAAGTACGCTGGAAGAGGCACAGACGAGTCGAATCGTCAACCCAAGAGTTAGACGAACACCAAAGATGATACGTCATCACATGCGCCTGGGGGTCCTCTCCAACTTTTCCCTCAAACTTGGGGCAATCACCTGGTATCTTGGTGGGAACCGGCGGCCAATACGGATTATGTAAAATTGGATCATGGGTCAATTTTGAAACATCCAGCAACTCCAAGGTGGCCAGGAACGGCAATGGCGGATTGACCGGAATGCCAGGCCCAGGATGAGGACCGGTACCCATACTCCACAATGGTTGTGAATATCCTTGCCCCCATGGGTTCTGTCCCGTAGGATTCTGACCGTAGGGGGTGTAGGTCGTATAACCAGACTGATTTGGATGCTGGTAACCAGTGTGTGGGGCTTGATAACCAGAGTAGGGACCTTGATTATGCGTCGGCCCAGTATAAGCAGCATTTGGATTTGGCTGCTGAGTGTAGGTAGAACCGGGTGGAGGAGGATAATACTGAGAGCCTCTAGGGTGGTTATAATTCTGTTGTGATTGACCATGAGGAAAATAACCGCCCTGAGGATGAGTCGGCTACTGAAAAGTGGAACCCTGCGGAGCCTGATAATTAGGGCGCAGCTGTTGATTCGGCTACGGCATCGAATGAATCGGCTGCTGGGCAGGGTTAATGGAATGAGCGGGCTGCCCTGAGTGAACAGGTTGACCCGACTGAGAGGGTTGCCCTGAATGAACAGGTTGACCCGGATAGACAGGCTGCGCCAGTTGCACAGGCTGACCTGGCTGTGAAGGAGCCCCAGGTTGTACCGGATGGGCCGGTTGGCCTGGAGGCGAAACACCAGGTTGTGCCGGATGGGCCGGTTGGCCTGGTGGAGGAACAGGGCCAGGTGGTTGCTGGAAACTGGTTTGACCCGAAGCAAAACCATAGAATGGTCCTGGCTGATATGCAACGTTAGAAACAACAGGATACTGCGGTTGCATTGGTGGAGAAGGCCGGATTTTCCCCCCAGGACCATAGACCGGTCCCGGGTGGTACCCCGGCTGAGGCTGAACGGGTTTACCGGAAGGGCTGTAATATTGTCCTTGCAGACCGTACGATGGCCCTTGCTGGCTCGCAGGAAGCCTTGCATGGGCTGCCCCTGTGGGTCATAAGAATAGCCAGGTTGGCCCGAAGGTTGGCCTTGGAAAGGTTGCCCTTGCGAGTTATAAGCCTGGTTATAAGGTAAACCTTGAGCATGGAGGTAAGCCTCAGGAGCAGGTAGATGTAAAATGTCCCCATGCTCATCATATTGACCTGGAAAAGCATACACGGGTGTACCATCTTGTGCATAGTGCGAAAAGTAAGAGTGGTTGGGATCTTTGGAGGATGGTCCAACCTCGGGGTTCGGCTGCTGCAGGGACAACCGATACTCCTCCGGAGAGATGTTCTCTGGTATAGAAGTCGCTAAATAGATATCTTCAGGAGACGACATAGCCTTGGCAGATGGTGCCGTGACAACAAGTGAAGAGGCGGCCACACAAACAGTGGGCCGAACGGGTACAGAAGTAATGGGCATATGAGGAGACACCCCGGGTGAAGGAGCAGCTGGCCTCGGAGAAGGAGCTGACATTCCGATAGAGGCTGCGGCAGAAATAATCTGACCCAAAGACCTGTACCCCAGTGGTAATGAGGGACTGGCTGTTGACATAACAGTTGTTTCAGAGTTGTCTCCCGGAAACAATCTTCGTGGGAAGAGCTGATAGTCTTCACTAGACGTTGGGATTTCCTCACCAGAATCACTCATGGTTGAGCCCGCCGCTAGATCTCGCAATAGACGGCAAGGACTAGGAGGAAAAACAACAGCTATAAAAGGCGAACCCGATGTAAGAGAAAGGAAATTAGCTCCTAATCTCAATTCAGACACAGGGTTCGAAAAGGGCCAATCGAACTCAACTGGTCCCCCAAAGGGTTGCTCAGAAAGAACCGGTCCCCCATCAGGAAACTCGGAAACAGTGGGCCGTTGTGGTTCAGCAGAGGATTGTGACACCTCTGAAGAATCGTCCGTGTAAGGACTACCAGTAGACGAAACCGAAGGTTCCGCCACTGTGGCAAACGACAAGAGAAAAAAGAACAACACACACACACGGGTTGAAAAAGAGTCAAGACACACGATCAAACGGTCAACAAACAAAATCTAACAGGGCGTGTAATCGTGGGTGATTAATTTTTTACCACATTGAAAAATAAGAAACTTCACCGTTTCATGTTTTAAGAGTCGAGAAACGGTAAAAAAGGTGACTCTATCTCTTTCAGATTTGACAAAAGCGTGAAAGGACAAGCGCTTGGTGATCCTTTCAAGTTTAGGGAGTCAGAAAAGATCAAATGACTGCTCAGGAATACTAGGAAAAAGGGTGTACCAAATAACCGTGAACTGCAATATACACCTTGGTTTCAATAATGAAAAAGAAATCAACCAAGGACTTTCCATACGTGCAGGCAATCTCCCCGAATGTTGTGTCCGGTGTATCACGGGTATACGACGGCAGACTCGGCTTCCTATGGATAAAGGATTGAAACCTAAAGGGGTCTCCCTTTATATACGCGATGGTATGGGGAGCACAAGTCTGTACTAGCGCTGTCTAAAGCCAAAAGGCGAACGATAGCTACTAGGTTTAAAGACGTCGGAACACGTCTCTAGCCTAGACCTCTAAATGTGTTTCGTTAGATTTCAATGCTGACTTAGTGTAAATTGAGTAGATTTTAAAGTTGATCTTCAATTACGTTTCAGTTTTCAGGTCCTAACGAATGTGCTGTCTCAAAAATCTCTTAAATGCAAAACTACATGCCACAGTACATCATTTTGTTCGATGAAAACTAGCTACAGAAGAGTTGAGAGTTTTTACACAAAAAAATTGATCGGAAGACAATCAATGATATCTCTAATGAAACTAACGAAATTAAAAACTTTTCATTCAAATCACTAAATACTAGTAAAATCAAAAAGATTTCAATTCGCACTAATCAACAAAAGCAAAAGAGATTTTTTGTATTTTCAATGTTTGATAGCTAGATGCACTAAGAAAATCGAAAACAAAAGAGAAGAAATTTGAGAAACGATATTAAGAGAGCAAGAACAAACAAATTTCACTCAATGGCACAAACAATCAGATCTCAAATCGACCAAAGTCTCTCAAAACCAAGAAAAAGTCTCAAAGGCTCCAATGGACCGTGTGATCTAGGTCCAAAGCAAGACCAAACGAAATTTGAATGAAGAGAAGAGTAATCACCCAAAAATCGCAACAAAATGGTGAACAACTACTAAGAGAATGTGGAGGAGCAATCAGAGAATTGACTGGACTAACAAAACACCAAAACTCCTAAGGAGGGCTCGATACACAAAGCCACTAGATGCCCTAGGGCTTAAAACGTGAAATCGATGGAGAAAAGCAAACAACCAAAGGACGAAGGAAAATTCCCACTCAAACAGGACTCCAACACACTCAGGTAGCCGAAAAACCAAAAAGAAAAACACTGACCAAACCCAGAGAGCTCAAAACTGAGGAAACCCTAATGCCTCACAGGAGTGGCGCGACTGTGAGGTTGTAACTGGCGCCAAAAATCAATTGGCGTGCACAATACAAATGCAACACGCGCCAATTGGCGTGACTGTCGAGCTAAAAAGCGCACCAGCCGAGTTCCTCAGCCAAAAATAAAAAAAGAACTACTCCAGAAGTAGATCAATGATATCCAAGCAAACCAAGAAGAAAAAAACAGCAAAAGAACCCAGCCCAGAAGGCTAACCAAGCAAGGAAAACCACGAAACAATCAAAACGAGACAATCAAAACTAGACGATCCCCAGCGGAGTTGCCAAATTGTTGAGGAGGTAAATCCCCTCTGCGGACAGAGGCGATCCCTACTAGCCCAGCACGGGTCTAGCAACAATCATCAAATGCTACAACGCAAGTTCCTAATTGCGAATAAACAGACCAACGATGGAGGCCTACCTGGAGTCCAGTGCTATGATTCGTAGAAGAGACAGCGTTCCCGTTCCTCAGCCTCGGCAGATCACGATCCCCACGATATCCGTGAATGGACACCTGCACATGCAAGAAACAACATGAATACAAGCATAAAATCCAGAATACGCAACTATATATCAGTCAGAAAGGATATAACTCATCATTATCATAAGTGAAAAACAAAGTGGAACCATAACCAGTAGTCATTCATTAATAAGCAATTGAAAGAGAGTACAACCGATGTTCTGACGTTGAGGTCTCCTTCGGAGGGGTCTCCAGTCGTACACGTCTCGCAAAGCCTGCCAGGGATGGGACAAGCCTCTCTTAGAGTCTCTCGAAGATAGTCTCCTTGCTCGAGCTTGGCCTTAAGGGAAGAATGAGGGCTCTTGCAGCATGAAGGCTCTTGGGAATTTGAGAACTTGGAGATTCAAGACTTGGGCACTTCAAGACTAGCTTGCAATGGCAATGAGCTAGCTTTTATAGATGGAGGAAGGGGAGTTGGGATCCCTATAATTGTGGGATTGGCCCTATCTTCAAGGAAGCTTCCATGAGAGGTGGCAAACCACTTCCCTTTCATGGAACTCCCGGAGCCAAACTTCCCAACTCAAGATAGGTAACAGTTTCTGAGTCTGTTGAAACGAAACTTCCGCCATTCTTATTTAAAAAACACTCCTTAAATGGGCTGGCGCGGCCTCTTTGTAGGATTTTCCTCATTGGCGCGAGTGATGAACTGGATACCCGCGCCAATGCAAAAAGGGATGTTTTTATGGTTTTTTGCAAGGAGATGTCTTCAGGGCAATTGAAGCTCATGTTTAGAGGAACGCAATGCTAATGGTTTCAAGGCATGACATTGCTCATAGGTCACAAAATGGGCCCTCCAATGTGCGAGACGGGGAATGGTAGGGGCGCTGACAAATTACTGTGTAACAATCACATAAATAAATTTACATCAAGTCTCATGTCATAGTCACCAAATTATGGTCATTCAAAGTGTCAACATAAGACTGTTGTTTGGTCCCATGTATTTTTGGCACATTATGGGTGGAATGTAATTTTGTATTTTAAAATGAGAAAATGTAAAATGTGTCAAAGCCCAAGGGTCACACATGGAATGTTAAAAGCCACTATAAAGTCCTAGATTCATGTAGGAGTTTGAAGGTCACAAATAAGCTCAAAAGGCACATGGGTGTTTAAGAGTCATGAGGGATTTCAAGAGTCACATGGGAGGTGAAAGGTCACCCCATTTGTTATAAATAAATCATCATGCCTCAAGGAAAGTGACCTTTTAACCTTGGATTCTACAGCTTGGCATATTATAGAAGATCATTCTTTGGAGGAGAAATTGGTGACTTAATGTTCCATTATTGGGGCTAGTGTTGCATCATTGTAATTGTGTATCTTGGAACTTTTACTTAATATTTGAGGCTCTCAAAGCCGACACACTTTCATGCATGTATTGTGGATGTTGTAAGATTTTTCTTTTATTTTTTGTGTTCATACATACTAAAGAGAATGCACTATTACATTGGATTTGGTACACATGTTGTTGAATGTGGGTTGTTACTTGCTTTTATGTTTGTTGTTACCTTGTGAACTATTTTTCAGGTTAACTAGTGATTCCTTTTTTGCTCCCATGTGTCTTTACTAAAATAGTACTATTACATTACTCTTAAAGTCTCACTCTTTCTACTCCATTTTTGGAATAACCTTATATACATTGATAGTGTATGCTTCATAGTGTCAACTTGATTTTCTCAATTTTTTTGTATGATTTCTTATGTTGGTAATTGCACCTAAGGAAAATCTCTCAAAAAAAAATGGTAGTCGATCCTTTGTTTCAGATGGGGCTACTATCCAAAACAATGTGAGTTCTAGTTGGGAATTCATATCAAGGAGACTCCCTACTGTTGGCAGAATTCAACACTGTCAAGACTAGATTTCCCTATGATACCCCTTAATTTAGTTTCCTTTCCTTCCTAGAAAAAATTTAAGATTTCTTTTTTGAAATTTAAAATCTATTGCCAACAAATGTTGGAATCACACATCATACACCACCCATTGGAATCATGAGTATTGGACTATTCAATACATATTCCCCCATGGTTAGATTGATATTATGGAACTTTCCTAATAAATTTATAGTTCCTCCATCTACAACCATCACTTGACACTCTGATGGTGGATATAGAAATAAATTCAAATATTTGGCTATCTTACAATGAATAAAATTATGGTTACTACCTGAATCAATCAATACTATTACCTTTTTCTTCTTGATATATCTTTCTATATTGAGAGTTTGAGGAGTGGTAATTCCTACCAATGCATTGCAAAATATGGTCAATTCATTTTTTTTTCAACCCCTAGTGTATATATTATTATTTTGATGTTTATTGTTCCTTTTCTTCCTCCTCTTCACAATCCATGTAGATTAATTTCTTCTCAACACACTTACGAACTTTATTTTATTTGTTATCAAAACTGTAACAAATCCCTTTTGCTATTTTTTCCCTCTAGTTATTGTGGTGTAAACCTTAAATGTTGTGGGAGGCTAGGAGCAACAACACTTCCATATTTATTATTGAGAGTGGTAGACGTCCTTGTTTCCATAGTTTTTATTTCAATTTTTTTCCACCCTCAATGATTCTCTAGTTAATTAGTTTCCAAAAGGCGAAGCTCATGTTTAATTTCATCCTTTAAAGTCCCTATGAAGACATAATCAGATGCTCTTCTGGAATATCAGTCACCTTGATATTCAATATATGGAAGTCCTCAGTGTGCTTCACCATTGGAACCTTTTGTTTTAGATTTATTAATTGGCTAAAGAAGGTATTTCCCTTTATATGCTCATAATGTGCTATCAATTCCTCAATAAAATTTGTCCATGTGAAAAGTGATTTACGAGAATAAAGCCATCGATACCACACAAACTGGTTGGGTTCTAAATATAAACATGAAATGCATAAGTTTTGTGTGTGTTGCACATCATGTAGATCAAAGAACTTATCCATCTATAGTATCCATGTTACTGGATCCTTTCCATCAAACTTCCTCACATCAATATTTGGAATATGTTTGGTCTTCAACCCAAATTTAGTGTCTCTAAATTCACGATTCACATTCCTTTTTTTGTCATCATGAGTTTCATGGAATACCTTGTCACCATTAGGAAGCATTTCTTGTAGAAACTTTATCAAATCTTCCTTCAAACCTTCCATTCCCACTTTTAAACCATCCTTCAAACCTTCCATGTCCCTTTTTATTTTTTAATCTAAACCATCCATATTAGATTCCAATTCATTTTTTGTTGCACTTTGAGATAGCGAAAGTTTTAACCAGATGTTCATCAATATTTCCTCTAAATTTGGTAAAAATTGCATGGTTTTAAGCTTCACATAAAATTTTTATAGTGAAAATTCCACGATGGCCTGCTTGAAGCAACAAAACCCTAGAATCAAGAGCTCATATGCCAAATGTTATGTCTCCAGATCAGAATAAAACGTAAACATAAGAAAAGATATATTAATGACTAGATAACAATCCACTTCGAGGGGGAAACCTCCCCTTACATCACATAAATGAACCATTATTGGATGATTCAAATGAAAAAAACCTCCTTAGTATATTTAGGAGTATAAAGGGTCAAAATATAATTAGGGTCTACATAACATTAATAATGTAAGGGAACAACAATAACAAGAGTGGGATTCTATGGGCACAACAATAACAATATGGGGGCTACACTAGTATTATAGGGACCTAACATGATCAAATATGAAGGGAAAACATCATCATGCAACCGTTGACCATTGGAATTAAGCATGGTATCAAAGACTGCACCCATAGGAATGATACGTGTGATATCAACACACATTTCAGCCTATCAACATTTAAACTAACATAATGAAAGAAAGAGGATTTGGGAGATGAGGTGGATTGATAGTTTTGAGATAGGGTGGGACATTCCTCAAAGTGGGAACATGCCACCTGCCTCCACTATGATGACAAGTATATATTTCATAAGGTGAATTAGAAGTGCAATGATTCAAATCCAAGTGTATTAAAGTGAAAGGTTCAGGTCGTATTTCCAAAAAAGGCCAAATACGTAGCATATTTTCTATAATAACAAGTGTCGAGAGCCAATTAATTAAGAAATAAAGATAATTATGTTAAGAGTTGGTAGAGAAAGGAGAAGTTTGAAGTGGATAATAGTTGTATTTATCGAGATAGGGATAGATGGGGCTATGCGAAGATGGAGATTTGAAGAGAGTAGATGTTGAAAGAGTGAAGACAACATGCGATATAGAGATCGAAGTGAGAAGCAATTTTCTGCCAGGAACCAATGGCAGTTTTGAATAAGTAAGGGCACAAGGATGGAAAAGTACTACTATTATAAGTGTTTTAAAGTGGAGGAGATAGTTGTATCAATTAGTTTAAATTGACAGTGCCCATGGGGGAGAGATGAATAAACAAGAAGAAAGGTGTGGTCAGGGTGGTCCCTATTGTGGGGGCTGCCACCATAGGAGCAGGCTTGCTTCACATGCATATAGGGTTGGCATGCAAAGTTTTGTGTCATAGGGAGAACCCCAACCTTGGAATTTTGACAGATGGCAATAGGTTTTGAATGGTGTACGAATCAGAGTTGGGTATTAAGTGCACCTAGATGGATGACTAGTTACACCCCCTCTAGCTCCTATTTTCTGTCAAACTTGAAAATACTGCCAAGCGAGAAGGAGGATTAAAACTGGGATAGTCACATGGGATAGTAGTGGAAGATGATGCCCTGTACCCTTCGAGCATAGCCAATGATGGAGAAGAAGCAACTCAGAATTTTTTTTGTGGTATTAGAGCAGTCCCAAGTTTTATTGAAGTGAATTTCAATCCATTAATAGAGGATATTACTGGAACCAATGGAGATAGGATAAGGGTTGAGTGGCTCAGGACAAACCACAAGTGTGTGTTATGGGCCTGTTGGAGGCAATTTTGGAGTGTTGAGATCACACACAGGAAAAATAGAAGTAGAGTACTACATGCAGATGAGGGAAGTGTGCACACAACGACAAGCATGGTAAACCACATAGTCAGCTAGAGCATGGTCATAGAGGGACGACATGTCGGGAAAGAACCGATTCCAATTAAATAATGACTCCAAAATATATGATAATAAAATATGTTAAACCACATAGCACCCACAGGTAAATTATTTTTCACTACAAAAAATCTTGGGTGAATATATCCATTTCGATATATAATAAATAGTATCGAAATGGATATATACATAATTAATGGAGATAATAAATAACATAGCATAGGTAGTGGGTAATAATAATCATAGTAAATGTAATTAAATTTAAAACATAAGTCCACATTACTATTTGAAAATTAATTATTTATTCAAAAAGGGATGTGAAGTAGTGCAATCATATAAATTAAATTAAATGACTAATAAATGAAAATAGACATCAATCCTTGATAAGTATCAAAACACTTAATTCATGATACCTCTCATGTTGCTAAGATCAAAAATTCATAAAAATTAACTTAAAATGACTTAATTTAAATTATTATTATTATTGATTATAAAAATAATTAGTATATGAGTTAAACATATATACATTTGAAAAAACATGTAGCATGATTATTAACCCATATATTTTCCCCCACTTTACCATGGAGGTTCTTAATTTGAAAATCGGATTTTCCACAATACCATAGACCAATACCATCACTTATCAATACCACATGCCCCAAAAACCATAACTCATTTGATATGATACTTGTTCATATGATATTTTTTTTAATTAATCAAATTAATTAAAAGGGTATAAATGACATAACTAATTTTGAGATAAATCTCAAGCTTTGATCTATGACTACTGCTAAGAATATTCTAGAATATTTAACAAAGGTTAAATCCCTACCATTTATCTAATAATTATTTATAATTAAATTAATTTATCGAAGCCTTATTCCAAAATAAATTCTCATTGACGTAATTATTGGTGCTAAAAGGAAATACATTCCCTTTTTCTTTAAAATATCATCAAACACTTTCTAAAAAGAAAAAGTCTACAGATCATAGTCTTTGAACTTCACCCTTACTGGTATCCTCTTTCCATAGTTGGAGCGTGTACTCTCTTTTAATATTTTATTCTCTTCCTCATTGCTTCCTCTAACTTCAGTTATTTGGCTTAGAACAATAATGATATGACATATATTTTAACTATGTGGCTCGAAATATATATGTCAAGGAGGTTATGCTTTATGTGAAAGGATCAAAGGTGGTTTGAGGGAGAATGAAAAGGTGTAAAAATTTATGAAGATCAACCTATAGGATAAAATCACTAGGAGCAGAGTGGTGAGGTGTTAGTGAGGAGTGAAAATGATACACATGGCCATATTTAGCTGAGTGTGTAAGAATTAGTGTAAGAGCCAAACTTGAAAAATCATACAAATTGGTAAGGAATAACCATAATAAAGGTAGCATGATAAGTGGGAGTTGTATCACACATATTTTTGTCACAAAAAGGAGGGCCAATAATATTGCTGACATCATATTGGTGGGACATTAATAATAAATAAGCATATTATTTTACCGAGATAAGATGATATGTGTGGGGATGAGAAGTTATTGGAATAGATAGCACTTGAAAAGTGTTATAGGAAATTATGTCACATCTGGTTAATAGGCCTCCTAATGGGATCAATAAACATATTTTCTCCCCTTGTCATAATCATTGTACAAAGCCCTAAGCATGCCTCTTTCATTCCTTAGAGTTTCTTCCTGAAACTAGATCATCTGAGCCAGTTTTAGGACCAATGCTCCCTTGCCTCTTGTTTGAATGCGTTCACCTATAGGTTTCTCCATAGTGGCCTATGTTGATCACATATAGGTTTCTCCCCTTTTCACATCCGTTGGTTCTAGAAATTTGGTAAAAAGAGAGAGATTCCCGAAGACTCCATTTCTAGAATCTTCTAGGATATGTTGTAACTATTTACGTCAGATAAAACATGCAAATCCTATCCTACCCTACCTTGAAGTTTCCATCCCTTATCCTTTGATCCCATCCTCCCACCAAAGGTGGATCTAAAAGCTTATATTGGTAATTGGATAAGAACTCTCAACTTACCCCACTCCTCTATATATTTACAACCTTCCATATGAAAGAGGTTCGCTTTTGGAGAGTGATTCTACCCTTATGATGTTGTCGTGAGAAACATCATTTCATGCATTTGGGGTGATTGGAGGTGAACTTTGTGACAAGGAAATGACAAGTCATCCTAGATGACCTCTTCTACAATATCGACATCTATTTATGGTTGTAATCTCCTTCCATTTGTATTAATGAAAAATTTTCTCTGTTTTCCTATATGTGATGTTGTTATTTCACATATTTCAATACCATGTTAATCTATTGAATATAGTACTTAGCTGACGCTTCATAGATCTTGTAGTTTCTTGGCTTGTGTTGTTTGACTCCGCAAGTTCTAATTTTGGAAATCATAGCTAAGATTGGAGCATTCAAGCTAAAGAAGGAGTGAAGCATACAATGAATTCTAGGTAGGCTTCATCCCGTCATCTATTTACTTAGGAAAGCATTGGGTTCCTTGTCTCTCTGTTGTTCTAGGTTAGCCACCAAACCTAAGGGAGATACTTTTATCTGCAATAGTAAATCTCACATAATTAATCATAAACCATACTAATGAACAATGTATTCCCTTGGTGGTTTCTTTTTCCATTGTGTTTGTTTACCTCTTTGATAGACCTTTGCTTCTTTAACCAACCAAGAACAGACCTAGGAAGTGATTTCATTGAGTCTCATTTGTAAATTTTGTGTTGGAATACTCTATCCCTGGACCAACGCACCCCATGTGCCTCTGATAGAGATTTTCACCCCACCTAGGCTCTCTTTGTACTAGCATTGCAAAGCATTAGTGCCTCTTCTACACCAACATTGGACCCTACTTTTGCACAAATTTTTCTCTTGTTTTTTATTACCTCTTTGATCAACCTACTTCCAGATTACCTTCCATGATATTTAGTGTCTTTTTGTCTCTCTAAAGCCTCCATTCGGTTTGCATTTGTGTTTTATTTCCTTTGGTAATTATTGGTTTTTATTTTTCTTTGTTCTTATCATTAGGTTGCTTACAAACTAATTTCGTTTGGTCATTAATTGCTTGGATGAATTGTTGTTCTAGTCCTCATTATGAAAAGTGAATTTGAATCAGTGATTAAAATTTTCCATCTTAGTTTTCCTCATTTCAAAAATTAAGTGTATTGAAAATATTTTTTTTTGTATTTGCATCTAGGGTTTTATGTACGAAAATTGGAATTCCCTAGTGTAAAATTTCATATTTTTACTTTTTATTTTGCAAAAAAAAGTTCCCCCTCAATCGCCGGAGGGGGGGGGAGGGCTGCATTGTGTATGAGTGTTTATTGCCTTTGAGTGAAATATTTTTTATTTATTTTTTTTTTTTTTGAATTTTTCACCCAATTTCATTATGAGTCCTTTGTTCATGAAATCTCAGATTACATTTTATTTCATTGGAATCCTCTTATGTTTGTTTTGAAGAATTCTCTTGCATAGATCACATTTTCATAGTTAGGATTCTCATTTTCATAGAAGGAAAGGAGATTGTGCATAGATTATCTTTGCATAATTTTCAGGGGAATCATGGATAGACTACATTGCATGGTTTGACATGTCTTAATGCTTTGAATTGAATTGGAATAGTGAAATTGAAAGATCTAGTTGGGAAGCTCCTGTTTTTTCTATATTTGATTGTTGCATCATTATTGTACCTCTTCCCTACACTAGATAGCTTTCATAGAAAATGAAAAGAGTTATTTTTGTCATATTAGTTGCATCATAGGCGTGTTCAGGTGACATAAATTTTTGAGCCTTGAAACTAAAATCTAATTCAAAATCAACTCTAAAATTCACTTCAATTAACCTAAGGAGCATTTGAAACTTAACGACACATATATCGGTCTAGGCTAGAGACGTGTTCAAGCATCTTTAAATGTAGGAGATGTCATTTTTTGTCAGCATTAAAATCTGGGGGTGAAATCCCATTCCACGTACATATGTAATATTCCCTTTCTTGATTCAGTCAAAGTGGATAGAAGCGATCCATGGTATTTTCCCATGGTATTGACCCATGGTATTTCTAGTTGGTATTGACCCATCAAGCCTATAAAAGGGGAGAGAAGCTAGACATTTAGAGCATTCTAGATTATCTATCTTATTGTGTTTGGGTTGAGAACCTGGCATGGCCGGTTCTATCATTGATCCCGTGATGAAAACCCCGCGGTGATGTTTATGTGGTGGATCCATCCAGGATTCACAAGTGGGCTTCAGTTTCTTATATTTGTCATTGTCAAGCAGTTGTGCATGCCATTTGTAGGATTTAATGGTCTAGGCATGTATTTTAATTTCAGTTAATAATAATATAAATAAAATGGCTGCATTTCTTGTGTTATGGTTCTTGATGAAAGATTATATTAAATGAGAACACTAAGATGTTTTAGATCTATCAAAAATTTTATTATTTGGAATCTTACAGTGGTATTAGAGCTGTGCATCCTGCCAGCCTGATATTTTTATGCAAGGAACTTTGATGAAATTTATTTTTCACCCTAGCTAGCATTTGTCACTTCGGTGATATTTATCACCCTAGTTGGATTTTTTTTTTTTTTAGTAAATTATTTTTATTGGGAGACATAAGTGAATGGAAAATCATTTATAAGTCCGTGGGTTAAATTTGTGAAAATATTTGAAGGCATTTGGGAGATAAAAATAAGAAGAAGAAGAAGAAGGGTGTTTTAAATGAGAATCTTCAGAAGATGGATCGTCTTGAAGAAATTTTGAAAAACAACCAGAAAATCCTTGATGTACTAGTGAGGTTATATGGTCCTTTAAGTAGCCATATCTCTATAGACCAAAATGATAATCAAAGCAAGAACGAAATCTGCAGTAAGAATAAACTAAGGAGGAGAGGACTATGCTTTATCTGCAAGGGACATTGGGCCCTTAACCATTCCTGTCTAGGTGATAAGAAGAAGGCAACAAAGACAGAACCAGAGGAGATTACTTCAAATCATGGGGAATATTTTGTAGATGGGTCTATTGATCTTCAGGATGGTGAGCAACATCGTGACATTATTCAGGGAGGCTTACAGGACGACAAACATTTGGAAGTGCATGAGGAAATTCTACCTAATGCCATTGATGAGGTTGATTCCAATACAATGGAGTTTGTAGATCCCCAAGGGAATATCCATGAAGAATATGAAAAATCAAGTATACATAAAATTCCACCAATGCATCTATGTTCAACAGTTGAAAGGGATGAAAATTTTGTCTCCACAGATGAAGAAGACCTAGGAGATTTGAGTGAGGATCCAGCCATAATGAACTAGCATGATGAGTATGATCACGAGGAGCAACACAACAAACATAATGTGCAAAATGGACCATTCCTAGAGAGTTGGTCAAAAACTCAAGTTGAAGATGTGGTCGTTGGGCATCAGGTGCAAACAGATACAGAGACAGTCAGAATGGCACTAGAATTGCTAGAAGAAGACTTTCAAGAAAGGATCAAGAATTTCAAGACAGATCTTATGCTGTTGAAGCAGAAAGTTTGGACTGTCTGAGACACTATCTTACAGGAGAACAGAAAAATTGAGGAACTCATAGGGAAATGTGCCAATTCATCGACCAAGCTGTCTAGTATTGAGGAACAACTCAAGTCCCTCACAAGGCCGCATGATGAGTACAACTGGGAGTCCCATAGCAGCGCTCTACAGGAATACATAGATAAGGCTTGCAACACCAACAACCCACCTTTATACATTGAGAAGAACAGGGCAGAGTTCTCCAAATACATCATATTGGGTAACCAAGTAGAGCAGCATGAATCGAGCATCGAACAACATCAACATAGTATATTTGTAGATATTCATTCTTTTCCAAGTATGGATTGGCGAGAGATTATGAGTTGGTATTCTATTGATGGGTTGATTACTTGGAGGATACCCATAGCCAAGGGAAAATTACAGCTTGGACCATTTGGTGCGGGCAGCGATGGAGAGTTGAAATGGTACCATAACCCATAGGTCCTAGGATTTAGGTGTCATTGGGATCCAGGAGAATCCATTGGGAGTAGGATTGGCCAAAGGATTGTTTGGGATCCAGGTAAATCTATTGAGGGAAGGATTGGTTAGAGGATTGTTTGGGATCCAGGTATTGAAGGATCCATTCAGTACCATTCAACATGGAGGGCGCATCGGATTGTATGGGATCTTGGTATTGATGTACAAATGCTTCTGTTGTGGATAGAAGTGGATCGCTTGAGGAAAATAAATCTTTGGGCGGGAGGATTTATAATATTCCCTTTCTTGATCCAGTCAAAATGGATAGAAGCGATCCATGGTATTGACCCATGGTATTTCTTGTTGGTATTGACCCATGGTATTGACCCATGGTATTTCTTGTTGGTATTGACCCATCAAGCCTATAAAAGGGGAGAGAAGCTAGACATTTATAGCATTATGGATTATCTATATTATTGTATTTGGGTTGAGAACCTGGCATGGCCAGTTCTATCATTGATCCCGGGACGAAAACCTCGCGGTGATGTTTATGTGGTGGATCCATCCAAGATTCACAAGTGGGATTCAGTTTCTTATATTTGTCATTTTCAAGTAGCTGTGCATGCCATTTGTAGGATTTTATGGTCTGGGCATGTATTTTACTTTCAGTGAATAATAATGTAAATAAAATGGCTGCATTTCTTGTGTTCTAGTTCTTGATGAAAGATTATATTAAATGAGAACACTAAGATGTTTTAGATCTATCAAAATTTTTATTATTTGGAATCTTACAACATAAGTATATAGGATTGTACTCTACATACATTTGAGTATATTGGATGGCGCTCCATGCATGATAAGTATATGGGAATGCTCTCATTGAATGGTTATGAATTAGAAAAAAGTACTATAGATTGCACTCCCAAGTATCGTCGAGTATATTTTTGGAGTCCCCTATAGGTTTCTATCCTCACCATAGGTAAATGATTCGGCCACCTTGCATACCATGATACACCAAACACAATATTCGGGGATATTTTCTACACATATGTTAAGTCCTTGGTTCACCGAGGTGTATATTGCAGTTCATGGTTGCTTGGTAAACATTTATGCCTAGATCACCCTCTTTGATTTATTTTATTAATAATTTCTAAAATCAATTAATTGACCATGGAACAGCATCCTCCCCGTGGAACAAATCCTTAGTGGATCTTAGGTTGAGATTAATGGAAACAATTCTAGAGTATACCAGCCAAGGAAACCCCTCTGATAGGAATCCTCGTCCTTTTCCTTCTTTTGGAAATATTGGTGCTTCCTGTATGGAAAAATTGTCCCTTCCCAGATTTACCATTGGTTTTCTAGTTTGGTTGTTTTGGGCCCCTATGGTTATGAATTTCCAAACTGTTTCTCAACCAAGTAGTCCTCCACCTGAATAAGTTGATCCTAAAGTAGACCCTTTTCCTTCTTCACCTATTGCTTCTTCATCCCTTTCTTCCTCCTCTCCTAGTGAAATTCTTGATTCTATTAACTAGGAAGATAAGAAGAAGAATAAAAGGATGAAGAAGAAGCAAAATAAGCAAGGGGGGAACCAAGAAACCATTGCTACTAATGCAACTGATTTTGAAAAATTTTCCAATCAGCGTCGCAAAGTCAAATTCCCTTGCAAGTTATGTAAGGGTGACCACCTTCTTAGATATTTTCCTAGTATTCCCAAGATATTAGAAGCATGGTCTACATGCTCACATCAGCCTTTGTCAACATCTTCTGGAGATCATGCTGGTGATAAACCCTTAACTAGTGATAGTAATGTTCATGGGAAAAAGGGTAAAGTAAAATTTCCCTGTAAGTTATGTGAAAGGAGACATCCTATTCACCTTTTCCTTATATGGATGAATCCTCAAAAGTGTTAGACAAATTTACAACTTCTCAACCTCATCTTCCAGATGGTTATCAAAAAATTTCTCTGAACCCTTCACTAGTTGATGAAGTGATTGATAAAAATATGAATCCAATCAATCCCACTCTCTCTGAAAGTGAATCCCATGATTTCGTTCTTGACCAACCATTAGTTGAGAAAATGGTTGACTATATTACACATTCACTTGAGTGTAACTTTCCCATAGAGAGTGAGCTTCAAAACTCTCTTGTTATTCTTGTTTCTTCAGATTCCAATGAACTGGGGGGAAATCCTCCTATTCCCATGATACAGGGGGATAATCCTCCAATTCCAAAGGAACATGGGAGTATTTTTCCTATTCTCGTTGCAAAAGGGGGCAGTTCTCCCATTCCCACGACACCGCCTCCAAGTAGTATGGTCACTTCCTTTGATTGGAGTTGACTAGTAGGATATCGTCTTCCTCCTTACGTTCCCTTCCAGATCATGGTACAATATTATAATGTGTTCATACCTAGAAAAATCATACATGAAGGTGCAACTGTTAGTATTTTATCCTCAACTACTTGGAAAGCTTTGGGTTCTCTGCAACTTGTGCCTGTTACCCAACATCTATTGGATTTTAACAGAGGAAGCAGTCAAATGTTAGGGATCCTTCCTAAGTTGCCTATTACTTTGGGAGGAAACACTGTCTATATCGATGTGATGGTAGTACAAGGCCCTCTGGATTTTAATTTACTCTTTGGGTGTTGCTATGTTTATGTCATATGAGCTCTTGTCTCTTCACTCTTTCATGTGATGTGTTTCCTACATGAAGGAAGAATAATTACCATTGACCAAATTTTGTTCAATGGTCCTAATTTGACTCCCAATCAACCAACATCCCTAAATGGTCCATATATTCAAGTGGTATCTCCCATGCAACAGAGTAATTATGTGGCAGCCTACTCCATGCCTGTGACTACTGATGATATAGTAGGTGATGTAGTACATCATGTACCGAGGGCATTGAAGCCTAATATTTCCATTAGATCCCATGATACATATCCATTCCAGAGTGTTGTTCTCCCATTTGATGAGAAACTCTTGGAAGCCATGGCCTCTTATGGGCCATGATTAAGGTTTCTGGAGCAGATTTCCTTGTCTTGTGTCAAGCTCCTTAAAAAATGAAACAAGGTTCCTAAAGCAAAGTTCATTTTCTTATGTCAAGGTCCAAAAAAAATGAAACAAGGTTTTCTGAGTATAGTTCATTTTCTTGTGTCAATCTTGTTAAAAAATGAAACAAGGTCCCATGAGGATAGTTCCTTTACTATGTCAACCTCGTTAAAGAATCAAATTGGTTCATATGAGCATAGTTTCCTCTATGTTTCAAGCTCGCATAAACATGAAACAATCATGAGCATATTTCTTTTCCCGTGTCAAGCTTGTTAAAAATGAAACATATCTCCCTTCCAATTCGATTCTTTTATTAGATCTCGTAAATTACTAGTCGAGTCTTTCACTTTATCTTGTAAATGAACCTTCATTCCATCCACCTGTTAGTAACCGATTTTCTACTTAGGTGAATGAAATGAAGCTTGGGGGGCATGTACCTCAAGTTGAATCATTATGCTAGGGGCATGCAAACTTATTTCAAGCGTAGTTTTCCTCTATTTAAAATGAAACCACTCTCTAACATAATTTTTCTCATGTTTCAAGCTTGTGAAAAAATTAAACCAACTTCAAGAAATTTCAAGCATAGTTTCCCATGTTTCAAGATTTTGTAAAAATGAAACCATTCTCATCCTATCCCTCATGATTTCCATTTTTATTAGTTTGATTTTTCCATATGAGCCTTGGTTTTCTCATTCCATTATCACCATCTGCTTGGTCGATCATACACTTTCACTTGGTTGTTTTACCCTTTCCTGAGGAACCACTATGATTAGTGGTCTTATAAGACAACCTATTGACCTTTATGTGTTTTGAGCAGTTCCATCATGACCAAAACCAGTTGCTATTATTTATACCACTCGTTCCTCCAGGAGGGGTTAAATTTTAGCTCTTTTCAGACTCTCAAAATATGAAAAGATCACTGAGCACTCTTCTTTTTGAGCTCGTTAAAGTAAACGTACAGAAGTCTACTTAGTATAAGTTTAACCCTTTTACAGATTAAGATAGACTATTTACGAAAAAGGAATAGCTTAGTTGAACATGGATAAGAGGCTCTCTTGAGTATTTTTTTCTACCTTTTTGTACTCGAGAGACTATCTAGGAAAAGGGACATTTGGAGTTTTCTTTTTCACCTCTTTTTCAAACTCTCTAAACATGAAAAATATGTCGAGTTTTACCTTCGATGAACTTGTTAAGACATCAAACAATGATGGACTTGTCGAAAATGATAAGGATGAAGCCCTCCTTCTCACTGTTCATTAAATATACTTTGAGGGGTTCATCCGAATGGTGAACTTACAGATCAAGCATATGTTATCCTTCTTAGGCTTGTTAAAAAATAAAGAGGTATTGACTAGTATGGTTGGGGAAATTGGGAAAAAAATTTACTCCATTTACTAATGGCAACGAATCACCCTTGAACACAGAATTCTTCAACTTCATCTCCATGGATGTTGGGTTGGGTAATACACTTGTCTTTCAGTTCATCATATCTTTTCAGAGCCTCCATTGTAGTTTTGGGGTCAATGCTGCCAACTCCATTTGGTGTCGTCGGTGTGTTTAAGAGAAGTCATTCAGTTGATATCAATTACAATACTCTTAAGCCTTCCTTCCATGTTTTCCTTTCCTGATCCAGTTCTATATAAACATAATTATATCACAATCATGATCCCAATTCGTGTCATTGATGGGGGATACATCAAGGCCCTCTTGCGACGGGTTGCTTCCTATTGATATCAACACAATATCTAGGAAGTTGACTTAGAAACAACCCTTTGGTACCTTGGTGCTTGCATACGTCAATGCCAACTTCACTTGATCTTGGAAACATGTTTACATCATTTCCTTCCACCGAAAGACTCTGTGTGGTGTTTGACATCAATTCATTTATTCACACCATACAGATTGCACTGTATTACCTTGAGATCCATTAACATCATCAATGGTTTCTCTCACATCTGTTAATGAATTCAACATCATTGGTCGGTAATCAAATGGTGTCTACTATGTTGGACCTCAACTCATTGATTCACATGGTTAGACTCATACATTTTTTGGTCGTGTGAACAACATAGAAGACCCCATATCTAGTTTCATCCACCCAGACTGCAATTTCAAGAGTTATACAAACATCACAATGTATGATGTCCATGATCATAGAGACAACCATCTAGTCATGGGTCCACAAATTATCATTTGTGGACGCATATTTTGATCATTGTACATGTGATGTTAGTTTATGTGCTGAGTATGGGTATGCCTCTCTCAGCAAAAATATGTCATGATATAAATGTAATGTAACAGATTAATCTCGTCGGTTGTTTTGGATCTTGACTTGTCACAAGGTAAAGCACATCATTCATTAGTCATCATTTATTTATTTTCACTTTGGGGGGGAATATTTTATAGAAAATTTTGTCACGTCTAGTTATTGGGTCTCCTAATGGGATCAATCAACATCATTTTCCCCCTTGTCATGGTCATTGCAAAAAGCGATGAGCACGCCTCTTTAATTCCCCAAAGTTTATATTTGAAACTACATCATCTGAGCCAATTTTAGGACCAAATCTCCTTGGCCTCACGTTATACTGCCTTCACCTACATGTTTCTCCATTGTGGCTTGTGTTTCTCACCTAAAATTTTATCCCCTCAACACATGAGCTGGTTCTATAAATTCGGGAAAAAGAGAGAGAATCTCGAAGCCTCCATTTCTATCCCTTGGAGTTTCCATCCCTTATCCTTTGATCCCATCCTCCCATCAAAGGTGGATCTAAAACCTTAGATTGGTAATTGGATAAGAATTCCAACTTACCCCACTCCTCTATATATTTACAACATTCCATATGCAAGAGGTTGGATTTTGGAGAGTGTTCTACCCTTATGTTGGTGTTGTGAGAGCCATCATTTCATGCATTTGGGGTGAGTGGAGGTGCACTTTGTGACAAGGAAAGGAAAACTCAACCTAGAGGTCTTCTACATGATCAACATATATTTATGGTTTTAATATCCTTCCATTTATATTAATGCAAATATTTATCTATTTTCCTATATGTGATTTCGTTATTTCACATTTTCAATACCGTGTTGATATATTCAATAGAGCACTTAGATGATGTTGCATAAATCCCATAGCTTCTTGGCTTGTGTTGTATGAACGTGCAGGTTCTAATTTTGGCAATCAGAGCTAATATTGGAGCATTCAAGGTAAATAAGGAGTGAATCATACGATAGATTCAAGAAATTATTCATCCCATCATCTATTTACTTTAAGGAAAGCATTCATTTCCTTGTCTCTTTGTTGTCCTAGGTTAGCCACCAGACCTAGGGGAGATATTTTTGTATGCAATCGTAAATATAAAATAACAACAAGGACACTGTTGACGGTGCTAGAAATCCATCAACCAAGGGGTATTCCCAATGTGAACTCCCAATTATACCTCACACCATTTGGAGTAAGAGCCCCATTTAGAATATCGACCTGGTTTCCATGTATTCTTATGGATTTTCCTTGACTCTAATTGTTAGCATGAGAGAGAGGTACACATGCACCTTCAAAAAGCAAGGGGGGTGTGCCTAGTGAGTGTTTGATTATATGTGTGTCAAGGTTATTCTATTGTGGGGGGAAATATAAGTGAGTCTCTACGAGAGAGGTAATAGTACCACCCAGGAAGAGACCCACATGAACCAAAGGATTCCATCTAACATCCAACGAAAATATCCACAAGGGATGCAACGTTCATTGCAAATAACAATTTGAAAAGGATCTTCCTAATATCCTATGGAATAGTCCACAAGGATGGGACACAAATTACAACCACTACAACACATTATCAAAAAATAAGCACTAAAATAACCAAAATAGTTCAACTATATTAGTATATGAGACAACAAACATGAAATACAAACATTCATAGAATAGTATTACAAATATTAATAAGTCATGCATGAAGAATGTACTTGCCTTGAAGGCTTCTATTATTAAGTAGAACTTCCAAGACGCATATGTACAATGAACATCACTAGCTCCAATAGGGTCACTCCTTGCTCCAAAAAATAACTGGTTTATCTCTCTAATGCTTTGTTGGTGGAGCCAAGGTGAAAAGTATTTTTCTCATAGAATGAGAGAGTATATATAACCAAGGGTGACTCTTTGACTACCCTCATGACCGTTTGACTTCCAATGACTTTTCAACTTACATGACTCTTTACATTCCATGTGTGTCCTTTGGATTCCCACTTTACAATACACTTTAAATACAATATACAATGGTCCACCATAGCGATGTGGCATATGTCCACTCATGACATGAGACTGCTGAAATGGAATGCTTAATGACATGGAAATGTCAAGCCACTATTGTTTCTAAGAGTTGATTGTCTTCATGAAAGAGCTTTTCTTTTCTTCTCTACATGCTTTGGTGATAAGGAGTCTTCGATGATCTCAAGTCTTGGACAGAGGTCACAAAATAGTGTCCTTTTGATTTCTTTTGATTAATAATCTTGTGAGTTTAGCCACAAGAGTGTCTTCGAGCATGCTTCCCTCCTTCCTTCCTTCCTTCATCATCTCTCCATGACATTATAGAGTACCTATTCCTGCAATTCACTATGACGAGACGACATCAATTTGAAAACCCCTTGCCTAAGATGATGCATTCTGATCCATAAATTGAGCCTGGGAAAAGTGACAGGCTGGAAAAGGAGGAAAAGTGACTACATAGTTACGTAGTTCAGGTAGGCAAGGGGAAACCTTGAGCCTCTAGACTACGCAGTGCACAATTCAGGCTGGGCTGGGGGACATGACTTTGTAGTTCTTAGGGCCAGTGGGTTCAAGCTACATGGATTGGAGTTGGAAAATATTACTGCGTAGTTATGGAGGTCAATGAGGCATGGATGAATACGCATTATGAAGTTATAGGGATCAAGGTATGAGCTTGCGTCTTAAGGTTACAAATTTCATAGTTAAATCTAGGATGGAGGCCATGGTGTGCAATTTTAGAGGTCAAGGTCAAGTCTTGGTCACATAAACTATGCAATGGAGCAGTCTTTGGAGGAAATTACTACACACTCCGAAGTGCCAAGAAGCAAGGTCATATCTAGAGGATTGGTATTGCACAATGCACAGCTCAGGGGATACTGAGTGAAGCTAAGTTTCTTGGTTGGGAATTTTTCTAGAAAATGACTAAGTGCGAGATCGGTGAACAATGATGAACTTTGATTGTGATCACACACTTAGTATATTTTGATTCTTCGAACAACATATATCATCCTTGACATAAAAATAAAGCATTTCCCTCTGTGTGATAATGTTACGACCAGTTAAAACAAGTATGACACCACAAATAGACTTTACGATGATCGTGATGACACTTGTGTGATAATGATCCAAACTTTGGAAATGAGTACGAAAAATACTTGCAAGGTTAGAAAAACTCATTTTAACAAAGGTGACCTCTAGGAAAAACTAGAAAAATCTCGTACATCCAATACGACAACCAACATGCCGAAAGACAACACATTTCCTATCTTGCGAAAGGGATCACAACACAGTGAGAAAACAAAAAAGATGAGCTTAGAAGTTTGCAACAATGATGAAGAAGACTAAGCAAGGATTCAAAATTTGGTATAGGAAAACATTTTGGAGGGGGTTTTAGTAGCTACAACACTTGGCGAGACACTAGTATAACTCTGAATTCTCTGTCTCAGTTGAATTCTTTTGTGCAGGGCCTTGGTTCTTTAGGGAGTATTGATTCATCATGAAAATCACTTTGGTTTCCCCACTTACCTCATGAATAGAGTAAGCCCTTGTCGTCCCGTTTTGGTTTAACTCAAAAAATATTCAGCTTTACCACAATGTTTCAAGCATGGAAGGATAGTGAAGCTAGCGAGTTTAATATTTTCAGAGTATTAGTTTTCATTTATAGTGTTGTTCCGCTATCAACATGCCTCGAAAATACCCCTGACGGAGTCACGCAGGAACACACACATTGCTCTGATTTCAACGACCTTGGATAGTACCCCAGCGAAGTTGCTTGCTTCACTTCTCTACATAGGAATCCATTCTCTTATTTTTCCTTTATTTATTTATTTTAAAGAGGACTGTGCATTGGAACTTATTTATTTTCGCCATAAGATGGATCTCAACTTATTGAGAGCAGGAGAGGTTGTACCTTTAGAAAAGTATATAGGTACCTCTGATTTAGTTTTTATTATTGAGATTTATCCCCTTATGCTTTTCTACTGATTTGATACACGTGAATACAACAAAACTTAAAGATCGAATATAGACAAAAGGTTTCTCAGATAGACATGAGTTCATGGTTTTCCCAAAACTCTCCTTACAGACAAATTGTATTTTCCGTCATAACTTCATCAGCCAAAAGACATAACCAACACAAGGAAGAAGGAGCAAAGGCTAACCAAATGTTCAAGTGTCACAAGACTCCTTAGAATTCGGCCACAAACAATCTCATAAATCAACACATGGAGAACAAAAACACCCCTTCATGTGATAAACAAGAAACAAGGCGAAAAACAAAAGAAACAAAATGAGAGGAAATAAAATACACAACAGGGAACAAAACCAAAAGACAAGCATAAGAAGCTAAACCAAAGCATAATGCAAGAGAAATTAAGAAAATACATGACAGACTGAAGAGAACAACAAAGGGTGAATGAAAGATAATGGAAAATAGGATGCAAATAATCCTACTACTAACCTAACAGCTAATAGGTTGGGGTCAGGCATAATGAAATTTCTAATGTAGCCACCATATTCATTCCTGACCTACAATCACAAATATATGATCGACTAAAACAAATATAAAGTAGTGTGCAAGAGAAGGTATGATATATTGAATACCTTGCAAAAAAAAGGAAGGTATTGCCTGTGGGTAGTAAGATGTGTCATAACTGCTACTTTCATCCAATTCACATTCTTACCTCTTCGACGAAAACCAAAATCAGACATGTTGGGAATCACGATCATTGTTAGACCAAAACCCACAGGTGTTAGTCAACAATTGCATCGCTAGAGATAAGGATCCATGAGAGGCGGTTAGTCCATGTCGTGAAACAAACATGAAGCGTTGGTTTATCCAATGTTTAACAATATCCTCCCCAACATGAGCTGGGTGTGTATCAAAATTGTGATCGATACTCTGATACCACTTGTTCGAAATACTGAGAGGGGGGTAAATTAATATTTCTTTTAAATTGTTATTTTTACCAGTTAGATCACTTATATTTAGAACAATTTTTTTAAGAATGAATGGTTTTATTAATTGAATCAAGTGCAAATGAATGAATAAAATAAATGATGACTGTTGCCAAGCACCAACTTGGAATTTGATGAGGCTCCGACCTCTAGGGCTTCGACCCTATCTTATCCAAGGCACCAACCTTGAGTTTAGGGCACCAACTCCAAAGACACCAATCATGTATTTTCCAAGCACCAACTTCGACTTTCCAAGGCACCAACCTTGTCAATTCTGAGGCACCAATCCCACAAGCTCCAACCTTATAGCTTCACTTTTTCAAGGTATGTTTGGTTGTACTTCATGGCTCCCAAGGTCTTCTTTACCGAGCCCTATTGATCTTTAGTTATCCCTTCACTTAATATTCACGTCACATTATCAATGATAACCTTGATCTCTTAGAAGGTGTCACCACTACACTTCATGTCACCCAAAAAATTTCTCCAAGGTCACCTCATGATGACATCATGGTCTCCAATAGGCTTCTAGATAACTGTCCAAGGTCAGCTAAAAAATTCTCAACAAGATGTCTGCATAAAATATCCTTCAAAGGTGTCTTCAATAATGTCTTGTCATTTGTTCAAGGGTCTTATTCAAGGGATTACTCAGTTACTCTTCAAGGTCAATAAGACTTCTCTAAAACTCTTCTACAATCTGCTCCAATAGTGATTTGGATAAGTCTTCAAGGGAGATAACATTATCTCTCAAATTTTCCTGAAAACAACTCCAAAAATGAGACCCAAATCTGCTCTAAAGAGCCCTCAAATTTTGTCCAAGATAGTATCAAAATCTAGCTCTAAAAATTCTACTACTCCACCAAGTCTATTACTCAAGACTGAGGTAAGTTACCACAACACCATAGGTGACTAGTATATACTATATACAACAAATCATGGTTTGTAATCCTTCTAGTTTGATGCAAATGATTGTCCTTTTCACTAGAGGTTTTCCTTCATAGGGTATTCAAACTAACAATTTTGTCCAAACACCTCCAATCTACCTCCTAACGACTGCAAATACCGTCCACTTAAGGGTTGCTCCAATGTGCTTAAGTTATGGGTTGTTTTTAGTCCTCCAAACAAATCTGTAACTCTTCACAATTGAAGGCTACAGGTGAAGGTGTAATCAAATAATCCGCAACCTACAGGACTATCCACACTTCTTGTTTCCATAAATCTGAGCTATCAAATATGACTATCCTTGTCCGATATATATATGTCTACACATTGAGATATCTGAGCATAAGTCACCCCCATAGGGCTTATAACATTCTGAGCTTCAACTCAACTTTTTACAGGACTATACCTTAACAATTATGAGATCTAAAGTGTATTTTTTTCTCCACATTTTGTGGTAGCATAGATAATCTGAGTTTTGGTTGACTATTGTTCTCAAGGTTTTGAGCTTTCAAATATATTATTGAAATTCCATATCAACAAGTCCCGGTTTGAAAAAAGTATAAATTTATTTACCTAAATATATCCTTAACTGTCCTCCTCTGCGTCTTCTTATCTCCTGAATTTTTCTGTGATCTTCACCAAAATTTTTATGCCTGGAATGAGGTGTTTCAATGTCAATTTATACTAGATTTCAACCTTTAATAAAGAGACACATCTCTTGGTGGGAGGCCGACATAAGTAGGCTAGCATAGGTCGGATCAATGATAGATTTATTTCCTTAGCTTGAAAAATTCATATCTTCCAAAACACTTGGAGTTTCGGTCCAAGTATTAGATCATTGGAAAGGAAAAATTATGCCCTAAAAGATGGCACGAGAATCAAATTTATAGGTCACCTCTAAGATAGTAAAAATCATTTTTTAATGTGACTAGTCATTAATTACTACAAAATTTGAGGTAGGGAAGATAGGCTTCTTTGTTAGGCTTCTTCATGGTTTTGGCTTATTCATTGTTTAACACCTTCATCATAGGATCATGGTAGGACATCAACAATGAGTGTATTACATAGTGTCACAATGATATGTTATAGGCAACATCCTTAGGAAGTTCTCTTTCAATCATCAATCACATCATCACTTAGTCTTCCAATCTTCATAAAACACCATCATTAAGTGTGGTCATATAAGAGTATAACATCATCACAAGTATGGCTTCATTAAGTATATTTCTTAACATCATGGGCTTGTACTTAGGGACTAGATCACCAATCAGACACTTGGCAACTTCTTAGGCCAAGACATCATCATTTGGAACTAGGCATCTCAAGAATATTGACATCTCAGTCAAAGCCATATTGACATCAATGAAAACCTTGATTAAAAATCTCCCCCTTTGTCATGATGGAAATATTTTTTCCCTTCCAATAGTCTCTCTCCCTTTAACATCAATGGAAAATGGGGTGCCCAAGTAATCCCCCTGTGAAGCTGATCTTTCTTCTGGTGATATGGTCCATGATAGATGTGTTTGCATTTCTTCATGTGATGAACCAACTCCCCCTGCCTGCATAAAATCCTCTAGCTTCAAGAAATATTATCGCCTTGTGATCGATTGGAAGAAGTTAATATTGGAATCATGTTCTTTAGTGGAGCCACTGCTGAGAGATGATATATTAAGGATGAATGTCCATGGGTGACTCATCAAGGATTTCATAGGGCCCATTCACGGATAAATTTTGCAAGAAATATCAAGAATCAAAGACTCCCCCTAACTATATGCATGGTCTCATTTTGGAAATGTTTCATTATCAACCACTTGGAATATCAAGGATGACTTCATAAATTCAAAATCATGTGTTGTTGGCTGGAGTGTTCAAAATATTTTCAGAGCCAATTTTCTTCCTTCTCCATACTTGTGTAAATTTCTTCCCTGGCATGGTTCTAGCTTGTGTAGGGGCCCAAGTCAAGTTACAATCACGTGCCATATGTTCAATTTTATGGAAATTGAAGCACTCTATCATGTTCATGAATAAGAAATCATGACTTCTTCTTGCAAAATTTCTTTTAGGAGATTGTCAGGGACCATTATATTGGTCTTTGAGATATGCCCTACAATATTTTTCCATGTTCCCAAATTTTTTACAAGAATAGCAATATCTAAGAAATATACTTTGGTACCTGGGATATGAAGAGCTCCTTGAAGTACTTCAGAAGTATTTTTGCCTTGGGATTCTTTGATGATATTCATTTCCTTTTGTATTCTTGACATCATCTGTAAGTCTCCTTGGAGTAGGGTTTCTTCTAATGTCATCATGAATCTTTCCTTTGCCGGAACTGGGACTATCATTTCTTCTTGGATTCCTCACATCTTGTTGTTTGAAGTATTATCATTCTTGCTTGAGGGTTCACCAAAATAGCTAAGACCTGATTTATCAAGAGGATATCTTTGATGACTTCGGATGTCACCTAGGGTTTGAGAGCTTTTCAAGTTCTTATTCAATGAGACAACTTCCTTTTTAAGAGTGAAAAATTCTCATTTAAATTTTTCACAATCTTCATCTTTCATGACTAGTTTCTTCATTTCTTCCAACATCCTTGTTTCTTTGTGTGCTTCAATTTTAAGGGACATGATATTTGATTTCATTATGAATATTTCTTCATTCTACTTTGATAGAATTCTCTCCATTTCTTATTTTATTCTCGTAGCTTCACATGTTTCATCCTTGAGAAGATTGATGCCTGATTTTAGTTTGAATATTTATTCATCCTTTTCTTCTAGATGGCATATCATGGTGTTTCGCTCCTTTTCTACTTCATCAATTGTCCTTCTATGAATGCCAAATTTTCCATCACCTTCTCGGCTCATTGCGCTTGTTTCCTTTCTTCTTCTAGTTGAGATCTAAGAGAGGAGACCACTTCCTTTTATTGACTAATCTCTGCTTCATGTTTTTTCAAGCTCTTGAGTCTTTGCTCAAGGTTGCTTGACAATGTTTCTTCCCTTTTCTTTGTCTTATCCAATTTATTTTTCATGGATATGACTTCTTCATGATGCTTCCTTTAATTTTTATGAAATTCCTCCTTCAGTTTAGTGAGTTCCTCGTCTCTTTCTTATACAAGCTCGAAAAGGTCAACTTCATTCCTTGTCTTGTATTGGTCACCATCTTGCGCTTTCTTCTTAAGTTCCTCATTTTCCTTTTTCAAATTGTTAATTTCTTACATTGCATCTAGAAGTTTTGTCAGGAGATATTCCTCAAAGTCTTCTTTATTTTCTTCATATTCTACTTCTTCTTAGCCTTGATGTCATCATAACTCTTATCTTCAGCTTCCTTGATGAGCTCTGGATTTCCTTCTTGTTTTCCATGATATTCTTTAACTAGAGATTATTGTCAACACGCTTTTTGAGTGGAGATCATGAATTTTATCCCATATGCCTTTTGCTGACGAACATTTTTCCAAATTGGCATTCATAGAATCAGGTAGCCCATTCAAGATTACTTTCATTTCTCTTGTATTATACTCCTTGGATTCTCCTTCCATCATGCTATTTGTAATCACCGATTTCCAGACTTCAACACCTCGAGTCTTTAAGAAATTGCTCATTCTTTCTTCCCATATATCAAAGTTTCCATTGAACAATGGAGCCTTCGAAAATTGATTGACTTCAATTTCAATGGTTGAGGAAGAAGCATATTTAGGAGGATTGGAGACTTTCTTCCTTAGATTTTCTATTTGTGTTCTAAGGATCAACCTTCAAGCTTTTAGGCTTTGAGTGAAGGTACTGGATCTGATACCAATTGTTGGGAATCACAATTTCTGTTAGAACAAAACTCGTAGCTGTTAGTCAACAACTGCATCGCCATAGATAAGGGTCCATAAGAGGCGGTTAGTACATGTCACGAAACACACAGGGAGCATTGGTTTATCCAGTGTCCAACAAGACAAACCTCGAAGACTTGTTGCGAACACACCTTCGTATGTGTCATCTTGCTTGGTGAGCGTGCAAAGAAGATGAAACATGTTTATTGAAATGGAGATTTCCAAGTAAGATTTCTCCAACCATTCAGTGATTGAATCATAAAATTAATGGTGATCCTCTTGAAAACCCCAAAAATTTTGAGAAAATGTATTTTCAATTAAAGGCATGGGATTATAATGAGGATATTGTGGAAAAAAAATAGATCCAATCATATTGAGCAATAATTTTGAGATAGTGAGGACCTGATATAATGATCAACGAAGGTTGATGTGCCTCAACCGCTATGAAAAAATCTGAGTAGTAACTGTCATTGGACATACTGGTGAGAAAATGATAAAATGAATGACAACCATCAGATATAGTATAATGATCATATGATATGATTAAAGAATCATATCCTCAAATTGTAATTTTTTTTCTCAATAAGACTAATTATATTAAGAAAGCATATGGTGCAATATGAAGTTACAATCAATAGAAGCTAGATAGCGAGAAGCCAAGAATGATAAAATATCAACCTCGGTCCCCGTTGAGTAACCAGGAAATAAGAAAAAAATATCACAAGGGGTAACAAGGAATCAATGGGCTAGACATAGGACTCTACCCAGAATGGGTCGAATCTTCCATTCGACATTTTTTCCCTTTCTTTTTACTAACTTTTACCTAGCCAATGTGATGCAGCTGGGGAGGAACCACTTGCAGACTGTTTTGGGTTGAAGGAGGAGTCTCCTTGTCTGAATCGGAGGGGGAAGACTCATGAATTCATTTATGCGAGTTCGGTGGTTCAGTGGGTTCCTCAGGGCTTGTCGAGGACATGTCCTGTGATTTCTTTGCTTCCTCCCCTTCTGTTACATCCTCCTCTTCATCTGAGCTGAAGGAATCAATGTCATTCATGGGGGGTGGATCACATGGTTTCTAGCTTTTGGATTTAAAATTTCGATTGATTTTCTTCTTTTGGGCGAGGAACATGGCACAGGAGTTCTGAAGGTGCCTTATTTGATGGTAGTGGCAGCATCGAGAGGCTGTGTTCTCATAGTCTAGGGTCTGTGTCCAAAGGAAGTAACCAATTTTGAGATTGATCTGATTGGGCAGACCTCTAATCATGTCTATTTCTGTGCAAATTTTGTCATAGGTGTATATTCCCTTCCCCCCCCTAGAGGGGTCTATTGCTAGAAAGCGTCCTAGAGTGTTTCCAATCCATTGGAAGACAATGAAGTGCCATAGATGCGCAGGAAGGTTTGCAAGTCTAACCCAAATGGGAAGCTTGGTGATTACTACTGTAGAGGGGTCGAAATCTTGGAACCAGGGGGTGAGGAATAGCCTTGTTGTTCCCCTAAACCATGGGCCTTCTGTTAAGGCTTTTTTATTATCTTCCTTTAAAGCAAACACAACAATGAAGAAACCCTTCAAGAAAAATAAAACCTTGCAGTTGTTCGTCCAGTCAGAGTGGATCCATTGGTATAAATCTGAAATGCGTAGCCATAGTCCATTAAATTTGAAAATGATGGCAGATTCTGTACACTTTTGGAATTGATCATCCTGTGATGGATGTGAGATTTCTACGGAGGGAATTTCCTCTAGTTTATCCACCAAAAAAGGCTTGGGAGCTTCAGCTAGTAGAGCTAATTTCTTAGGTGGCTGAGCATGTACAACATCTTTGTAGGATAAAGCAGGAGTAGAGAATGGCTGCCCAGTTGCTCCCCCTCGCAGACGAAGGGTTAACAAAACAGAAGAATTTCTTTCAATACTGTAAAAAGAGAGGGGAATAGGGTCCTCTAGTTGTTTACCTTCATAGATAAGTCTCTGAAGGGCAGAGGGTATCCCCAACCCGTGTTCAAGGTCTAGTAAGAGGTTCTGCACCAGATCCGTTGAGCGTACCCAATGCAGCATGGTTTTGCTTGAAAGAAGCGAGATCTGGATATGAAAAGAGGGGGAAGAGAGATCTGTAAACCCCTTCTTGCCATTGCAAATATGAGATGAGAACAAGCTATATCTCTGGTATTCTAGTTCCTTCAGGCCTTGCTGGGGCCTAAAGGAGGTTAAAATATGAGAATGGCTACCATGAAACTGGGTTTTTTCAGCCAACAGAGGCTCCTCTACGCACCCAACATGAAGATCTAGAAGGCAGAGATGTAGAGAGGCATAGATGGTGGAAGGTTCTATGTATTTGGTGATGCAGGCTTCATCTGCATTGTGGAGAAATGTGATGCCAAGCCAGAACAGATTCGTATCCCTGTAGCTGAGGGGAGCAATCGCTGGTACTAATGCTGTATGAATATCTTCATTCAAGGTGTCACCAACATATTTGTTTGTGGCATTGTGTTCTTCCAAGGCAACGGAGTCTGAGTAGAGTGCGCCCTCAACACGCACAACGGCAGCAAGGCTTTGGGGAGCCTTTAGCCAGGACAATGTCGTCTCTCGGCGAGAAGCTGCAACTGGTGCATCCACTAGTTCCTCCATGACAACGGCCATGGAGCAGAGAGTTTTAGGCTCTGGAGTAGGAGCCTCAACGTCAGCGGTGACGACAACATAATAGTGTGAAACCCTAGCACAAGCCATTTCTCCCTCAAGATGGCTCTCTCTCTCTCTCTCTCTCTCTCTCTCTCTCTCTCTCTATATATATATATATATATATATATATATATATATATATATATATATATATATATATATATATATATATATATATATATATATATATATATTCATCCTCAAATTGTAATTAATAGAGGTAAAATTAACTGGAATAGTTTCAGAAACTCTCTAGATAGTATAATGGTATTCTTCACATGATGAGTGTAGCGAACCATTTTCTTGTGACTGGTTGCACACTATACTAGAATCGTAATCATCAAGATAAGTGAAGAAGAATGCTAATAGATTCATCAAATAATCCATGTATCAACTTATGCTCAAGATTATTTCAGGTGCAATGAAGAAAATGATTAGCATCATAATATTATGCATCAGAAGGTCATTTTCATAGGATGAGGAGTAGTTTCACATTTCATCCATGCAATAGGAAACCTTGAGCCTTGAGACTGTAGAGTGCACAATTCATGTTGGGTCGAGGGACATGACTACACAGTTTTGAGGGCCAGTGGGGACATGCTGTAGGGATTAGAGCTGGAGAAGCTTACTGCGCAGTTCTGGAGGTCAAGGAGGCCCGGATGGTTGTGCAGTGCATAGTTCTATGACTCAAGGGATGAGATTATGTATTAAGGTTGCGAAGTGTATAGTTCAAGCTGGGTTGGAGGCCATGACTGCAAAATTTTGGAGGTCAAGGTCAAGTCATGGTCATAAAAATTGCGCAATGGAGCAATCTTGGGAGGAAAGTACTGCGCATTGAATAATGCCAAGGAGCAAGGTCACAACTAGAGGACTAATACTGCGCAGTGCACAACTCAAGCGAGGCCAAGTGAAGCTAAGTTTCTTGGTCGGGAAGTTTTCCGGAAAATGACTAAGTTCAGGACCGGTGATATTGGTGAACAATGATGAAATTTGAATGTGATCACACACTTAACATATTTTGATGACTCAAACAACAGATATCATCCTTGACATACAAAAAAATAATTTCCCTCCATGCGATAGCATTACGACCGGTTAGGACAATTGTGAAACCACATATAGACTTTATGGTGACTGCGATGACACTTCATCCTTGACATACAAAAAAAGAATTTCCCTCTGTGTGATAGCATTACGAATAGTTAGGACAACTGTGAAACCACAGATAGAGTTTACGACGACCATGACGAAACTTGTGCGACAATGTTCGGAACTTTGGAAATGAGGGCGACAGATACTTACAAGGTTAGAAAAACTCATTTGCACAAAGGTGACCTCTTGGAACCACTAGAATAAGCTCGTACATGCAATATGAGAACGAACATGCTGGAAGACAACACTTTTCATATATTGCGAAAGGGATCACAACATAGTGAGAAAACCAAAAAGATAAGCTTAAAATTTTGCGACAGTAATGTTCAAGACCAAGTAAGGCTCCAAAATTTGGTATAGGCCAAAATTTTGGGTTGTAGCAACTACAACATACACCTATAACCAAATTATTTTGACTATCATTATCTGTAATTCACTAGATTGCATGATATTAATTTTGCAGTGAGTAAATATGATTACATGGGATGAAGGAGTTGGAAAAATACTAGTTGTGCATCCACTTTAGTCGAATTCTCCACATCAATAAAACCCTTATGACGTGTGCTATATTTATCTAGCCCAGAGAATAAAGTTGTAGTAGATCATGTGTAGTGAAGTGCATGAATATTAGTTGTATTGTGAAAGTCTTTTAAAAATTGCAATACTAACTAGTGTGGAGTGGGGAAGATGAAGTAGTGGGGGAGGTAGTTGGATTGGGACATAATCTAGATTGAGAATGAAATTTAGATGGGTACTTTCTTGACTTCTTTTTTGAGGAAGGAGCATTTGGTAACTCCAAGGAAAGAGGTGTACACCATGGACTAAGTGACTTCATTATACAACTGAGATCATAAAATGAAAATGAACATTATAACAAGTACCCATTAGATATTTGAAATAGATGGTTTCATGTTGATTTTTCATAAGACCTCAATATATTTCCGCATTGTCTATTTGGAAAATGTTGATTGTTTAAACCACTCACCCATAATTCTTCACTATACCTAGTAGAATAGAAACACTCATAAATAACCATGTATACATTATTCCAACAATTTATGACATCGAGAATGTGGGCCCTTACCTCATCCTTGATTTCTACATAAAAGAGGTGTTTGTGATCCAAGTGTATTGGGTATTTCCCACTACTCAATTGTTGGTCCTTAGAGGTGAAAAGTTGCCAGAGTGATCTTATAATGCTCTAGAAGATTAGTTTATTGAGGAGAGAACATATATGAATCCACTTGTCTCCTATCAAATGCATCAACAAACTACGAGGGTTGTAAATAAGCCAATGGAGGGTGTTGATGTGGGATCACAAATCTTTAGATTTGCAATATAATTATCCATCTCAAAGGGGTTGTAAATAAGCCAATGGAGGGTGTTGATGTTGGATCATGAATCTTTAGATTTGCAATATAATTATCCATCTCAATGATCACTTTATTCTACTATTACATCAGTTGCACATGTTAGTGTAAGGTTGTTGTAAAATCTATGCTTGTAAAATCTAGGCAGATCAACCCAAATGGATGAAATCTCATCAGTAGCAAGGCCTAAGCCCCAAGGGTGTAAGGAGAATTGACCCCATGACCTCTTGAATGCCGAGATACTTAACAATGAATACTCAGCCAACTAAAATAACCCTTAAAGCTCTTTATTTATTATCTAATATATTATATTATAAATTTTTTATTATATTATATTATGTAATTTTTTTTCTTTTTTTAATTTACTATTTTTTTTTGTTCCATACAAATCTTAAAAAATAAAGTTGAGTTATAACTAGGTTAAGTTCTTGAAAAAATATCAAAAATGTTGTTCTCTTTGAATACCTTGATTATAAAAACTATAAAAGCCGTCTATATATAAAACAAAACATATAATTAATAAAATTAAATTTAGAAATACTTATTATTACTATTATTATTATTATTATTATTGACTAATTACATTATACATTTTATATTTTATATATGTATTATATTAACTATTTTATATTTTATATTCTTTATTTCTTAGGATAAATTATACTTTTATATTTTTATTAAATACATTATATTATTTGTTATTTTCTATTTCTTTATTTTATTTTTTCTATTAATATTTTTAATCGGAAAAATTAATTCTAATTGAATTATATACCATAAAATGAAAAAGTGAAAATTAAATAATAATCTAAAGAAACAAACTATTTTGTTAGAGATAAATTAAAAATCACCCAAAATCATCATTTGTGATGTTAAGAAGAGAGTTGTCGTGATGTTAAGAAGAGAGTTGTCTAAGGAGGCATAGGAATTGTCTAGACAACCAAAAGTAATAGGAACCAAAAGTAATAGAAATCTGGACAATTTTTTTTTAAAGAAAATAAAACATATAATTAATAAAATTAAATTTAGAAATACTTATTATTACTATTATTATTATTATTATTGACTAATTACATTATACATTTTATATTTTATATTTGTATTATATTAACTATTTTATATTTTGTATTCTTTATTTCTTAAGATAAATTATACTTTTATATTTTTATTAAATACATTATATTATTTATTATTTTCTATTTCTTTATTTTATTTTTTATATTAATATTTTTAATCAGAAAAATTAATTCTAATTGAATTATATACCATAAAATGAAAAAGTGAAAATTAAATAATAATCTAAAGAAACAAACCATTTTGTTAGAGATAAATTAAAAATCACCCAAAATCATCATTGTGATGTTAAGAAGAGAGTTGTCTAAGGAGGCACAGGAATTGTTTGGACAACCAAAAGTAATAGGAATCTGGGCAATTTTTTTTTAAGAAATCTTGCAGGGACAGTGTTTGAATCATGTCTTTGATGGTAGAAATAGATCCTACACCATCAAAAACCTCAAAGACACTCAAAATCTTAAAGTATCTTAAAGTTTTAAGAGTGTAAGCTTTTGTAATCCATATCATATTAAAATAAATCTCCCAAAAAACAATGAGAAATTTTAGAAATCTTAAAGTTTGATAATTATAACTAGAATTTACAAAAATCTCTACGGATAGGCTGTCACGAAATAGGTCAATGTGACATTTATAACTGTAGAAATAAAATAGGTCAATGTGACAAGGTCAATGTCAATGTGACATAGGTCAATGTGACAAGGTCAATGTCAATGTGACAAGGTCAATGTGACATTAATAACTGTAGAAATAAACCACAACTCTGGATTCTAGTATTTCTATTTTGTATAATTTCAATATAAAAATTTAATTAAAAAAAAAATTAAAAAACAACATAAAATAAAGTCTATATATATTTCTAACTCTTATAATATAAATATACTTCAATAATTGAAAATAAAATATAACAAAGTAACTAAAGACAGAATAAAGGGAAAGCAAAGATGGAATGAAGGGAAAACATAATATGAGGGTATGCTTTTAAAGGAATGGTTATTGAAATAGCATAAATAAAAGAACTCCAAATATAGATAAGGGATCACGCTTTTCATGAATGGCATCCAATATAGTAACGAGTGAAATAATATTCTCTAATCAACTCTTTGCCCAATATTTTGTCCTCCTTTATTTCGTTTTGCGGAATATGTCTTCCTTTATTTCCCTCATTCCGATAGAAAAGTATTTCTTTCGAGGTAGAAGGTAAGGTCTGCACGTTATGGCGAGGGAGCTAGATTTGAAAATATCTTAGAAATCTGAAGATTATGAGTGTAACATATGACATATTCATTCAAACTACATTAAAAAAAAAAAAATTAAATCTTACTCTGCAGGAGTAATTATTTTTAACTTTATTAAACTAGTTAAAAGAGGGTCGCATCATGAATTAACTCTTTAAACCTCAATTTAATCACGTGTCAACTAACACTTAACTTGAAGTTAAAACTCATCTCCATTTAAATGTTAAATTTTCACTTAAACCTTTTATTCAACCCACAAAACCATGGTATTCTTCGATGCATGTACCTCAACCCCGTCTCGTCGGCATCATAGCTGGCATGGCTTGCCATTTAAGGTCTGGAGTACTCAGCGTTTAAAACCTCACGACAGCTTTATCTTCTGCAATGACTCGTGCGGTTTTCTATGATACTTGGCTAGCCCAGATCTCCGTTGATCTCTCATTAGATCAATGGTCTAAAATTCGGGCGGGAAGTGATGTGGATATTCACGCCCAAACCCTAACTCGGCTTGTCATTGGACTGTTTATGGTAGTATTGGTTTTGCTGTTTTCGGCTCAGATCTTCTTAGGCTTGCTGCCAGTCTTCGGGCTCTACAATGGTTATTCTACCACCGCATTAACCTTCTTATTCACTAGACAGTGGAGATTCAATCCCTGCCAGCCTGCAGCACGGTGAAGGAGGGTTGTGTTTTGAGCGTCTTGACCTGAGAATGTAAAGAGCTTCGACTTCTTATAGTCTCAGCCCTTCTTCCCACTTCCTTGCTGCACGTATCAACCTCGCACATACATGTAAAGTCATTCCTTACCAAATTCGAGGGTTTTTCAAACTTCTTCATCGGTATTACTGTAACTTCGTTCTGTTTCTTTTTTTTTTCTCGGTTTTTAAATTTGTTTAACTTATAGATTCTCCGGTGTTATTTGCAGCACTGCTTATGGAATCCCCAAGAAATGAATATGTTTTTGTTCAGGTTAGCTCACCTCTCACATATTCGTATTTTACTTTCCTTATTATAATCGGGTTTTGGTTAAATTATTGAACCCTTTCGTCCCTGTTCTAAGTTTTCTCTTTGGGACTTTGAAATGTGAAGGTTTGGTTCTTGACCCGAGGCTTACTATATCGAGATTTGACGTATTGATTTTTGCTGGGTTCATTTCGTCTTCTGACTAAAATACTGCCTACGCCTCCAGGGATTCCGAGGACATTTGCCTCACTTCTGAGGGCTTCCTTTGCATGTTTATCACAGCTCTTCTTAGCAGATGATAATCTGGGTTGTAATTGTTAGATATGAACGTTTTTCTGTTAAGGCATAAGAAATATTGTATAGACAATGTTTTCCTTGTGGCCTACATTAACAAGGAATTTTCTGGGTTTTTGTCAATATAAACTGGTGATTCAAATACTTTGTTCCTGAATGACTTTTATGGATTATTTATATGAGCTTAAGATTAAGCTCTTTTCTTTAATGGAATCTCTAAGTTTGTTTATTTTTTTTTTTCTAAAAAGGAAATTGCTATTAAGCCTACGATTTCGCTTATGTACAAGTATTTTTGGTTCATTTTCGTTTACATAGTTGAATGGTAATTCTGTTTGGCTTTGTCCTTCAGTTAGGAAGGAATACCATATAGATATTATCTTCTTTTTCTATTGGATTTTCTGTTTAATAGCAAAGGCGCATACATACTCTTGTACATGTAGCGTATTTTGTGCATTTTTTATTCAACAAGCTTCGACTTAACTCTTTGCCCTTGCTATATTGGTGTTTATTTTAGTTTTTCAAGAATAGCTCTCTTTTTATTAACTACAGAATATAGCATTTACTTGAATGGTTAAGTTATCTTGTGAGAGATTTTAATTTAAGCCTATTTTTACCATTCAGTTTATTGTAGAGTTCTATATTGAATTTTTGGCTTAAATATTCGCTCTTGTATTTAAGGATAAAATCAAATCATGGTCGACTGAAAATTACTGTAAAAGAAAATTCTTTTCTTTACCATATTTTTTTTCTTGTACAGGAAATTGATATAGGTTCGAATTTCATTAGGGGAATTTTGAGGTCTAAAATGGGCCTCCTAAGGAAATTATAAAATAATAGTGGAAATAAAATAAGATTTTATTACATCATCAAATTTTAGAGGGAAGAAAGGAAAAACTATTTTTTCAAATCGTATTTTCAACTTATCTCTTTATGGGTTTACTCAAAATTCAAGCGGAAACACTCGTTGGATGCATAATTTGATTTCCCATCTAAGGAGTACCCATGTTACATACATTCGATGGACATGTTACATGAAAAATGAGAAATACATGAAAAACGTGATTGTAAACACATTTTCCAGGTATTTATCATTTTTTGTGTAGCAGAGTCCATCAAAAGTATGCAACATGGGACTCCTTGGATGAGGAATTAAATTTTGCATCCAACGAGTACTCTCGCTCGAAATTTGAGTAAACAATAAGAGAGATAAGTTGAAAATACGAGTTGAATAAATAGTTTTATTATTTTATTATTTTTTAATATTTTTACTTTTTTACTCAATAAATGGTGAATCATCCCCTATGGTTGACATCATCATCTTGAATCTTATTGGTTCTTATAAAGCTTAATTTTTTTGTACATTTTTCTTACGAGGCCTATTTTAGACCTCAAAATTCCCCTAATGGATGTTTTCTTTACTAACTAGGGTGATTGGACTGCCCCAACTTTAGCGTCCATGTATAGTTATATAGTACTTGTACAGAACGATGCTTCTTGGGTAGGGTGTTTTGCCCAGATTCCAAGATCAACAATTCTGTACCCTATTTCTTGAGTTTTTCTTTTGTAATTAATAATTATGGTTAACTTCTTGAAAGAATAGGAGAAGATACTCAAACTGTAATACAATACAATTTTATTTTTGTTTTATTTCAGTCCTCTAACATATTTTTATTAACTAATCAATTTCCAGCAAACACTATAGGCATAAAATCAACTTAAGCAAACAAATTTTACTAAAACATTAATTTATCTGAACGCATGTAAAAATTATTATTCTTAGTATAGAACTTATTGTAAATTAAACTATACAATCTACTTATATGTAAATGCACTGTTCTTAGTTGTGGTCCACTCAACCATCAAGAGAGGCGATTATGTCCTCTTCTTGCCCCCGAGCTCCAGTCTTGGATGGTACGGGTTAATAGTGGATTTTTTTTTCTACTGTGACCTTAGGACACCTAGTTCAGTCAGTGCCAGAAATTGTTTTCATATTTACTGAGTGCTTTCCACTGGTCTCTATCAGTTCTAGAAATCCGTGCTCTTTCCTCTGAAATGTCATAGATTCTCTTCTCCTCACTGGGATAAGTCTTTTATCCACAGAGAAGTAACTGTTTCCAATTTTCCCTAACCACTTTTCAGTTCTTGGAAAAATTTACAATCAAATGTTTACTTTTCTTAACCAATTATTTTCCATAACAACTTTATTATTAAAAATAATAGCATTAATTGTCTCAGTTTTTCATTAACAAATAATAAAAAACGCTTAACTAGTTAACCATCTAGTTAGCCGTAAATGTAAATGTCACAATGAGCAATTGATTTCACTCATATATTACAATGTGTCAAATATCTTTAGTTCAGATTTGAGAATATCTTAGAAATCTGAAGATTATGAGCAATTGATTTCACTCATATTTATTACACTTTTCAAATGTGATACTTCAAAATCTATATTCTAGTTACCTATATATTGTTTTTGGTTTCTTTTCACAATATTGGGTTAAGGGTTAATTTTTATAGTTTAGCATGAACATAATGTGTGATTTTTTTCAAGAAGTTGACATCTGTTTTTTTAAATTAAAAAAATTAATAAAGAAAAAACATTAGTTCAAACAAAATAAAAAATGTATATATATAAAAACATACAAAATATAATTAATTTTAATCTAAGTAGTTTGTAAGGCATAAATTAAAATACATTTTAATTATTTAAATTTATTAAAAATTTTATAATAAAAATTATCTATTTAAAAAAATTAAAAAAATTAAAAATAAAATTGACAATATTATACTAAAAAAATTTGACAAATTAAGTTGACAATATCAACATTATTATAAAATGTTTGACTATGATTATATGAAGTAAACAATGCCAACTAATTCTCTTTTACCAAATTAAATTTTAATTAATTAATTTCTGGTAATAAATTTTAAGATATTAATATTTTAATTTGCATATGATTTATATTTTAAAATATGAAACTAATCTTTAATATATACATAATAATAATAATAGTATGAAAATGTGTCATTATTGTATACATTAAGTATGAGGGGTTTTTGCAGTGCATTATTTTTTTTCGGTGGAAAAAAAATGCATGGTTTATATTAGATGTACTAGTGTAATAAACTTTATCTTTTTGCTACAAAATGTTCAAGATATGACATGGATTTTCATATCAAGTTGTACAAGTTCACTTTCCTTTCAACAGTTACATAATATAAAGTTGTCATCAGCAAAAATACTATCTAAACCAGATTACTGTGTTGTGTGGTATCATTTAATTACATAGTGCCTTTCTTTTTATTCCTTCATCATTTTCTGAAAATGTTATCTGGTCTTCCACTTGTCTCATAGAATGGCAGAGTAGTTTCTTACTCCCCGCATCTGTTAATAAAAACATTCAAATAAAAGCATCAAAATGATAAAATCCATCTCCACCAATAGTCTCGTCAGAAAAATTTAACCATTCCTATTGCACTAATTCCTGTGGAGACATGAAGCTCATAGTGCATCTCCCTAAAGCTACCTTTGAGCCATTTCTATGATAATCTGTCAGCTTGTGTATTTTTCTCTCTGTAGATATGTTTGATGATTATGCTGGAGATATATGAGCAAAGTTCTTTTATCCTGTCCAACCAAGCAATGAGATATCTAGGGTTGAGAGATTTTCCTTTGTTGAGATGGTCCAAGGGAACCTGCGAGTGGCTAAAAACCCACAATTTATCCATATAGAGTTGTGTAGCAAACCACATGAAGCCCCATAGTGCTAATTTTCAGCTCGCATATTGGAACCACTGCCTACATACCAATGGATTTTGTAGTGGCATGTGGGGCAAATAAACAACCATGCTCCACATCCACATCTAGATTGTTGTGATGCCCTATCGAAAAATCCAGCAGTGTAGTGGATTTGGAAAGGCTGCAATCTCTTAGAAAAATGAGGAGGGGGTTTCAAATTAATTTTTAATTTCTCCCACAAGTTGATGATCTTTTGACAGACTTTTTCCGGGCTGCTACTAACCTCTTCAAAAACCCATTTACTTCTTTTACACCAAATGCACCAGTAAAATAAAACTGGAATATTCCTAAGTGACTTAATTTTTCTCAGCCACCATTTGATGTAGTCTGAGGAATTCTCCAGTTCTATGTACTGTCCGTTAAAGTGTTTGCATATTCTTTTGTGGACATCCCTTGTAAAATTACAAGAGTAGAATAGGTGTATATTATCCTCATCTGCATTCTTGCAGAGACAACATATACCAGGGCCAATATTTCATGTTTATTGTAGATTAGACCATGTCAAGTTCTTGTCCCTCCACACCAGCCATGAGAGGATTATCATCTTAATTTGTGCCTTTACTTTCCAAACTTCTTCAAACTAGTATCGACTATTTTGTTCATGATTTTTGTAGATTAGGAACTTGTAGTTTTCATTAGAAGAAATTTTTCCATATTTTATAGTTCCTTTCCAAGTCACTGGGTCTCTATTGCTTTGGTTTTTCAAACCCAGAGTTCACAGTAGTTCATTATATTCATCCCATTCAGTTATCATATGCCCCTGTAAATCCATTTGTTCTACTGTTTTCCAAATAGGAATGCCCTGTATATATTCCTTTACTACTAGTCCTAGGAAAAAGATGCCTTTGCCATTTAGGTATGAAATCAATGCATCGCTGATGATAAAAGTGGTAGATACAACTCTCATACTCGAGATGCTAATCAGGATCTTCCTTCCATAGCCAAAAGCCCATAGAAAATTATTCGAGAATAGATGCCAGATCTTCTTAAAACCCCGCCAGATAATAGGTTTTGCTCCATTAGATATTCATTCCCTCTGAAATATCTCCTCCATTCCCGAATAATTTAGATACTTGTACCTTATAATGTCATTCCATATTCCAGTGGAGTTGAGAGCCCTCCATAGTGACTTCATCAGTAGAGCTTTTCCAAAATTTTCAAGGTCCAAGATACTCCAGCCCCCCAACTCCTTTGGCTTCGAGATCAACTCCCATTTTGCTAAATGATATTTACCTTTTTCTCTTCCTCCATTTCAGATGAAATTGGCCACCATGGATCTGATCTTGTTGATAATTTTTTTGGAACAGAGTATAAATGTGCCCAGTGTACAGTAAACCACTGCAACACGACTTGTGCAAGAATGAGTCTTCCCCCTTTTGATAACTAAATCAATGAGCAACCATGTATTATTTTATTATAATTTTCCAGCATCCATGTCCAGTCATCCACTCTATATTTTTTTGGCTTCATATAAAATCCAACTTACTTAAATCCATTTTATAGTCTCTCAGATTTGAAATTAAAAATACTACCAATTTCCTTATGTAATTCCCCATATTTCTCTGTATGATATAAAAAAGACTTTCCTTCGTTTTCCATCATCCCGGAGGCAATGCAGAACTTGGAGAAAATGTAATGAATGACCAACCATACCTGTTTAATAAGAAATACAAACATTAACACATCGTCAACAAAGAGGTTGTGGGAAATATCCATTCTGTGGGTAATCTTGATACCTCTAATAGTACCTGCATCCGCCGCCTTGTTGATTTTAATAATAAAAGCATCCATAATCAGTATGAAAAGGAGAGGAGATATGGCACATCCCTGACGTATTCCTCTTCCTAGTTTGAAAAACTTAGTAGCCACCCCGTTAATAATGAACGCCATGGAGGGAGAACTAATGCACCCCATAATCCAGTTGACGAATGTTAAATCTAATTCGATCTTGTATAGCACCATTCTTAAGAAGCTCCAATAAACCTTGTCGTACACTTTACTTAGATCAACCTTCATCACCCCAGCTTCCATCCTCCTTGTGTGTATTGAGTGAATAATCTCTTGTGTCGATGCCACTGCATCGTGAATTCTCCTATTTTGTAAAATCTCGGATTGTTTTGAGTTGATGAACCTGGAAAGTACCCCTTTCATTCTCTCTACTATGGTCTTAGAAATGAACTTATATAGGGTGTTACATAGTGAAATGAGTCTAAATTCATCAAAATATTTATCATCTTTTCTCTTCGAATCAGAGTTAGGAAAGTGGAGTTTAAAGCCCCACTCATGAAACCTGCTCTTTTAGTTTCCTCAATCAGATCAGTAATATCATCAATGAAGAACTCAAAGAAGTGTATGAAAAAATCCTGGGTCCATCCATTTGGCCCTGGGCTCTTATCAGGTTTTAAGGATTTTAAGATAAATAAGGTCTCCTCTATAGAAATAGTCTTCATCATGTTGGAAATGTTGTCATTGATGGCAAAGGAGCACAAAGGAGCAACACCTGAACCAGCAATAAGGCAAAGTAGAAGACAGAGAACAAACGTAGTAGAGAGGTAGCAGAGGCAGCAAAAAGAGAAGTAAGGAGCAACAACAGTCAAGGAGCAGATGAAACAAAGGAATTGAAGTAGAAAGTAGCAGAACTAGAGATTTGCTAGGGAGAGACAGGGTAATGAATTGAAGGGCCAATTGACCTGAATATTTGGCCAAGACCAAGAGGGTTTTTGTAGTTGATTTCATTTGTATATGTTGATGAAGAACTGTTCCTAATTTCTGTGTGGAAATCTATGTATTTTTTATTAAACTCTACATGAAGAATATTGAATTCCATGGGCGAGTGTGAAGCTCTGTATTGTGGATTAATTTTGATGCCTATGTATGAATGGATTAATTTTCTTGCACTTCATAAATAACTGTGTAATAAACAGTGTGGTAAAGTAATGAAAAGGAGGTTAATGGTAGTTCTGCATGCCTTGATGGATTAATGGCAATATTGTAGTAGGGTATTGTGAATTGGAACCCGGTGTGTCTAATTTCGGAATAGATAGATGAGGCTCTACAATTAATGGAAGAATCAATGTTAAATATGTCGACCCTGCGTCTTAAGCTTTAATAGGCACTTGAGTAGGATACTGATAGTGCTTTGAATGTGTGTGACCACTATATGTGTGAAGGAGGATTCGATCCTTTCGAGAGTCCTGAATTACAATGATCCTATGCGTACTCAAAGGAAATTAGAACTGTGTGTGTAATGACAGAACTGTATCATAGTGCCGTATTAGAATGCCAATGAATGACCATTACCACATGAAGAAGTAGAATACAATTAGAATAGAGTTGTGGAGTCAGTGGAACCCTGAACCAAGGAGCAAACGGAACCATGAAATAAGTGAACATGAGTAAATGAGCAAAGTTAAGTTTGGCGGAACCAGAAGACAATGGAATATGACACAAAGGAATGGCATTGTCTGAATGCAAAGAACAAAGTGAAATCGAAACAAAATTATAAGAACCAGAACTATGAGCTAAGATAAGGTGGAACTGTGACCTTGAATGAACAGTAACAGTGGGTTGGAAGCCACAAAATTGGCAGTATCGCGTATTTTAAACGTGGTAAGAAGAATTGTCAAAAATAATGCGATATATGTCTTTAGTCGACACGTGGCCATAAGTGGTTTACGAAAACCATTTATATCGCGCATTTTTGAGAAGTTAAGGTCCGTGCATCTAACTTGCGTAATATTGGGTGATCACCGTCAGATCTGGGGTTGGAGCACGATAAATTATTCACCGTCGGATGAGAAGGGTAGGTTAACGCTGGGACCCACCTACATCGCGTGATTTGGAGAAGTTAAGAGGCGAGTAGGTTTATCACGCAATTGCCGTTGGATTGAAGTTTGGTAGAGCGATGAATGATCCACCGTTGGATCATGAATGAAGTTGTAAGGTGACAAACAAGGTATGGGCCAGCGTTTGATTATTGTTTATTAAATAATCAGAATATAAAGGTGTGGGCCCCAAATATATGGGTTATCCAAAGCTTGATAAATGAAACATTGTTCCGATTGATATGAAGGTTTTAATATGGTTGCTGGCCAAATATGTGGCTAGTATTTAACTACAATTCGAATAATTAACTCAGATATTTATGAGTGGGGTTGTAATATAAAAGGTCAAGTTTTGAATATGAAGTTTGGTAATTGAATTAATATATGTTGCGGAACAATATTAAAACCTGGGGTTTTTAATCCAAAGTTAATACGCTATTGGGACCCTTTGTTCATCGCACCGAATTGTTGGAGGATGCGATTGCGATATTGCGATCACGATAAAGAATGCATACCCGATGTGCTATGAACTATGATTTTTATGTGGTTGAGTTCCGGCTTTAAGGGCAACAAAGTGGGCCAGTGTTCGTTTGATTAAAGGTTGATGTGCATATGAATATGCGTAATTAAACTTATAAGCAAAGTTTGGGACCTCGTTAGCCCTTGCTTCGTATATATGCACCATTGTGTAATATTTACATTATTGATGTTGATATATTATATATATGAATGGTAAACCGTGGCGAAGGTTCATATAACCGCAGGTTGGTTATTTAATCAAAGAGAGAAGTCCACATATGAATTCATGAAGTGGGTTTAGACCATGGTTTAAATAGACTATTATAACCATTGGATTTAATTTATTAAAACCTGAGCTACAATACAATGCCGAAAGCTAATTACTCCAAAGGTTTTATTATAAGACTATTAAAAAGTGCTTTCAGGTGGAAATGAATTAAAATTTGGAGCCCTGTATATGAATACCAATGTTATTTCACTGTTGAGAGTCTTTCCATAGAGTTAAAAACAGAAAGGTTACTTCCGCAAACATTTATGAAATGAGCTTTCGCAATGAACAGAAATTGCCCAGATCGAAATGTGTATAGAGCACATTAATGGAAATGCATTTTTACATGCGCAGGATTGAGAAAATGGGCCTAACAGAGGTAAACAGAGATTTCAGAGTTGAAGAGATGTGCAACGAATGGATTCAGAATTACAGTGAACAGGTGAATATGCACAGGAATGAAAATGTGAGTTTGACAGGTGTACATGCGTAGGTGAACAGAGTTGCAGTAAACAGAGGTATGTAGAACAGTTACTTAATAGCAGTAGAAAAGACGAAACCAACAAAGACAAAGGCTAGAAAGAAGACTGAGTGAATTGATATATGTAACTGAAAAAAAGAATGTAAATGTTTTAATTGATTTTATATTGTTTGTGATGCATTGGCAAGTCTCCCGTAGGAAAAATAAACTCCACTGTAAAATTAAAATGTATACATACTATTATATTCCTCTAAATGAGCGGGATAAAGAAATGAGAAGGCAGAAGGCAGAGAGGCATGGCTGTCCATTTCAAATTCTCTAAGGAATGCTAACATTCATAAGGAAATTTCTATAAATAATATCTCATTGATATGCATAGAGACGTTAGAGAACGCTGAAATGAAGCAGTGAGGCAGAGAAGAAGGAGGAGCTGAGAAGAGAAGAAGGAGGAGCTGATAGTGAATCTGAGAAGATGAATAAATGATATAAGGTGGATATGAAGAATGATGCACAGTAGTGAAGATGGTATAGAATAGAGCTGATATCCAGGTAAATCAGCAAGTGTTTTTATGAAAGAGTAAGGAAGTTGGAGCTTCCCTATCAAGTTGTAGCTTGATAGATGTAAGTTGTAGCTAACTGAGGTAGGAGCCTCGTGTAGGTTGTAACCTGCAGAAAATAGATGGGAGTTGGTGCTTCCACATCAAGTTGTAGCTTGACAAATGTCAGTTGTAGCTGACTGAGGTTGGAGCCTCCTGTAGGTTGGTGCCTGCAGAAAATTGATGGGAGTTGGAGCTTCCTTGCAAGTTGTAGCTTGCAGAATTAAGGTAGGAACCTCCTGTGGGTTGGAGCGTACAAAAAATTAGTGGTGAGAGGGAGTTGGAGCTTGCCTTTGCATCACAACAATAATAAGATGTGGTTTTCACCCTTTATGGGTTTCCACTTATATCTGGTGTCTATGTGCATGATGTCTATGTGTTGATATGGTTTATCTCATCTGCTTAATACTTGTTGCTCTCATACTAAGTCTGTTGTTACATTACATTAATACTTGCTGCTCACATTCTAAGATGACTCACATATTAAGTTGAACATGAAATGAATATGTAAATAAGTTTTAATGGAAAAGTTTTAAAAGTCCATGAATGTGTTAAACTGATTCACCCCCCCCTCTCAGTTTAACTAAGGGTTCAAAAATTGGTATCAGAGCAGGTTCCTTTGGTGTAAGCTTAATAGCTTGAAGGAGATCTGGTTGAGTCATGGACTATCAAAATGTACATGTGTTAAATACAACAAACTTTCCTGAATGGAGGGATAAGGTTAAAACATGATTATTGGCTTATGAACCTGAGGTATGGAAGCTTGCATGTGATGGTTACTGCATAGACTCTCCCTTGGTGCAAGAACAACAGAGGAATGCCAAGGCAAAATGTGGGATATACAACAATCTTCATAACAAGGATCTTGAGTTAATAATGGATTTAACCTCTGCAAAAGAAATCTGGGACAAATTGCATTTCATGCATGGAGTAGACACTGAGGACTACACTGTCAAGAAGGATAAGAGAATTAAGAAGAAGAAAAATTCATGTCATCAGGAAAATGTTCAACCAAATGAGGTACCTGCTAATGTGAATGGAAGTAAGAACCATGAAGAAACTGCAGCTGAGGAAAAAGCCAAAATTGACACAACCTTGACTGAAATAGAAATATTGAAGAATGAAAACAAAGACCTGAAGACATTGGTGCAAATATGTGATGAGAAAGAAAATGAAGATAAGAAATAAATTATTGGCCTGAAGACAGCTTGAAGAAGCAAAGAAAGTAGAAGACACTCTGCTGGAACAAATGAGACAGAAAAGTCTGGAATGTGAGAGATTGGAAGAAGAAGTAGTGAGCCTAAGGAAGAAATTAGAAAAAGCCCAAAGAGAATTATTAATGAATACTCCTCAAATGAAAAGCTCTGAACAGTTGGAAAAGGTTCTAAATGCAAAAAGGTCACCTTTCATAAAGGCTGGGATAGGATATGAAGGAGAAACCAGCAAGTCCAAGGCAGGGAAAATTTTAAGGATGGAAAATTATTTTGATGTTTAAAAAACTGGCGAATATCAATAGTCCCTAATATGCAAACTATAAAATTTTTATTGATGTATTTGTAAAATTATTCAAATTTATAATGATATTATATATATTGTCTTTATAATGTTGGCGATTTTAAAGGTAAAATAATTTTATTTTGGAAAATTTGGGCAAATCATTTTTATAAAAAAATGGAAATTGGTGAATCTTTTTTTTTGGAAAAACCCTGGAAAATTAGCCCACCTGCGAATATTAGCCCCTAAAATTTTCCATGGTCCAAGGTTGAATATAACAGGAATGTCATTTTTGTAAAATCTGTAAAGGACAATGAAGCAACTCAGCAGATTCCTTCAAAAGTAGAAGCCAGCAAGAACATGATTTGTAAAGAAACAAATAGAAACAAGCAACAACATGAAAGGACAAAGAATGAGAGAATGAAAAAATAAGCTGCTAAAGGCTCATATTCTCCTGAGGATGCATTGAATAAATTTGGAAGATGTCAAAGAAGGTTCTGTCCTCCTATGGGAAGTATCACTTGTTTTTCTTGCCACAAACCTAGACATATTGCAGCATATTGTAAGATAAAGCAAATCCAGTCCAACCAGCAAAGGATGTAGCAAATGAGAAGAACCCCACAAGAAAGAAAATGGAAAAGACAATTTTTTACCATGTACAAAAATCATTTCCTTGGCTACTGTTATGCATGCAATAATTTTGGACATAAACTTGTTGATTGTAAATTGTGTTAAAAAATGGGAATAAAATATTATACATCAGCTCAAATGTACCTTGATAAAATAAGATGTTATGTATGCCTCAAGCTTGGTCACAAAGCAAAGGACTGTAATCTGCCATATACATTATAGAACTCTAGACAGATGATGGAATCAAAGAAAATCAAACAAAACTATGAATCAAAAAGAAGTGCAGACATTATGAAGAACCCCAATAAAGTATGGAAGGAAAAGAGAAAGGGAGAGCCTATTATCTCAATAACATAATGAATCCATCATGGTCTCCGAGGGAGTTTCTCTAGAAAACAAAGCAAATATCCAACCAGTGATAAATTTGAAGCAACATCCCAGGGGGAGAGCAGTTCATAAATAGTCCCCATGAAAGTAGTTTAAGAATATCCCCTTGGAATGAGAACAGCTATAAGATCAGGAAGGGAAAGGAAAATTCTCTATCAAATAACTATAGAGGAAGAAGATCACCTGAAGCACACAATAGCCAGCAGGTTGATGGAAGGAGAGAAAGCAACAAGCAGCCATGATGATAGAGGAAACATCAGCAATGAACATGTAAGCTAAGAAGACATCAACACATTAAAGGATGATCACAGAGTGCATCATACTGCTAGAATTAACAATGAATCGCTTAAAGAAGAATGAGTAAGAAAAGTGCCTATCATCATTATGTCATTACATCATCTATGAAAAGTCCCCTTGATGGAGTGAAAATAAATAAGTGATAAATCTTTGAGTGATCTGCCCATGAAGATTCCTAGTAAAGAAATTGAAGATGTCTTCCCGAAGATCATTATGTTAAGACAATTGATTTGTACTTAAAGCAGAAATGATTATGGATCAGTCTTAGAAAGGAAAATGCAGTGACATTCCCTTGAACAGAATGACAGAATAAGAAAATGGTTAAAGATGCCAAGATCAAATTCAGGATATTGATGACTTTTGGTGTGAACAGTGGAAAGATCAATAGTAGAATTTATGAAGGATGTCTTAATTATGGTTAATGTGAAAACTGAAGTGAAATATCTGCATGGTTTATCAAAGTAGTATCAATTGGTATTTAGGTACAAGCAACATGCCTATCAATAGAATACCAGGTGTTATCAGTGGAACAACAGTATGGTATAGGTCCTCAGGGTCAAAGGATTATGGCAAGAGTACATCCAGAATAAAAGGGTCAATGAAAAGGCTAAAGGATCAATATTTTGTTTACTCTTGAAACATTATATTGAGCATTGAAGCATTATCTTTTTCTATATATTTGCATGCCTTCTTGAAGTCAGTACATATACATATTAGGCCTCTTTTCTTAAGATCATTCATAACACCGTGTGAAATCTGTTTGCTGAGATTTAAATTAAACATCTTGAATATGTTTTTGTTGAAGATAATCATGATATAACAGTTAAAGTATCGAAAGTATGAAGGATTAGTTGTGTTTGTTGAAGCTCAAAACTCTATCATTGATTCATCAAGAGCATACTTCAGCAGAAATGATTTACTGACATTTCACCATTAAAGAGAGATTGAGCATTGACATACATACCCCCCTTATGTCATAAATAAAATTGCATGGTTAACAAGTGAGATTGACCAATACATTGAATGCATCTAACCTCAAGGTTGTGTTTTTGAAATTAAATTGTGCAAGCAGTAAAGTTATTTGATATGTTAGATTAAATTCTGGTTGATTCATTGATCACATCAGTAACAAGGACCTTTCAGCTATTAAGTACAATATCATTATCAACATCCTAGCTCATATCATCACCAACAGGAAGGAAAGGTGAACCACAAAAATAAAAGATATATTGGCATCGCCACAATTAAATAGAATTGTACTGCAGATGTGTATTGCAGAAGAAGACATACTCCATATACAATCTTCCTCAACAGATATGGATTTCTTATGAAGATCATTCTAGAAACTGAAGTATATTTGAAGCACTCTCAGTATTTTAGCTTTGGTCCAATGATGCATCTCTGATTAGATAAGGCTGGTACAATGTGTTCTATGAAGTGTCATTATCTTCACTTTCAGCTTTATACAAGTGAAAGGAGTCTGTGCTTTGGGATTGTATTAACTTACAATGTCTATTCAAATTCAATAATCCTCAAAAGTGTTCTCTCAACAAATCTTGTACACCAGTTTGGAGAAGCAGGGTACAAAGTCAGAAGAAGAAGGCCTAAACACATCTCAGAGAGAGGAAATGAAGAGATAAAATGCACACTAGGAAATGTGCAACCCTTTGCCATTGATGTCAAAGGGGGAGGAAAAGCAAAAAGGATCTTCTAAAAGGAAAGCAGAGGAAATGTATTACCATCAATGCCAAAGGGGGAGACTGTTGGAAATGTTGTCATTGATGGCAAAGGAGCACAAAGGAGCAACACCTAAACCAGAAATAAGGCAAAGTAGAAGACAGGGAACAGACGCAGCAGAGAGGTAGCAGAGGCAGCAAAAAGAGAAGTAAGGAGCAACAACAGTCAAGGAGCAGATGAAACAAAGGAATTGAAGCAGAAAGTAGCAGAACAAGAGAGCTGCTAGGGAGAGACAGGGTAATGAATTGAAGAGCCAATTGACCTGAATATCTGGCCAAGACCAAGAGGGTTTTTGTAGTTGATTTCATTTGTATATGTTGATGAAGAACTGTTCATAATTTCTGTGTGGAAATGTGTGTATTTTTTATTAAACTCTGCATGAAGAATATTGAATTCCATGGGCGAGTGTGAAGCTCTGAATTGTGGATTAATTTTTATGCCTCTGTATGAATGGATTAATTTTCTTTCACTTCATAAATAACTATGTAAGAAACAGTGTGGTAAAGTAATGAAATGGAGGTTAATGGTAGTTATGCACGCCTTGATGGATTAATGGCAATATTGTAGTAGGGTATTATGAATTGGAACCCATAGATGAGGCTCTACAATTAATGGAAGAATCGATGTTAAATATGTCGACCTTGCATCTTAAGCTTTAATAGGCACTTGAGTAGGATACCGACAGTTCTTTGAATGCATGTGACCACTATATGTGTGAAGGAGGATTCGATCCTTTCGAGAGTCCTGAATTACAGCGATCCTGTGTGTAATAAAAGGAAATTAGAATTGTGTGTGTAATGACAGAACTGTATAGAGTCTTGAATTACAGCGATTTATGATGATTTCACTGTATGTGTAATGACAGAACTGTATCACAGTGCCGCATTAGAATGCCAATGAATGACTGTTACCACATGAAGAAGCGGAATACAATTAGAATAGAGTTGTGGAGTCAGTGGAACCCTAAACCAAGGAGCAAATAGAACCATGAAATAAGTGAACATGAGTAAACGAGCAGAGTTAAGTTTGGTGGAACCAGAAGACAATGGAATATGACACAAAGGAATGGCGTTGTCTGAATGCAAAGAACAAAGTGAAATTGAAATGGAATTATAAGAAGCGGAACTATGAGCTAAGATAAGGCGGAACCGTGACCTTAAATGAACAGTAATAGCGGGTTGGAAGCCAAAAAACTAACAGTATGGCGTCTTTTAAACGTGGTAAGAAGAATTGTAAAAAATAATGCAATATATGTCTTTAGTCGACACGTGGCGATAAGTGGTTTATGAAAACCATTTATATTGCACATTTTTGAGAACTTAAGGTCCGTGCATCTAACTTGCACGATATTGCGTGATTACTGTCAGATTTGGGGTTGGAGAGCAATAAATTATTCACCGTCGGATGAGAAGGGTAGGTTAACGCTGAGACCCACCTACATCGCGCAATTTGGAGAAGTTAAGAGGCGAGCAGGTTTATCACGCGATTGCCGTTGGATTGAAGTTTGGTAGAGCGATGAATGATCCACCGTTGGATCATGAATGAAGTTGTAAGGTGACAAACAAGGTATGGGCCAGCATTTGATTATTGTCTATTAAATAATCGGAATATAAAGGTGTGGGCCCCAAATATATGGGTTATCTAAAGCTTGATAAATGAAACATTGTTCCAATTGATATGAAGGTTTTAATATGGTTGTTGGCCAAAGACGTGGCTAGTATTTAACTACAATTCGAATAATTAACTCGGATATTTATGAGTGGGGTTGTAATATAAAAGGTCGAGTTTCAAATATGAAGTTTGGTAATTGAATTAATATATGTTGCGGAACAATATTACAACCTGGGGTTTTTAATCCAAAGTTAATACGCTAGTGGGACCCTTTGTTCATTGCACCAAACTGTTGGAGGATGCGATTGCGATATTGCGATCACGATAAAGAATGCAGACCCGATGTGCTATGAACTGTGATTTTTTTGTGGTTGAGTTCCGGCTTTAAGGGAAACAAAGTGGGCCAGCGTTCGTTTGATTAAAGGTTGATGTGCATATGAATATGCGTAATTAAACTTATAAGAAAAGTTTGGGACCTCGTTAGCCGTTGCTTCATATATATGCACCATTGTGTAATATTTACATTATTGATGTTGATATATTATATATATGAATGGTAAACCGTGGCGAAGGTTCATATAACCGCAGGTTGGTTATTTAATCAAAGAGAGAAGTCCGCATATGAATTCATGAAGTGGGTTTAGACCATGGTTTAAACAGACTATTATAACCATTGGATTTAATTTATTAAAACCTGAGTTACAATACAATGCCAAAAGCTAATTACTCCAAAGGTTTTATTATAAGACTATTAAAAAGTGATTTTAGGTGGAAATGAATTAAAAGTGGGAGCCTCTGTATATGAAGACCAATGTTATTTGACTGTTGAGAGTCTGTCCATAGAGTTAAAAATAGAAAGGTTACTTCCGCAACGATTTATGAAATGAGCTTCCACAATGAACATAAATTGCCTAGATCGGAATGTTTATAGAGCACATTAATGGAAACACATTTTTACATGCACAGGATTGAGAAAATGGGTCTGACAGAGGTAAACAAAGATTGCAGAGTTGAAGAGATGTGCAGCGAAGGGATTCAGAATTGCAGTGAACAGGTGAATATGCATAGGAATGAAAATGTGGGTTTGATAGGTGTACATGCGCAGGTGCACAGAGTTGCCATAAACAGAGGTATGTAGAACAATTACTTAATAGCAGCAGAAAAGACAAAAGTAGCAAAGCCAAAGGCTAGAAAGAAGACTGAGTGAAATTGATATATGTAACTGAAAAAGTGAATGTAAATGTTTTAATTTATTTTATATTGTTTGTGATGCATTGGCAAGTCTCCCGTAGGAAAACTAAACTCCACTGTAAAACTGAAATGTATACATATTGTTATATTCCTCTGAATGAGCGGGATAAAGAAATGAGAAGGCAGAAGGCAAAGAGGCATGGCTGTCCATTTCCAATTCCCTGAGGAATGCTAACAGTCATAAAAAAATTTCTATAAATAATATCTCATTGATATGCATAGAGATGTTAGAGAATGTTGAAATGAAGCAGTGAGGCAGAGAAGAAGGAGGAGTTGAGTAGAGAAGAAGGAGGAGCTTATAGTGAATCTGGGAAGATGCAGAAATGATATAAGGTAGATATGAAGACTGATGCACATTAGTGAAGATGGTAAAGAACAGAGCTGATATCCAGGTAAATCAGCAAGTGTTTTTATGAAAGAGTAAGGAATTTGGAGCTTCCCTATCAAGTTGTAGCTTGATAGATGTCAGTTGTAGCTAACTGAGGTAGGAGCCTCGTGTAGGTTGTAACCTGCAGAAAATAGATGGGAGTTGGTGCTTCCACATCAAGTTGTAGCTTGATAAATGTTAGTTGTAGCTGACTGAGGTTGGAGCCTCCTGTAGGTTGGTGCCTGCAGAAAATTGATGGGAGTTGGAGCTTTCTTGCAGAATTGAGGTAGCAGCCTCCTGTGGGTTGGAGCGTACAAAAAATAAGTGGTGAGAGGGATTTGGAGCTTGCCTTTGCATTGCAACAATAATAAGATGTGGTTTTCTCCATTTATGGGTTTCCACTTATATCTGGTGTTTATGTGCATGATGTCTATGTGTTGATATGGTTTATCTCATCTGCTTAATACTTGCTGCTCTCATATTAAGTTTGCTGTTACATTACATTAATACTTGCTGCTCACATTCTAAGATGACTCACATATTAAGTTGAACATGAAATGAAGATGTAAATAAGTTTTAATGGAAAAGTTTTAAAAGTCCATGAATGTGTTAAACTGATTCACCCCCCCTCTCAATTTAACTAAGGGTTCAACACATCAAATTCAGTATGGTGCCCTCCTCAAACATGATAGGAAAGTCCTCTACAACCCACAACTGTTCCTCATACATCGGCTCCTTCTGTGCCATAAATAAACTTGTGAAAAATTTTACCGCCTCATTTTGGATTTTCTCTGTAGTGTAGTAAGATTCACCCTCAGCATCAATGCGCCATATGGCATTTTCATTTTTACGTCCCGTGGAAAAAGCGTGGAAGTACTTCGTGTTCTTATCACCCTCTTTGAGCCATGTTGCTCAACTTTTTATCCTCCAGGTCTATTCGATTATAAGAAAAATATTCTTTTTTTCCTTTTATATATCTCTAAGTATTTTCCAATTATTAGAGGTATGGATACCATGCTCCATTTCCTTCATTATCATTGCCGTTTCTTTGGATAACTTCTTTAGATTTTCTGAGATTTGTACTTTTTTTAGTTTTTTCCCATTTTCGAACTATTTCTTTTAATCCTCTATGGGTGGTAGTTAGATGTTACATTGTTGTAGTGTTGGCTTCCCTACGGTGAGATTGCATAAAGCCACAAACTAGATTATTGAAACCCTGATCCTCCAACCATGCTCTGTTAAATTTGAAGGGCACGCCTCCCAAAGTTCTTTCAAAATGCCATTCTAGTATAATAGGCTTGTGGTCTGAGAAGGCAACCACCTCGACTCGAGAATTCAGTCCCCCCATCAATGAGAATAAACTAAATTTCACCAAGAACTTATCAATTCTCTTACCGATCAATTCAATGCCCCTCGTTCCATTATACCAAGTAGGACAATTTATCTCTAGGTTAATGTCTCATAGATGAGACGACTGAAACAAAGTAGAAAGAGTCCCTGCCAAAGGGTCTCTCCGCCCCTTTTCACCCCATATCTCTCCATCGTCAAGTGAGAAATTAAAATCTCTAAAAATGATAATCCTATCTAATAACAGAAAACCACAAACTTCCATGCAGTTCCAGAAACTCATCTGGTCACGGTAAGGGGAATATAAATTAATAAGGTGAATCTTGTGCTGGAAGCCTCTCAGAAAACCAGTGAGAATAATGCCACCAAAAATCTGAAAGCCTGAAGAGTAGCTCGGCGAGGATCCCAAATGACGACCTCTCCTCCCGATCACCCCTCTGCATCTTACGCCACAATGTGCCATGCTGGGAAGATGGCACAAAAAAAAGAAATGGATATATTAGCAGGAAGCATAATTTATTGTATAAAGATCAAAGTAGGACTTACTACCCTAACAAAATCCTTCAGCGACACGATTTTGTCCCTCCCCCTCGACCCCTGATGTTTAATGAGCATAATCACATCATAGGACAACATTGGAGGGCACCAATGCTCTAAGAACCCTGTCGATGGCTTATGTTATCAACACCTCCTTGTAATTACCCGTTTCCAATTCTGGGTTCTGAAATGCAGTAGAAAGGGATTCTTTTCCAGTCTTGGGATGAACCTTTCCCTTATGGATGGTGACATTTGCATATGATGACGAGAAAATGAGTAGGGGATGGGATGAAGGTCTACCAGTATCAACCCATAGAGGGGCCAATCCAGCATCTAGGTTGAGGAGAAGAAGTTCAAGGTCACTACCAATGGAATTGTGGGGGGAAATAGGTGCATCCAAAGAATGCAAAGGGAGGGGAGGAGAAGGGGGATTCGGTGATGACGTAAACCTCGGGGTCGAGGGCATCGAGTGGACAGGAGAAAGCGTTTATAGACCGCCAAGAGGCGAAGGATTCAGAATGAGTAAAGGGGTTTGACCATGTTCCCAATCGATCACAGATTCATTGGCAGGGGAATTTGAAGGTACACCCTCCCCTGGCACAGACTTCGTTCCCTTAGGCATTCCCAAACCCGCATGTGATGGAAATACAGGAGAGACTGCCACCTTTTTCAAAATGACATCGGAAGGGAAACGTGGGGATAGAGAGGACTTACCCGTATCTTCCGCTAGACCATTTGGTAAGTCAGGATGGCAATGGGTCCTTTCACCATATAAGTACGTAGCCACCACAACGCAATCATCAGAAATGTTCACCACATCCCAAGTCGGTCTCCATCCCTTGCATGACTTCATGAGATGACCCGTCTCGTGGTAAAGGTGACACCAGAAGGGGGTCTTCTAGTAGTCCAGTGATTGTCTGTAGATAAATCCATTCCATTCTAGATCTATGATGGATGGAAGTCCTCCGACAAAGGAGACTTCAATGAGCACCCATGCCACACATTTGTTGTATAGGCCAACACACTTAGGATCAACAAATTTTCAGGAGCCAATACTGTCACCGATGGCCTGCTGTTCTTAAATGGACTAGAACTGTATAGGAAGACCCGATATGCACACCTACATCATATGGCTCTTCGGTGCATTGGAAATGGGATGAAAATCAACTGTCCATCAATGCAGTGCCATAAAGCAATGTCTGCAAACCCATGCTCTATTCAGGACTTCCCCCACATATGCATCCTTCATTAAGTGGAAGCATAACCAACCATTATGTAAACGAATGATTCTTGGTTCGTAACCAAGGAGCTTCTTCCATGCACCCATAAGTCAGTCCTGCATGTTAGACAAAATGCATCTTTCAAAGTGCCACTTCCCCACTACCACCAGAGATAAGAGACTGTCTGCCCTCTCCCACATAAAATCACCGCCGAAACTAAGGAGACGACATTCAGGTGATGGTTTGAAAGGCTTGTTATATTTTTGAGCTTTACGGTGGAGAAGGTGACTACCTTTCTTCATCTTAGAGTGCTTCTCAACTAATAGAGCCCTGGCACCAGAAGAAAAGCCACCTTGTGGGTGTCCCAAGTTATCTTATGAGGGAATAAACGACGTATATTTGTGGGAAGATGCATTAACACCACTCTCGGCTAGCTCGATAGCACGTAGGAAGTGTGAATCATACTCCACCGTCTCAAAATCCCCAATATCTATAGCCATTCCCTCTAGCAATAATACAAGTCATAAAGGTGGTAGATGGAATGTGTCTAGGTGGTGGCCACCATCAACGAGAAATGAAGTCGTTAGAAAGCCGAAGGGAGGATCCCACAAACTTCAAGGTTGAGGATGGGCACACAGCAAATACCACCCACGACGGGCCTCCAAAAGGAAAAACTTAACACGTCCGTACTAAAAAGACGTCGTCGATATTAATGAAACTTCAAAAAGAGTGGAGGATGTCAGAGAGTAAAAAAATCCACCCATCGCCACTGTCAGCCAACTCCCACGACAAGAAAACTTAAAAATAAAGAAAAAAAGAAAACCGACCCATGTTCTGATCAACCCAATCAGAAAAAACAGTACCGAAAAATGTGGCTATATTAGGAAAACTGCCAAAAATCAAGGCGTCCTCCACCCTGGAGAAACAGAGAGAAACCATCCATTCCCACGAGGAGACTTTAAAACATAAGTAAACCGATGCGAACATTCACCTGCACTGATCCCAGAGTCAATACAGAAAACACAAAGTGAAATATGTCAATGCTATCAACAACAGTAGCAACACCATCCGATATTCCACCAGATGTCACAAACCTGGATTTTAAAACTCTTACATGGTTTGGTTATAGGAATGAAGGACTGCTAGCAAGATAGAACATGCGTCTTTGAAATAAAACCTGTGTCATTCTCCACCTCGTTATTAGAGAAGAAATGCGTAAACAATCCCCAGAAACACTGGAACATGGTAAACATGGGCCACGAGCTCCTGTCAGTCTGAAAGAGAAGCTAAAAACCTAGCAAATAAGGGCCCATAACCGAACGGAGATACAAAGTCTAGTATATTTAGTGGGAACCCTGCCATAGCCAAGAAATACTCAGAAACCACCTATCTCCTAAATGGAAGAGTTGAGGTAGCACCTCTTGCACAAGCCTATTTTCCGACGCATTGTGCATAGACAGTCACCACAACATTACTTTACGACCAGCCAAGACATTCAATCAAATCCATGAACATCATGTTCCAGAGCTCTCTCCCAAAGGACCATTTGTGGAAATGTCAAGTACATTATATTAGATATCATTTTTGGGATTCAACGACATTAAGTAAGTCACTCATCTATAACCATTTCCATGAGAGGTAGTCATAACTGACTAATTACTCATGATTTTTGAATAGTCCACTTAGCACTCATTGCATCCCCTCATACAATGAGTGCTAAGAAGACTATTCAAAAATCATGAGAAATTAGTCAGTTACGACTACCTCTCATAGAAATAATTATAAATAAATAACTTAAAATATATATCGTACAAGAAATCAATTATCTTTAAATACAAACTTTTTCAAAATTTTACCTGAAAAGATTTATTCCCTATCTTCTTATCAAGATTGTGGAACTCCACAAATTGAGAATCAACAAACTTTACGTATTTGCAAAATTCCAAACCAAGTGACTTCAATATTTCAAATTCTACCCAGCATAGTTTTTGTGCATCGAAACAATGTGTTGGGCTTCTTTTGTGACGTTCGCAATCCTACGTCATGTGCCTTTCGTCACAGTGCTTGCGTGGGTAAAGTATGGCAGCCCACAAACCAGATTTATGGAATAAGAATTTAACTTTTATACCAACCCACCTCTGATTGTGTCTCTTGGGATGTGATCATAGCACACCATACCAACCATGAAAGATGCGATGATATCCGTGAAAAGATTTGTGGAATAAGAATAACTTTCTGTCGCCATTCTTTCGGCTTGGATGGGATATTATGCCATTTCCATCTCTACAACTGTGACATGTGTTTCTCTTTTGCTTTTTTGATCGCTTGAATGGTCTGAGTTCTACCCAAAATTCCCAGTACTTCCCATGAAAGATGCCTTTCTTTAAAAATTCCCATGCATTTCAGCTTAAATGTACCCATTCAGCAACACAAGCTCTATATATATTGCTCGGTTTCTACCTGAAATGTAAGAATTCAAGGTAGGTTATGAAACTTCAATTTCAATTTAAATCTCTCCGCTTTAGCCTGCGCGTCCGAGCCGTTTGAAGTAATAAGCGTTAAGGTAATTCTCAATCGAAAGCATCTGTCTATTTTCGTAAACTCTACAGTTCCATTGGGTTTCATGGCACTGTGTAAATGATATCTTTTATGATTTATGAAATTCACAGGAATATAATTACAACTTGAGCTGAATCCTGTTTTGAATTAGTTCGGTGAGATTCAGTGCTGTATTTCTAGAACAATTCAAACTGAAGGCAAAGGCAATCTAACATCAGCCATGGTAAGTAATGGCGTTATGCGTTTTGATTATATATATATATATATATATATATATATATATATATATATATATATATATATATATAATTAAGTTGTTTGTGATTCAATTAATGAAAGGTTTTTTTTTTTTGGGTTAAATTAGGTGTAATTTGTTTGTGATTCAATTAATGAAAGTTTTTTTTTTATAGTTAAATTATGTGTAATTTAGTTATTTTGTCAAAGTCACTTGGATCAAATCTAAAGTGACTTTATTTTTTAACATGTTTCCTCTCCTACCACAAGAAACAACTGCAATTGTCTTGATTTAACTCTCTTTTATTTATTTTAATATTTTATTTAAATGTAATTTATTAATTTAATTAAATATAATTTATTAAAATTTTTAATATATATGAATAAAGCATTCTATGTTAAGATAATTCATATATATTAAGTTGAATATCTTGATATTAAAGATAAAGATATATATAGTAATGTCAAGTTTATATATATACATGTTGCGTGGGTTTGTTAAGAGTATGTGTTTCTATTTAAGAGGTCACATCAAAATCAGAGAAATAAAATATATATATTTTAATAAACTTAACAATTAAATAGGTCCCTTGTTCCACAAACAAGAGAATCTCATACACAAATTTAATATCTAATATGATTGCTTTAATTATCACTCAAATAGTTAAATTGTAATCGCTTTAATTTATTTATAAAAAATTTAAACATAAATTAAACTTTCCTAATAAATTTTAGAAAAAAATGCCTAGTGCTGCGTTATTGTGTATTAATAAATGTCGTTGAAAAATATACTTTTAATGTTTATTAAACGTAATATTATTAATAAAAATGTTTTATAAAAATTATTGATCATATTTACATTTTGCTATTTTCCATATATATAATCTAAATAAAAAATATAATATTAAATTTTATTATAATTATAATATTATTTCTTTATTTTAGGAAATGAAGAAGTTAATTATTTGAGGTTTGGTTTTTCAGAATCCGAAGACGATATCAGTTGGCCCATGGGGAGGCAAAGGTGGAAATCCATGGGATGATGGGGTCTCTGCAGGAATTCGCCAAATAATATTAGTCCACGGAGGAGTGATAGATTCCATCAACATTGAATATGAAAGGAATGGGGGTTTTGTTTGGTCGAAGCATGGAGGAATGGGAGGAAATAACATCAAGAAGGTATTGATCTAATTTCTAATGTTTATACATATTAAAAGAATTTTAAAGCTTGAAATAAATTTAAAGTGCATATATAATATTTTTGGTTTTTTAGTTTGTAATTTGAAAATTTGTGATTAATTTAGGAATATTTAAGTTGTTAAAATAATTTTGGAATTGTTTTTGGTCTGAATTATATCTATTTTTAAAATAGCTAAATTTTAATTAGCTTTTCTTATTTATTGAAAAATTTAAAATCATAATAAAATCTTCTAGTTATTAAATTATTATTAATAAATATATTTTGTTATATATATATATATATAGATATATACCATAATTCAATGATTACTGATTTTTTATTTTCCCTTTTTATGTGTAAGATTGAATTGGATTATCCCAAGGAGAGAATCACTTCAATAAGTGGACATTACGACACTTATCTAAGATCACTCACTTTTGAGAGCAACTTGAAGATATATGGACCTTACGGAGTTGAAGATGGGACATATTTCTCATTTTCCATGGCAGAAGGGAAGATAGTAGGGTTCCATGGTCGAAGTGGTTGGTATTTAGATTGCATTGGTGTATATATTTCAAATTTACAAGCTCCAGCAATATCAAAGGTACGGGACATTTTTTATTTTAATAATCTAAAATGTACTTGTCATATATATGTGTGAGAGATTAGGATGAATTTAAAAGAATTTTTATTTTTATTAATTATTTTTATTTTTAAATTGATTTTTTTTTTTTTTAGTTTTATTAATTGTTGTTTAGATTTTAATTTTATTTGTTTTAAAAAAATTTAATCAGATTTTTAATTATTAATGAATATAATTATAATAATTTTGGTTTTGTTCATGTTAGTGATTGGTTGATAACTTTTGTAAAATAGTAAATAGTTTTTTTTTTTTCTAAGTATCACTTTAGAATAAAATGATGAAAATTAGTTCTACCATTGGAGTGTTAATGATAATGTTTTTCTTTTTTTTTGAACATTGATCAATTTTATTGATATAGATATTAAAAACTGTAAGATAAAGAAGACACATTTGTTTAATATTAATATTATAATTAATCTTACTTGTTATTAAATTTTATTTTAGCAAGTGTTAATGGTAATGTTTTCCTCCTCTTTTAAACATTGATTAATTTTATTGATGTAGATATTAGACAGTGTAAGATAAAGAAGACATATTTATTTAATATTAATATTATAAATAATCTCAATTAATTACTTGTTATTAAATTTTATTTTAGCAATAACATTTTCATATGATATAATTACAAAACGACATGTCTAATGAGGAACTAGAGATATTTTGAAACTTAATTTTGTCTATGAGCTAAGTTTTTATATTTTCTTAAAAAAATTACAAATTTTTTTATTTTTCCTAAAATATTTAAAAAAAATAAAATTATTTACATAAATTTAAGAGATAACAAAAAAAATTATTAAAGTTTTCTAGTTTTTTTTATAACATTGTTATTGGATTTTTAAAATTTTCTAAATATGATTTTTAATCCAAGATATTTTACATTAATTTTAGAGAAATCTAAAATTTATTAAAATAAGTATTCTAATATTTTGTATTATTGTTATTTGATGAAATATAATATTTGGTTTAACTTTTTTCACATTTAATTTTATAAAAAAATTTGATGACTTATTTTTTATTTATATTTAACATCTAATGGTTATAGGGATTTCCAGTATATCTTTATACAATTTTACATTATAGGTTATAAAAGGTTTGGAAGATGAGTCTTTTATCATTTTGGAATAACTTCTCATTCATATATATATATATTTAAAAGAAAATTAATTTTTGAATATCATTATTTATATGTAAATTGAAATTTGCTTAAAATTTAATTTTTCAATATTTTGCATATTAATTTCTATTAATGATCATATCTATTTTTATTTTTAAAGTTAATAGAATGAGATATTTCTTAAAACTAATTATCCTCAATTTCTCAAATTTAACAACAATTTTATTCAACATAAAAATAAAATATGACAATTAATTTTATTCTCATGAGTGCATGTAATAGTTAGCATTAAAGGTAATGCATAGAATTTTAATGCCATATGAAAATTTTCCAATATCTTTATATCTATTGAATTTATGGCCCATATTAGCATAATGTTATACCCATAAAGGATTAAGACTAGATTTATGGGTTATAATATTGAATTAAATTTTACCAATTTTATCACTCAAACTAGCTAGGAGAATAATGCCCCCTTTGGATTAGAGGGTAGAAATATCATTTTCTAAGTTAATAATATGGTGTGGTTTTCGTAAAAGGTAATATTGAAAGTGAAAAAGTAGGAGATAACAACGAAAAGTGATACTTTGTATTCATAAATGATATTAAGTCAAATGTCTTACTTAGAGTGATCCTTTTCATATCAAATTTTTATTTATAATAGATAAAAGTGTGTATCAATGTGTTCCGTAAAGTCTTGTGTTTAAAGAAGAAATATATGCATAGTTGAGGTTTTTATATATTTTATCATAGGGACTTTCTCTAAGGAGGTTTTTTTTATAAATTTCATTTCATAATTTTAAGTTTTTTTTTTAGCTCATATTTGTTACATTTAAGATTAATATCCCTTCTTTATATTTATATTCCGATATATGTGTGAAAATTTCCCAAGGGAAAAAGGGCCCAATTAAACCATCTTCCATTGAAATTGTGAAACTTGTAGCTATGGACCAACTTCAAAACATACTAATTATTATTCTTCAATATAAAATGTAACTAAGTATGAAAATGCAATATGAAACTATTTAGAAATATACTAGCCTATATAATCATATATATGTTTTGTTAGCTTCATCACTTTTAGGAACCAATTGATATAAAATAAAAGTAGAGGTATAGAGAGTAGGGAGAATAGTCGATGAACTAAAATCAACACTAAACTTAAGGAAAACGTTAAAAACTAAGGATAACCTATAAATAATTGCGATTGAATACTAGATTCATGTTAGCATTAATGTAAAATACAAAGATATGTATAAAGAGAAAGGATAATAGTCAACCAACTACCATAGATTTTTTAGGGAAAAATTATAATATTTGAGGATGGATTATAACTTATTGGGGCATATCTACTTCACATAAAATTGTTAACAATGCATAAGGTGAGCAAGAATTTGTGTTATAATAAAGATAATAAACTATAGATCACAACATCTATCCCCACAAGCTTAAAGAAAGATTATGACTATAGTTAATTGTCTATAAACATCCACTATTTGAAAGAATATAAGAGAACAAGCTAGCAGTGTATTATATTAAATAATATAGTTTACATTATTAGAGTATAATTTTTTTAACACAAATATAAATTTGAAGTCCATTCCTATTATATGTTATTTTGCTCAATATTTCACTTTCTAGCCTCATTCCTTGAAAGTGATTTGAATCAAAGAAGCAACTTTGGCAGGCCTTTTCTTCAAACTCTTCATAAAAATTTAAAAGAAGAAATTTAGGTAGGATATCAAGTGGTCAAATGAAAGGAATATCAAAAGTGTAGTTTTACGAATATTTTCCTTTGACACTTTCTCAAAAAAATCCATATCAATTTAAACATAATATTCACAACAATTGAAAGGGAATGTGGGAATTGAGTTGGTAAACATTCATTAATGCATCTCAAACTTGTAACCATTAAACAACCAATGAAATGATAAACAAGTCCATTTTTTGAAAATGAAAATGGGCATGATATTACCATAAAATAAAATAAAATATAATTTATGCACTTCTACTTCAATTCTTCATCATGGATGAAAATGTTTAAATCTTGAGACAAGGTTGAAATCTTTCTTTTGCTTTTGGACACCAAAATGTATTCCACTTTTTATGGCATTACCACCAAGATTCAAAATTCATTTGTTTTCCTTTGATGTCTATTATCGTCTCAATTAGTGCAACAGTGAGAAATATATTTTCTATGGAAATAAAAAACTTCTAGTAACAAGAAGTTTAACATCCTTTTTCAGTGTTGGAAACACATTCATCTTGGTTTTCTTCATAATTTTTTTACACACCTACCCACTACTTTTCATTAAAACTAAATTAATAGTCTCAAAGTCCCAATGCATACAAAATTGATTTTAAAAAATGAAATGTTGTTCTTCGTGGATTTTGATAGTATGCGACACTCTAGATATAAGAGGACATCTTTCTTTCTTGTCATAGTGGCTTCATATGAGCTTAGTCAAGAAAAATAATTGGAAAACGGAGAGAAAAATTATCAAGGAATAACGAGGAACACTAAAATGAGAGAATTAGAAATTAGGGAAAAGGTGGTAGAATTTAACCATAAAAATGTTAGAGTGTTTCATCTTCTAGTCAAGAATGGAACTATACTAAGCAAATATCCCAAAACATAATAAAATTTAGTAATTTTGAATGCTAAAAGAAAAATAATCTAGTGAGGTAGATAATGTTACTAGGTGAGTGATTTTCCTAAGAGAGGAAAATTTCTAAGTTTGATAGTTATTAAGCCCAATTATTAGCTTTGGAAGATAAGAAACACTCCATGGTGGTTGATTTTACTTTTGAGGGTAAACCACTAACATCAAGTAGTAAGAATATTGACTCAATTGCATTGATGTCTTACTAGATTCCCAAACCAACCATTTATCTTTTATTAGTTTGTAATGCGCCTATACTCTTATATGAGCCATATTTCCAACTTTATAAACATTGTATATTTCAAAATTTTTTCAACTTAGCTCATGTTTCCATAAACTAACAAATTTTATACCATTAATTAAATTATTTTCAGTTTCCTAAAGAATCTTATGACTATATGCTCTACTTTGATACCCCAATTTCACATTGTGATCACTCGACTAGGTATAATTCCTTCACTACGGTACCCTTAGTACCATAATTATTCCCTATCATGCAGTATGATGTATACTATCATTATATTCAACACATAAAATAACAAGAGCAAAAATATCTGTAGAAATTATACAAAAAATATGTATACCAATGGATTCAATCCAATCATGTGATATGCTAAAGCAAGTTACTAAATACTTATACAAATTAATTGAAGAAAATAAACATGATCGCGTAATCACACCAAGTAAAAGAAAGAAGCAAATCAATCCAAAACACATATATTTTTCCTGGGGAAAGCTTGCTGCTCAAAACCTCTCTATCTTCTATTGTATATTCAACCAAAGAATCGTGAAACAGTACAACAAAATCTTCTCAAAAGAGTCTGTTGCACTATTTTGACTGTCTCACACCGATCCGGACAAAATTGACCGACACTTAGCCAATTTCCTACCTCTGCTCAGCCTGCCTTGTTTGCGCAATCTTGTTAGAATTAAATCCATATTAATTAGGAATTTCAGCCTTCCTAAACTGCGTAATTATCATGGGAAATCCTATGGTGGTTTAGCTACATCTAGGCGGTTTTCTTATAATACAACTGATAGTTAACATCCCTCTAACATTTGTCTCAACTGGGACTTCATCAGAACTAACATGAATGCAACTATTAATAGTAAATCATTAGTCACTTGACAGATCACTACATGTGAATTAAATCTAATTTAATTCACTTGAACTCTCACTAGTGCAACAATCAGTTACAACTAGTTAAACTGGTTTTAACTCACTTAATTGAGTTAACTGATTTATCATGCATTAAACTAATACATTAACTGCAACTTCGACTCTAAAAAAAATAGAATCACTCTACATGCCTCACCAACCACCCTTAACTCGAATTTCATGAGATAACTGAGTCTATCACACTCAATTAACTATTACAAGTGATTATGAGATAAGATCACAATTTATTATCCAATTTAATTAAGGAAAAATTAAATTAGACACACATTTCTTGTTGAATTTTCAACACTCCCTCTCAACAAGAAATGGATTATCAGCTACCTCAATCCCGTCTCTGTGGTATTCGAATTTGCTCTTGTTGAGCACCTTCACCAGAATATCTGCATCCTGATCCTCCGTGGGAATGTACTGAAGTAACATAATGCATCTCTGAACACAATCTCTGAGATGGTGGTACCAGATGTCAATATGCTTGGACTTGTCATGGAATACTGGATTAAATCAGAGTTTTATGCAACTCTGGTTATCACAATGTATCACTGTCAGATCCATCTCATGACCAAACAAACCAACAAGTACCTTCCTCATCCATATGACCTCACATGACGCCTGACTGGATGCCATGTACTCTGCCTTGGTTGAACTGAGTGCAACTGATATCTACTACCTGTTGTACCAATAAACTGCTGTCGATCCTATGATGAAGATCCCTCATAATGTGCTCTTCCTGTATGATGGAATGCCTGCCCAATATTCATCGGTGAAGCCTTGAAGCTTCACTCCATCTGTATGTTTGTACCATAATCCATACGCTGTAGTGCCATTGAGATATCTCAAGACATGCTTCCCCGCCTTCCAAAAGAGCTTGGTTGGCTTAACCATAGCTTGACTAATCTAGTTAACTGTGTAGCATATATCTGGTAATGTGTTTACCAAGTACATGAGTGAACCCAAAAGCTGCCTGTAAACAATATCATCCACTACCTCACCTGAAGTAGCATCCTCCTTCCTCAGTTTCCTACAAGAGGAGTCTCCATGAGCTTACAAATCTCCATGTGGAACTTCCTCAAAATCTCTTTGGCATACTTTCCTTGAGAAACGAATAACTCCCATCCTACTTCCATATCTCCAATTCAAGGAAATAGTGAAGGAGTCCCATGTAATTCGTCTCAAAATCTCTTGCAAGATCATATTTGCAAGAAGTTATGAGCTGCTCATCACCTATCAGAATAAGATCATCAACATAAAGTACGATAATCAAAATCTTACCATCAACCACAATCTGGTACAAGTTCCAATCCTCTTCACTCTTCGTGAAGCCTAACTTGGTGAAATAGCTGTCAATCCCGGTGTACCAAGCATGAGGTGCTTGCTTTAGCCCATACAGTGATATCTTGAGTCTGCACACATGCGACTCACTGCCAAAGGTCTCAAAAAATTCTGGATACTGAATGTACACTTCTTCCTCAATAAATCCATTGATAAATGCAGTCTTCACATCCATCTGATGTATCTGCAACCCCATCTGTGTTGAGAGTGTAAGGATAGATCTAATTGATGAGTACCTCACAATTGGTGCAAAAGTCTCCTCATAGTCAATCCCCTCAACTTGTGACAATCCCTGGGCTACAAATCTAGCCTTGTACTTCTACACACTCCCATCTGTTGCTTGCTTCACATTATAGATCCATCTAGATCCAACCACTGACTTCCTGACTGGTCTTGGTATAAATTCCCATGCACTTTTCTAGAAGATGGTGTCATACTCATCAACCATGGTGTCAACCCAAGTTGGTTGCTGCACTGCTTCCTCAAAATAGGATGGCTCTGCCACAATAAAAATTTTCATAGGAGCCATGTATCAAGTAAACATGTCTGGTGACTGTCTCTGTCTGTGGAATGATGTAGGTGCTACTACATGTTCTGCCCCATCAAGTCTCAATCTGTCAGCTTCTGTGGTCTGCTTCCTACCATGTCTAGTGGATGGCTCTGCATGAGTGGTTTTTGCCACTCCATGATCCTCCGTATGTGGATGCTCCACATATTTAGGTTCATCCTTTGGAACTAAGAGTTCCTCATCTACATGCAAATCAAGCTCCCTCTCAAGGGACAATCGCATGGCTTTCTCCTCATCAAATTTTATATCCCGTCTGACAATTGTCATCCCGTTGTTTGAAAAATACACCCGATAGTTTTGGGGAGTATTAGTGTACCAAAAAAATATCCCAATCTCTGATGTTGGTTCTAGCTTCTTTCTGGAATATTTGGTCACATGGCATTAGAAATATGAGACAAAAATTTTAAAATATGAAACATCAGGTTTCTTACTAGAAAAAGCTTCCTTTGGTGTACTCATGCCAAGTATTCGATGAGGACTACGGTTCTGCAAAAATATCGATGTGTTGCATGCCTATGCCCACAGATGCAACGACAGGCCTTGATCATGTACCATTCCTCGTGCCCAACCACAATTGTTCTGTTCTTTCTTTCTGCAACCCCATTCTGTTGTGGGTTATGAGGTGAAATCAACTCTATTTGAATTCCTTCTTTGGCATAGAAGTTATTGAATTCATTGGAGATGTAATCACCACCATTGTCACTCCTCAGAGCCTTCGCATGCTTCCCTGTATCTTTCTCAACCATTGCTTTGAACTCACAAAATTTTGAGAAAGTCTGATATTCTTTCTTTTGCATGAAGTAGATCCAACACTTTGTAGAAAAATCATAAAAAAAAATCACATAATACTTGTTATTTGCTACAGAATCCGTAGATAATGGTCCACACACATATGAGTGAAATATCTCAAGTATTTCTGCTGCTCGGTTCTCCTTCTCATGAAAAATGGCCTTTGTATACTTCCCCATGGTACATCCCTTGCATGTGTCCATCTGCACAAGAGTAACCTTTGGAAGCCCATAGCAATCTGTTGCATGACCTTCAAAGCACTGTGGTGTATATGGCCCAATCTCTTGTGCCATAACTCACACTCATCCCAGCTCACCACTCTATCTGCTTTACCCATCAATGCTGCGCAACCATATACATAAAGTTTGTAGAGATTATTCACACAAAACCCAATATTCTTAACTTGTCATGTGGATTTTTGACAAAGGAATGCTTTTCCTTCACTGAAAACCACATCATATTCTCTATACACCAACATATCAACTAAAACTAAATTCTTTTTCAATCCTGGTACTTGCATGACATATTTTAATAATAAATGTTTACTTGATTATCTTTGGAAAGTAACTGTACCAATATCAGTAGTGCTATACCTCCTATCATCACCCATCTTGATGTGCGTATGTGCTACACAACCATATACATCAAGTTTGTAGAGATTATTCACACAAAACCAAATATTATTAACTTGTCATGTGGATTTTTGACAAAGGAATGCTTTCCCTTCACTGAAAACCACATCATATCCTCTATACACCAACATATCAACTAAAACTAAATTCTTTTTCAATCCTGGCACATGCATGACATATTTTAATAATAAATGCTTACTTGATTATCTTTGGAAAGTAACTGTACCAATCTTGGTAGCGCTATACCTCCTATCATCACCCATCTTGATGTGCATCTAAAGATCCTTCTCCTCCAAGCTACTAAAGAGTTCCTTGTCTCCTGTCATGTGGAAAGATACACCACTATCCAATTACCACACTAATCCCATCGCACTAGACACCATGCATGTGATGAGTGAAAATTCCAACTCGAACTGTGAAGCCAAAGCATCACCTGATGCAGATCATGAAGCCTTCTTGTTGTTCTTCTTCTTCTATGGACAATTAGTGGTATAATTTCCATGCTCATGATAATAGAAAAATTTCACTCTGAACATGTCACGCTTCTTGCCTTCCTTGCTAGTCTCATATTTGGAATAAGATTTCTTTCCCTTCTGCTTCTTTTTCTTACCAGCCAAGGCACAATTTTCCTCATCATCTGTCTTGGATGAGGATCCATCCCTAGTATTCCACCTGAATTCTTCTTGTACCAAATCCGACCAAATTCGCTCCTAATCTGGTAGCTTCTCCCTCCCATTGAAATAGTCCTAATAACTATGCCAGCTCTTGGGAAGGCCTAGAAGTGCTAGGCTCACCAAGTCATCATCCAGTACAGTAATACCAACATTTCCAAGCTCATCTCGACATTGGATGAACTTGTTCAATTATTTCAGAATAGTGTTGACTTTCTCCATTTTGATTTTCCCGAGCTTGTCCTTCAGTGCTAATTTTCTATGGTCACTATTACTCTGAAACAGATCTATCAAGGCCTTCCACATTGCATATGGACCTGCCTTGCCATGGAGAATCAAGACAATTTGATCTTGAACTCCCTCTAATAAGATCTTCCTCACCTTTGCAACCTTCTTTTTCCAAGCATCAAGAAGAGCAGCGTCTGTTGCTGCCGACTTGGGGATATCATTATCAATGAGTTCTTTCAACACATTGTCCTCCATAACTGCCTCCATTTTGTCTCTCCATGAAATATAATTATAACTTCCCTCAAGTGCATATTCCAATCTTAATCCATTGAAATCCATCTTGATCCGCTTGTCACACCAAAGAACATTTTTCACAAATTCGAATGTTGTTCAACACAAACTCAATTTATTCTCCAATATAGTGATTTCTGGTGCTTTGATACAATGTAGAAATTATAAAAACAATATGTATACCAATGGATTCAATCTAATCATGTGATACGCTAAAGAAAGATACTGAATCCTTCTACAAATTAATTGTGGAAAATAAATATGATAGCACAATCACACCAAGTAAAAGAAAGAAGCAAATAAGTCCACAACACAGATATATTTCCTAGGGAAATATTGCTTCTCAAAACCCCTCCATCTTCTATTGTAGATTCAACTAAGGAAGCATGAAACAATACAATGCACTCTTCTCACAAGAGTCTGCTGCACTATCCTGACTATCTCAAACTGATTCAGACAAAATAGACCAGCACTTAGCCAATTTCCTGCCTCTGCTCAGCTTGCCTTTCTTGCGCAATCCTATTAGAATTAAATCCCTATTATCTAGGAATTTCAGCCTTCATAAATTGCGTAATGCTCATGGGAAATCCTATGGTGGTTTAACTGCATCTGGGTAGTTTGCTAATGATATAATTTATAGTTAACATCCCTTTAACCTTTGTCTCAACTGGGTCTTCATCAAAACTAACTTGCATGCAGCTATTAATAGTAAATAATTAGTCACTTGAAAGATCACTGCATGTGAATTAAATCTGATTTAATTCACTTGACCTCTCACTAGTGCAACAATCAGTGACAACTAGTTAAATTGATTTTAACTGACTTAATTGAGTTAACTAATTTCTCATGCATTAAACTAATACACTAACTGAAAATTGGAATCTAAAACAATTAGAATCACTCTACATGCCTCACCAACCACCCTCAACTGAAATTTCATGAGCTAACTGAATCTATCACACTCATTTAACTATTACAAGTGATTATGAGATAAGATTACAATTTTTTGTCCAATTTAATTAGGGGAAAATTAAATTAGACACACATTTCTTGTTGACTTTTCAACAATATAAACATGCATAAGCACATATAAACCACACACACACACAGAAGATGTAACACAACATTAAGCACATGAAACTATAATTCTAACACTTATAATGTGTAAACAAAACTAATTAGATATATAACTTCGACATTCCATCTATACACAAACCTTTTTTACTCTAGCTCTATCAATAGTAGGTCACCCCATAGTTCGGACTATGATTCCAAAATGGAAATGGCTATCTAATCCTACTAAGTCTCATAGTTTGTACAAGAAATGGTTAGGATAAGGTACAAAACCCCAATAGCAATTCCAACCACACTCTTGTTCCCATCAAATTACATAACTCAAGGAATTATACCCACTTCTCTACTTCAAAGTCCCTCAGGTATTCCAACTTCACCTTTAAGGATCTAACATAGATCAGCTAGGATGCCATAGAGTTGTGGCTCTAGGGACTATTTCTAGAATAATGGACTCTTTAGGTTCCCTCCAAGCCTCACATATTAGTTATTCCTATTAACCCGATTCCCCCTCCAGTGGTCCAACCTTCCCCTAAGAAATGGAAGCAGTATTCACAATATAATCCCACCTATGATTCACAAGTTTCAAAGGGAAATAGGGCCCCATTCCTTTATAATATAAAACACACCATACCTATACTCTAATGGAAAATAATAATGATGAAAATGAATGGATTTTTCACTCTTTCCATAGTTTAAATATGTATGTCTCTCTATTGGCACGTTGCCATAAAGGATCATATTCCCACCACTTGGGAACTCATTCCTATACATATGAACTTAGGGAAATAATATATGAATTATGACTTAGGACTTTAGGATATTATAATTTTTTTTTCTTAGTGACTTCTATTAAAATGTTATCCACGTTTTCCGGTTGTGGAGTCCTAGTACCTTTTCCATACTTTGTTTTCTAACTTGATTTGCAACCATGATGAATTTTGTTGATAAAAAATTAAGTACAATTACATATTTAGGCTATTAAACATTTTATTAGTGTATTATTTTCAACCCAAAATATTATAGACACTCTATCCCAACATCAAGCTAGGTCACTATCCTATAACCGATATTTACATGAACATATTACAACTTGGGAATCGAGTTTGGGTATTACATTATCCTTCCATTATTCTTGAATTGTAATTGGTACATTATATACAGTTATATTATAAATTATATATAGAAAAAATCAACTATTTCATAGTTTAATGACTCTTGTAACAATTCCAACCATCAATCTCTCATTATCATTATCCTACACAACCCAAGGAACTATACCCCCTTCTTTACTTCACAATATCTAAGGTTGTCCCACTTCCATTCCATGGATCCATTACAGGATAGGTAGGAAGTCTCAGAGTTGTTCCTGTGTGAACTCTAACTTCACCAATAAAGGCTCCAAATTTTCAAAATATCTACAAGTATGCCTCCCACATCACATCTTCTAGCTCTCACTTCTCTTCTTCTGATCTGTAATATGTCTATTGGACTTAACTTGTCATATTCATTTTTTCTTAAGATTTATTTCATTTGGGTTGTTATTGGTATGTCATTCCTTTTTTATTTCGAGGAACCATTTATTGGTGTTTTTATTTATATGTACTAAATTCATTTCTTTATTCTTCATATATTCCTATCCACGTGACTTCTCAAATATGAAATGTAATCATGTATTTGAAATAATTTTGCAGTCATATTCAAACACTTATATATATGGATTTTATGTGCTTGATAAAGATTCCATAGGAAATAATTCATCCTTTATAACACCCTAATAATTCCAGCCACATGCTTTCTTAAATTGTATCTTCCTTGTTATACATAACCTGTAGATTTAGGCATCCCCTTTGCTGCTAAATAGTACATCGGTAAATACATCATTTTCTAAGGTTTTCACATATAAAGAGAGTGACATTTTACTTTTATGCATCCATTGTATCCATTATTAAACAATTCATATCAATTATATTGTCCAGGGTCATCATAGTGTTATTCTGTTTGAGATTTTATTTTTTCAAATATCATTATTTTCATAAATTTGTTTCCTCAAAGAATATTTCTTTTAGTCCATATATAGAAAATCCACGTAGATTCAAACTGATATTTGTAATGTGCTAAAAAAAAAAACTTGAATCTACTCTAAAAATTGCGAAATCCAATTACGATCACACAATCACATGAATAAGAAAGAGAAAGAATTTCAATCGCACAACAAAAATATTTATTTGGGGAAAGCCTTAGCTGAAAATCCCATTATTTGTATAATTCATAAGTTAGAAAATATGAGAACAATATAATTATTCTCTCAGGCTTGAGAGCTCTTTGCACTATCTATGTCTGTCTCACTGATTCCTGGGAAAGCTTGGATCAAGACTTAACCAGATTCTTGGCCTCAGGAATCCCTATTTCCTTGTGCGGTTTCCTAGGGAATTAGGTTCCTATTAACAAGAAAATTCCAAAATAATGATTGCGCAATAAATCAAGTCTCTTCCTTTTACTCCATGCACCACTTGTATAATTGGATGATTATACAATCGATAATATACTTCTCTTTAACTCCAATATCAACTGGGTCTTTCTCAGAATTGACATGCATGAGTTATTTTTGAGTGAATGATCAATTATATGATTGATCACTGCATGTGAATTAAATCTAATTTAATTCACTTGATCTCTCACTAGTTCCTCCATCCGTTAGAACAAGTTAAACTAATTTTAACTCAAATAAATTAATTTAATTAATTAAAACTCAAAATAAACTCAACCAATGCTCCTAAAAAGTAAGAGACACTCTACATGCCTTTAGTTTGACCCTCAACTCGAATTAACTGAACGAACTAAGTCTTCCTAACTTAGTTAATTCATACAAGCTGTCATGTGATGTCGAATTACATTTTCCTTCTAATTTAGTTAAGGGAAAATAAAATTAGAAGCCTCTTCTTGTTACCATTTCCAATACTCCCTCTCAACAGAAAATGGATTGTCTACTACCTCGATCCTACCTCTGTGGAACTCAAATTTTCCTCTTGATAGTGCCTTCTTCAATATGTATGCATTTTTATCCTCTGTAGGAATGTACTCTAATAACATAATCCTCCTTTACACACAATCTCTGAGATGGTGATACCATATATCAATATGCTTAGACTTGTCATGAAAAAAAGGATTAAATAAGAGTTTGATGCAACTTTGGTTATCACAATAAATCACAGTCGGATCCATATGCTGACCAAAAAACCCAAAAATGATCTTGCTGATCCAGATAGCCCCACAAGATGCTTGAATAAAAATTGTGTCCTCTACTTCTACTGAATTGAGTGCAAATTATCTCTTATTTCTAGTGTACCAGAAAACTGCTGTTGACCCAATACTAAAGATGCCCCATGATGTGCTCTTCATGTCAGATGGAATCCTTGCCAAATATGCATCTATGAAGCCTTGAAGCTTCACTCCCTTTGTCTAGATATACCAAAGACCAAACTGAGTGGTGCCTCTGAGGTGTCTCAACACATGTTTGGTTTCCTTCCAATAATTATTGGTAGGCTTAACCATATCTTGACTAAGTTGGTTAACTAATTAGCACATGTTTGGTTGTGTGTTCACCAAGTACATGAGTGACCCCACAAGCTTCCCATAGATGGTAGATTTTGCCACTTCGCCTAAAGTAGCATCTTCCTTCCTCCAATTCCCTCCTAGAGGAGTCTCCAAAGGTTTGTTGCTCTACATGTGAAACTTCTTCAAAATCTTGTTGGCATACTTGCCCTGAGATACAAACAATTCCCCATATATTTTCCAAATTTACAAACCAAGGAAACAATGCAAGAGCTCCATATCCTTCATCTCAAATTATCTTGCAATATCATCTTTGCAAGATTTTATCGGCTTCTCATCACCTTTAGGAATCAAATCATAGACATATAATACTATAATTAATAATTTACCTTCAACCTTTGGTAAAGGTTCAATTTTGATTCACTTTTGGTGAAGCCCAACCCAGTGAAGTAGCTTTTGATCTTGGTGTACTAAGCACGGGGTGCTTATTTCAATCCATATAATACTCACTTGAGTCTACACTCATGCAACTCTTTGTCGAAGGTCTTAAATCCTTCTAGATTCTCTATGTACACCTCTTCCTCAATCATTCCATTTAGGAAGGATGTATTTACATCCATATGATGTATCTTCCATCCCATCTGCATTGAAAGTGAAAAAATATATCTAATTGACGAGTACCTTGCAACTGGAGAAAAGGTCCCCTCATAATTAATTCCCTCCACTTGAGAGAACCCTTCGGCCACAAATCTGGACTTTTGTTTATCAACACTCCCATTTGATGCCTGCTTCACCTTGTAGATCCACTTGGTTCTTACAACTGACTTTCCCTCTGGTCTTGGGAAAACCTCCAATGCACTATTTATGACGATGGAGTCATACTCCTCTACCATGGAATCAACCCATACTGGTTGTTGCACTGCTTACTCGAATGAGTATGGCTTAGTATCTACACTCTCATTCATAAGATCCATGTAGGTAGTGTACCTCTCTAGGGACCTCCTTTTCCTGCGTTGTGATTTATGTGCTCCCACACTCTCTCTAGCATCAAGAATCAACCCGTTAGTCTCTCTTGTGTGCTTACTTCCATCTCTAGATGTATCTTCATGAGTGGGTGCTTCCACTCTTTGATCCTCTTCTTATGGTTGCTCCACATCTTCAAGTTCTTCTTTTGGAGCTAAGATATTCTCAACTACATGCAACTGGATATTCCTATCAAGGGAAATTCATATGGACTTCTCTTCATCGAATTTCACATATCTCTTGATAACTCTCATCCTATGAGATAGCATGTACACCCAATAGTTGTGAGGTGTATCAGTGTACCCCAAAAATATTCCCAACTCAGTTTTTGTTTCTATATTTTTCCTAGCATCTTTGGTGACATGACAATAAAATAATGAATATTTTTTTTAAAGTGAAACACATATGGTTTCTTACCTAAAAAAGGTTCCTTTGGTGTACTCATCTTCAGAATCTGATGAGGATTTCCGCTCTCCACAAATATTGTTCTGTTGCATGGTTAAGCCTACAAGTGAAACGATAGGCCCTAATCATGAAACATCTCTCGTCCTACTCCCACAATAGTTGTGTTATTCCTTTCTACAACCCCATTCTAATGTGGGTTATGAGGTGCTATCAAATCCTATCAAATTCATTCTCAAGCACAAAAGTTCTTGAATTCATTTGACACATATTCTCTATCGTTGTCACTCCTGAGAGGCTTCAACTTTTTTCCTGTGTCTTTTGCAACAAGTCCTTTAAACTCACAAAATTTTTATAACACCTGATATTTCTTCTGTATGAAGAATATCCAACACTTGCGTGAAAAATCATCTACAAAAATCACATAATACCCGTGTTTTTTTGTGGTGGCTGCCGAGAATAGTCCACACACATCTGAGTGAACTCTTTCAAGGATTACCTTCGCTCGACTATCCTTATCATGAAAGGTGGATTTGGTGTAATTACCCAATGTACACCATTTTCATGTATCTCACTCCTCAAGTGCACCCTTGGGAAGTCCTGTAGAAATATGCTGCATGATATTCAAAGCACCATGGTGTAGATTGCCCAATATTATATGCCATAACTCATCGATGTCTCAGATATGCACCTTCTCTGCTTTCATGTTCAAGGAAACACAGTATTATACATCCAATTCGTAAAGGTTATTTACTCGAACCCAAATATTCTTCACTTGTCCTATGGTGTTGTGACAAAGGAACACATTTACTTTTATAAATATCACATTGTAGCCACGAGCTTCCAACATAGAAACTGAAACTAAATTCTTCTTCAAACCAAGAACATACATGACATATTTTAATTTCAGAGGAGTAACATACTCCCTATGAAAGGTAGAAGTACCTATACCGGTCACATTGTACCTCCCGTTATCTCCCATATCGATGTGCATCTAGAGATCCTTCTCCTCCAAGTTGCTGAAGAATTATTTGTTGGCGGTCATATGGAATGAAGCTCCACTATCCAGGTACCACATGGAACTCATCACCGATGACACCATGCATGCAATGAGAGTGAAATCCAACTCGAGTTGTGAAGAAAGAGCTTCACCTACCACTCCTCTTGAGGGCTTCTTTCTAGTCTTCTTGTGTGGACACTTCGTGGCATAGTGTCCTAGCTCAAGACAATGAAAAAATTTAATCTTCGACAAGCCATTCTTCTTGCTTGAATATTATTTGGAATGGGTTGCCTTCCCTTTCCCTTTCTTTGTCTTTCCATTCAAGGCACAATTATCATCATCATTATTATTTTATGAGGATCCAACTCTGGTATTCCAGAGAATCTCTTCTTGTACCTTGTCAAACCACAATCGCTCCCACTCTAGTAGCTTCTCCATCCCATTCACTGAATCCTGATAGCTGTGCCATCTCTTGGGAAGGCCTAGAAGTGTCAGGCTCACAAAATCATCCTCAGCAACTGTAAAACCAACACATCCAAGCTGATCTAAACATTGAGTGAACTTCTTCAAGCATTTTGGTATTGATTTTCCCTTCTCCATATTGATTTTTTTGATCTTTTCCTTTAGCGCTAGCTACCTATGGCCGTTGTTGTTCTAAAAAAATTATGTTAATGCATTCCACATATAATATGGGGTTTATTTTCCATGGAGGTTCAAGACAAGATGATATCGAACTCCTTCCAATAGAATCATTCTTTCCTTTGCTACGTTCTTCTTTCATGCTTCCAGATTTTGAGCATCTTCTTCCACGGGCTTAGGAATATCATTATCTATGAAATCCTTCAACCCATTATCTTCCAACACTGGTTCTAGCTTGTAATTTCAAGCTATGTAATTCAAACTACCCTAAAGGGAATATTTGATTCTCAATCCACATAAATACTCTACAAATTTCAGAAACCAATTATGATCGCACAATCACATGAACAAGAAAGAGAAGAATTTCAATCGCACAACACAAATATTTATTTGGGGAGAACCTCAGATAAAAACCTTTCCATATGTGTATTTCATAAGACACATAATATGAGAAAAATACAATGCTTCTCTTAGGCTTGAGAGATCTTTTCACTATCTCTGTCTGTCTCATTGATTCCTAGGAAAGATTAGCTTAATACTTAGCCAAATTATTTTCCTAAAGAATCCCTATTTCCTTGTGGATTTTCCTAGGGAATTAGGCCCTTATTAATAAGGAAATTCCCCAATAATTATTGTGCAATACATCAAGTATCTTCCTCTGAATCCATGCACCACCTGTACAATTGTATGATTATACAACTAATAGTACACTTCCCTTTAAATCCAATATCAACTGGGTATTTCTTAGAAATTACATGCATTAGTTATTTTTGAGTGAATTATCAATTATCTAATTGATCACTACATGTGAATTAAATCTAATTTAATTAACTTGACCTCTCACTAGTTCCTCCATCAGTTAGAACTAGTTAAATTGATTTTAAATCAAATAAATTAAGTTAATTAATTACAATTCAAATTAAACTCAACCATGGCTCCTAAAAAGTAGGATACACTCTACATGCCTCTAGTTTGACCCTCAAATTGAATTAACTAAACCAACTAAGTCTTCCTAAGTTAATTCGTACAAGTTGTCATGTGATGTGGAATTACAATTTCCTTCTAATTTAATTAAGGGAAAATTAAATTAGAAGCCTCTTGTCGTTTCCATTTTCAACACCATCCTCATGTCACTAATTTAACATGAAAATATTCATTATAACATCTAATGGCTCTTGAAACACTCTCGATTTCATGAATTATAAAAAATTACAACATTTCAATTATTACATATTAATTTCAATGAAATAGAACATAAGAAAAAATCCATACAAATGAATTCAATAATACCTTCATGCATATGTTCCTTGATATATTCCCTCATAAAAATAAGGTTTCCTTAAAGGGAAAGAAATCCCTAACATTACATCTACCATTAGATTAGTGAGCTAATAATGAATGACTTATATTAACTATGGAAATACAACATTTTAGAAGGTTTTTTTTCCAAAAATTTCTCTTCAACGATGTTTCCTCTCCCACCATGGGGGTTATAAACAATTGTCACTTCCCCCTTGTATCCCCTAGTCACAATAGTATGGTAGAAACCCCCCCTTCACTGTTATGAAACCAACTCCAAAAATAGAAGAAAAGAGAGATCAACCCCTTAGAAATCAACCACTTCAAGGGGGAAACCTCCAATACATTACATAAATGAAAAATTATTGGATGATAGAAATGAAAAAACCTACTTCTATATATAGGAGTCCATGGGGTCACAATGTAGTCCTGGCCGACCTAACAATAATAATGTAAGGGCACAATAATAACAATATTGGGGTTACACAGGTACAATAATAACAATAAGGGGGCTACACTAACAATAATAAGGGACTACACTAGTAATATAGGGACCTAACATGCCCCTCTCCTTAAAAAAAGTGTTGTCCTCAATGCTTGAGTAGCTCTTGGTACTTCTGTATAAAATTCTCATCCTCCCATGTAGAATCTTCAGTGGGTAAGTTCTTCCACTTGATGAGATACTCTGAAACTGATCGATTTCGTCGCTGTCGATTTCTTGTTTCCGTGACTGCTTCAGGTTCAAAAATGATTTTTCCTTCCTCATCAAATTCTGGCAATATTGTTTGAACTAGAATTTTTTCACCTATAACCTTCTTTAAGCATGAAACATGGAAAACTAGATGCACTCACGATGAAGTAGGAAGCTCCAATTTGTATGCCATAGTACCAATCTTTTGTAATACCTTGTAAGGACTATAGTACTTTGGAGATAATTTATTATCCTTCTTAGCTTGATTAAGGGACATTTGTTTATATGGTTGTAGCCGTAAAAATACCCAGTCTCTTACATCAAAACTTCTCTCACTGCGATGTTGATCTGCCTGTTGTTTCATTCAATGTTATGCCAAATTTAGGTTATCCTTTAAGAGTTGGAGAAATTCTTGTTGATGCTCAATGTCACTGCTTGAACCTTAGAATTTTCTCTTAAAGATGATGTGATGGACAGTGGATGATATCCATAAAGTGCCATAAATGGGGTCATTTTTGCTACAGTATGGAAGGAAGTGTTATACCACCATTCAACGAGAGGTAACCAGTTGACCCATTGTGTTTTTTTATCAGATACAAAACAACGAAGATATCCTTCCAAACATTTATTTACTATATTATTTTGACCATCGGATTGAGGATGATAAGATGAGCTATGAGCTAGTTGAGTACCCAAACAAGAAAATAATTTCGTCCAAAAATTTCCAGTAAAAATGGGATCTTTGTCGCTTATAATAATCTTTGTGTTTCCATGTAGCTTTTGAATTGTTTGTCTTGCTTTAAATGGATGAGATAATGCACAAAAGTGTGCATACTTGGTAAGTCTATCAACTACCACCATGATGACACTATTTCCTTCGGACTTAGGTAAACCCGTGATAAAATCCATTGAAATATCCTCCCAACGTTGATTTGGAATGGATAAAGGTTGTAGAAGACCCGGGGTATTAATTGTCTCAACTTTATTTTGTTGGAAAAGCAAACATTCTGCCAAAAATTTTTGAATATCAGATTTAAGGCCATCCCAAAAATATTCTTTCTTCACCCTCTGGTAAATTTTTAAAAATATCGAGTGTCCTCCTAAAGGAGAAGTGTGTAATTCCAAAAGAATATTTTGTTTTAGTTGGGAATTCTTACAAAGATATAAGCGATATTTGTACCATAAGGAATCATTTTTCCAACTAAATGTATCAGATGTACTAGGATCTTGCTACAACTTTTGAATGGGTGTTCGCACTTCTTCATCCATCTTCCATTCATCCCAGGCTTCGGTTATCCAATCTGGTTGGATAATAGAAGATGCACAAAGCAATGCTTCCACCTCTTCATTCTTTCTTGAGTGTGCATCTGCAACCACATTTAGCTTCCCTTTTTTGTAGATGATTTCAAAGTCATAACCCAAAATATTTGTGAGCCATTTTCTACTCTTTGGTGAATATAGTCTTTTTTCCAAAAGTGTTTAAGACTATCATGTTAGGTTTACCTTGAAGTGTCTTCCCACATTAGGTAGGTTGCCATTATTTGGTGCATGTAGTATTGCTAACATTTCTTTCTCATAAATAACTACGTAAATAATTTCCTTTGATTGGACGACTTTAAAAAACAATAGGTCTTCCTTCTTGCATTAAAACAATATAATTCCATTTCTTGAGGCATCACATTCCCATGATAGGGTTTTGTGAAATGCAGCGTAAGCTATGACGTCTTTAAGTCCATTGCCTCTTTAAGATGTTCGAAGGCCTTAGTTGCTTCAGGAGTCCATGAAAATGTATCTTTCTTTAATAATGCTGTTAAAGGTGCTGCTATTCTCCCATAATTATTCACAAACTTGCTTTAATAACCTGTTAACCCAAGAAACCCTCGCAACCGCTTTATGGTTGTGGGGATTTTCTATTCCTTAATGGATTTAATTTTGTTAGGGTCTACCTTAACACCCTCGTGAGATACAATATGACCCAGATATTCCACCTCTTGTACTCCAAAGAAACATTTGGATGTTTTTTCATGTAATTGTTTCTCCTCCAATAGTTTGAGCACCCTGTCAACATGTTGAACATGATCCCTCCAAGACTTGTTGTAGATTAGTATATCATCAAAAAATACTGGCACACATTTTCTAAGGAAGGGTTTGAAAATGGAATTCATCAACCCTTGAAATGTAGAAGGTGCATCAGTACGGCCAAAAGGCATGACCAAAAATTCATAATGACCCTCATGAGTTCGAAATGCTGTTTTCAGAATATCATCAATCTTCATTCTAATTTGATGATATCCTAAATGAAGATCCAACTTGGTAAAATAAATTTCCCCATGTAATTCATCCAATAATTCATCAATCACAGGAATGGGAAATTTATATTTAACAGTGAGCTTATTGAGCTCCCTATAATTCAGACACATGTGCCATGATCCATCCTTCTTGTGCACCAATAATACTGGAGTAGAGAAAGAACTTTGAATGGGTTGAATTATACTAACCTCTAACATTTTTGCAATCATACATTCAATTTTGCTCTTTTGGACATAAGGATATCTATAAGGCTTGATGTTTGGAGGAACACTTCCCAGAATCAAATCAATAGCATGATCATGATCGTGAATAGGTGGGAGTCCTTTGGGATTTTCAAAAACCTTGGAATGACCATCCAAGACTTTTTAGAGACCTGGAGAAATATATGATTTTGATGTTGGAACTTCTAGTGAGCATAATTGTGCAATTACGCATCATTGTTCTTTCTTCATAAGATTTGTCATGAAATTAGAGATTATTATCTTTCTTGGATTCCCTGTGATACCCCGTAATTCAACTTCCTTTCCTTCTGAAAAAAATTTCAAGAAAAGTTCTTGAAAATTAAAAGCTACCTTCCCCAAATATTGTAACCATTGTAATCCTAGTACAAAATCAACACCTCCCATTGGAATGGAAAGAATTGGACTATTCAATACATATTCCCCCATGCCTAGCTTGATATTATGGAATTTATAGTTCCTCTATTTTCCACCATTTCTTGAAATTCTGGTGCTAGGTGTAGGAAACAATTCAATTCCTCTGCTACTTTACAATGAATAAAATTATGGGTACTACCCGAATCAATCAACACTATTACCTTTTTCTTCTTCATATGTCCTTCTATATTGAGAGTTTGAGGAGTGGTAATTCCTACCAATGCATTACATGATAAGGTGGGACTCATTTATTCTTCTTCTAGGGTTTGTTACTCGTTTATATTCTCTTCTTTTGAAGTTCTTGTTCATTTTCTTCCTCCTCTTCACAATCTATGTAAAATAATTTCTTCTCAGCACACTTATGACCTTTAGTGTATTTGTTATCACAACTGTAGCAAAGCCCTTTTGCTCTTTTTTCTTCCAATTGTTGTGGTGCAAACCTTGTAGGTTGTGAAAGTATATGAGTAGAAACACTTCCATCTTTATAGATGTGAGTGGTAGGCTTCCTTGTCGCCATAATTTTACATTCAATTTTTCTTGCCAACTTGAATGCCTTCTCCAATGAATCAGGTTGCCAAACGCGAACCTCATGTTGGATGTTATCCTTTAAAGTCACTATGAAGACATCAATCCTGTGTTCCTCTGGAATATCAGTTACCCTTATATTCAATTTTTTGAAGTCCTCAATGTGGTCCACCACTGAACCCTTTTGTTTGAGATTTATCAATTGGCTAAAAAGAGTGTTGCTCTTTGTATCCTCATAATGTGCTATCATTTCCTCCGTAAAAATTGAGCAAGTGACAATTTTTTTACAGGAGCAAAGGCATCGATACCATACAAATGTATTTTTTTCTAAATATAAAGTTGCAATGCGTACCTTTTTTGTGTTTTTCACATTATTGAAATCAAAATATTGTTGCATATGTAGTATCCATGTTACGAGATCCTTGCCATCAAACTTCCTCATATAGATATTTTGAATATGGTGGGTCTTCCATCCAACATTAGAGTTTATGAAATCCTGATTAAGATTTATTTTATTCTCATCATGAGTTTCCTCTTCTATCTTTTCGCTATGAGGAATCATTTCTTGTATCGACTTTGTCAAACCTTCCTTCAAACCTTCCATGTTTGCTTTTATATCATTCTTCATGTCTTCCATGTTGTCTTTAATTTTTTTATTCGATCTTAGCTTCCATGTCTTCCATGCCATTCTTCAAACTATCCATATTAGCTTCCACACCTTTCTTCAAAACTTCCATTTCAATTTTTGTTGCTCTTTGCGAGGGTGAAATTTGGTGCACTTGCTCTTGTAAATTTGATATGTCAAGTTGCAATTATTCGCCTTCATAAGTCATAGTAGAACCTTCTAAAGGATTAATGGGTGTTGAATTATTTTTAGGGGGCATTTTAGAACCCAATACTGATATTTATTCTACAATATGCCCTTGGAATCAATTCAAGCTGATTTTTCACACAAGACTTATGCAATTCATAAAAAAAACACACCTTTTTCTTTCTTTTTAGGCACTCGATATTGAAACTGAATTATCTTTGTGATTTCAGATCTTAAATATCTGAAATTTAGTGATTTAGTATTCCTCTGAAGCTTCTTTCAACTGCCACATGTCTCACCTGATTTGGATTATTCAAGAGAAAGTTATGCCCAATATCCCACAATGATTTAGTAGATCGAACTTGTACAGCGTGCCACGTGTCACTATTTCCCCCTTCGGCTCTGAAATCGATACACAGGAAAATAATGTCCATGTACTTGCGGCCAATTTTTACAGAATTCCAATCCAATACTCAGAGAGAGAGTTATGGTGATTTTCCCATGGTCACCACTTTGCGATGAAATTCAGGAGCCTGAAACAACCGTAACTTCCATAGATCATATCTCCAAAAATGTTATGAATCAAACTCTAAAATTATTCCATGAGGTTCCTCAAGATATCAATTTCACTCTGTAAAATTTTTAGCTTCTTAACGCTCGTAGAAAACAAGTTAGTGTGAAAATTCCACGATGACCTGTTTAGGTTAAATTCAGGAGCCTGCAAAAAGACCTAAGTTCCACAGATAATATTTCCTAAACTTAAGCGAACCAAGATCTAAAATTTTTCCACAACGTTCCTCAGGATTGTTTCTTCGTGCTGTAAAAATTTCAGCATCTAAACCTTCGTAGAAAGAAAGTTATAGCAAAAATTCCATGATGACCTATTTGGAGCAGCGAAACCCTAGAATCCAAAGCTCTGATACCAAATGTCATGAAACCAGCTCCAAAAATAGAAGAAAAGAGAGATCAATGCCTTATAAATCAACCACTTCGAGGGGGAAACCTCCAATACATTACATAAATGAACAATTCTTGGATGATACAAATGAAAAAACCTACTTCTATAGATAGGAGTCCATGGGGTCACAATGTAATCCTAGCCAACCTAACAATAATAATGTAAGGGCGCAATAATAACAATATTGGGGTTACACATGTACAATAATAACAATAAGAGGGCTACACTAACAATAATAAGGGACTACACTAGTAATATTGGGACCTAACAGACACCCCCCTGCCAAGAATTGGTGTCCAAATGTGGCTAAAAACAATACCTCGAAATTAGGAAGATAATCAGACTCCACAACTAAGAATCTCTCACTTGGAGACTACTTATAACAACTATATTTCTCCACCTGTTGGACTATGCTTTCCACTTTGGAATTGGCCCACTTTCTCATATTTATCACCATTCTTGAAGACCAAATAAAAATAAGTAGAAAATTAGTTTCTCCTTGGTTGCTACTTTCATTAACATGTCTACAATATTTTGGCTAGTATGTATCTTTAATAGCTTCAACTATCCCTCTTCCAAAAATAATCATATGTAATGGTACCTAATTTGTATATAATTACTCTTAGAATGAAAGGTTGATTTATTTTCAAGATGAATGAAACTTACATGATCACTATACAATTCTCTATTCTCCTTGTTTCCTAATTCCTCCTTGAATATTTGTAACCAAATAATCTCTTTACCAGCCTTTGTAGCAGCAACATACTCTACCTTATATTTTTGAAAGTGCAACATCCCTTGCATGTGATTATTACCGAAAGAATTTCTACTAATTTATATTATGGATCACAGAAGCTTAGATTCCAAAAATCCAACTTATTGTTTTTCCACCTACAGTAAAAATATACCCTGTGGTATTTGTCTTATTGCATATATTACCTTACATATTTGAGCCAACATATCCCTATAGAACAATTTTTGAACCTCCATAATATTGAGTAGTAGTACAGTTCGCATACCTAAGAACTTAATTTTACTACCTCCTAATTCTTTTTTCCTTAGAAATTTCATACACCTTCTCACAAATTCCACAGCATGTGCGATATTTGGCCTTATGCACACCATCAAATATACTAAATTTCGAATTATTTATGAATATGGAACCTTGGAAATGTATTATAGTTCTTCTCATGTCTTTGAATCCATCTCTTTAGACAATTTGAAATGGCCAACCAAAGGTGCAATAACTGTTTTTGCACCTTTGATTTTAAATTTCCATCATCTTTTCTATATAGTCACTCTGATACAATGTTAGTTTATGAATTTTCCTATATCTTGTTATTCTTGTTCCAGTTATTTTCTTTGCAACACCTAAATCCTTCATAGAAAATGAATTATCTATTTTTCTTTTGATCATATTTATATCTTGCATCTTATACCCAATAACAAGCATGTTTGATCTACATATGATAACAATATAATATATCTACCATTATGTAGTCTCTTAAAATAAATGGAATGGTTAGAATAACATGTACAATAAGCTTGTTCTATCATAGATATGTCAAACTCCAAATACCATTACCATGGTTCTTTCTTTAAACCATACAAACTATTCTTTAATCTACATGCTATTTTTTCCTTCCCTTCGACCTCATATCCTTGTGACTATTGTATATAAATATCTTCCTCCAATTCTCCACGGAGAAAGTTATATTATTTACATCTAAATTATCAATATGCAAATATTATATTTCCACTAAAATTTAAATATATCCAATTAAATTCATTTTGACAACAGGAGAAAATATTTCATCAAAATTTGTATGTTTCTTCTATGAAAACCCCTTTACAACAAGTTTGGCATCATACCTTTTTTTCCTCCATCTTATTCCTTTAATCTGTAAACCCATTTATTTTCAATTCTCTTTTACCTACAAGGAATGGGACCAAGTACCATGTTTGGTTATGTGCCAAATAGTCCATCTCTTCTGTCATTCCTTGCTCCCATTTCATTCTAGTTTCTACTTGCATTGCTTCTTCATATCTTTCACTAGAATTAGTCAACAATGCATGGCAGAACGATGAAGAGTATCATTTAGGGGCTATTATTAACTCGGTTGATCTTATAATAACACTTTTAGGGGTTATATGTACCTATTGTTGATGTTGTTACTGAACATTTTTGTATTTTGGCACCTTTGGAATTTATTTTTCTGTGATTTCATCAAGCACTGTGTATTTTATGTTTCCCTTTTCCTATTTCTTTCTCTGCAAATATTTTTTGTACATGACCTTCTCATTGAATACCATATCTCTACTCCTAATGATTTCGTGGTTTTCCTAATCCCATAATTTATAGCCAAAATAATTAACTCCATATCCAATAAAACTACACTTCTTGGATATTGCCTCAAGCTTTGTATTATTTTCTCTATCAATATGGATAGATGCCTCTTAACCAAATTTTTCTAGAAATGAGCAATTTACCCTTTTACATGTCCATGCATCCTATAGAATGCCACCATCCAAGGAACTTGAAGGCCATCTATTTATTAAGTAATCAAAAATATCAAAAAAATATCCCAATAAATCAAGGGCAATCCCGTTTGCAATCTCATACTCCTTTCATGGTCCATGATTGTCATATTCATACTTTTTTACACACCATTTTCTTTTGGTGTTCCAAGAACTATCTTCTATATATAAATCCCATGGTATGAACAATAAATATCAAACTAATTCCTACAATATTGACCTTGATTATTTGATCCTAGACACTTCAAATTATATCTTGTCTCATTATCAACCAAAAATTCCATGTTCAAAGGCATCATATTTTTTTTTAATGAAATAAACATAAGTTTTCGTAGTTGCATCATCAATAAAACTAACATAATAACAAGATTCACCAAGAGATGATACATGAGATGGTACCGATACATATGTATGCATAAGACATGACTTTTCACTCTTCCTTTCCTTCCGAACTTTGAGAAATATAACAATTTTATGTTTCCACAAATACAATACTCACAAAATTCCAATTCAACCTTCTTCAAATCTAGTAATAATTTCCTTGAGTGGAAAATATGCATCCCCTTCTCACTGATGTGCCCAGGAGTATGATGCCATAATGTTGTATCCATTCCTATAGAAGCTAAAGTAATAGAAATATCAACATGAATAGTACACAAATACAATGGAGTTACCTTCTCTCCTTTTTCTATTATGAGAAATCCTCTAGTGACCTTCCAATAATTTCCTATAAATGCGACTATAAAATATTCAATTCACAATTTCCCTATTGCAATTAGATTTTTTTATTGAATCAAGAATGTGCCTTACCTATTTAAAAAACCAGTGGTTTACATTTTATAATTTTATCCATACTTTACCCTTTCCCACAATTTTACATGGTTCATCAACACCCAAGTAAACTTGTATAAAATCACCTTGAATATAATAATGAAATAATTAATATAGGGTGTGGCATGAAATGAAGCCCTTGATTTATCACCCAAGAAATGTTATCTATTGAAAGTATTAAATTATCTTCTAACACATCACTTGGTACATTTTATTCCTTATTATTTTCTTGTTGTCCATCTCCTTTTTTATTTTAAAGACCAACAATATTCCTTCTTGTGTCCTTTCTTCCAAAAATGCCAACATTCCATTCTCCCTCTAGATTTGAATTTTCCCTTATTATACTTATTATTTTCTTGTTGTCCATCTCCTTTTTTATTTTAGAGACCAACAATATTCCTTCTTGTGTCCTTTCTTCCAACAATGCCAACATTCCATTCTCCCTCTAGATTTGAATTTCCCCTTCTTATACTTTCCATGATTCCTTGGGCTCTTTCCTCTCTCCCTTTGTCTTCCCCCATTCTCTATAGTAAAAAAAATTCTTCACATCTCACCTATTATTTTATATCAAATTTCATCACTAGGGATAACACCAAAAAAATCATGAAACTTTAAAGTGTTTGAACGAAATAAAATATTACTCATAGTCATGACCAAGCCATTCTAGCTTTTTAGAAATGAGAAAAAAATAAAAAAAGACCTAACATCATTACCAAAGTTTACTGCTATAGAACTTAATTGACTAGTGCCCATGTTAAATTAATTTAAGTGATTAGAAATAGACCCACCTTCTAACATCTTTATGTTAATTAAATGCCTCATTAGAAATACCTTGTTTGAAGACTAGGGTTTTTCATACATTTCATATAATGTCATCATCGAACCCTCAATTTTCCTTTCTTTCAAAATGTTGAAATCCGTCGATGTTGCTATCTATAGGTATATTGTTCTAAGTTCCTTTTTGTTAAGAATATAATATTATTCATTTCCATAGTCATAGGCTTCTTTTCTATTCTTCCCATATATATATATATATATATATATATATATATATATATTGTTTTTTTTTTTCATTCAAATAATATTTCCATAGTTGGTAGTTTTGGCTTGTAAAATTCTTGATCCTAAAAACTTCTTTCGCTATTTCTCCTACTCGAACTAGGAACCCTCATTTCTTATGAGTTTTATGAGAAAAATAAACCCTTGGCTATGATACTAGTTGTTAGAATTAAAATCACAAAGAAAAAAAATAAAATGAATGCATAAATCAAACTTATTTTGAAATAATACAAAGGAGAAACTAATATACATTGTTCACCAAATTTGGGCTACATCCAATTAGAAATATGTAGTCATTCCTTTTTTTCCATCTAGAAAATTGAAGGGATTACAACTTGTAGCACATCTACTCCAACCTTCCCTTCTCTCTCTCTTATAATGTCATCTCTCTCAATTAAAATTCTATCTCAACAATACATAACAAAAATATGATCCCTTCATAAAAAGAGTTTTTATTTCTAGGGAAAAATCCCTAACATAAAATATATTGTAAAATCTATGACCTAATGATGAACAATCCATATTTATTATGAAATTACCATATTTTACAGGGAATTTTTTCCAAAATATTCTCTCTAGGGGCACTTCCATCAAAAAACTATAGGGAGGTTCCAAATATTTGTCACCGCCCCCTCGATCCATTGGCGATAATAGTAGGGGGAAATACCCCCTCAAACCCTCTTTAGAAACAAGGGTCCAAACACGTCTAAAAACAAGACCTATAAATCATGGAGATAATGAGGCTCCACAAATAACGAGAGATATAAATCAATAGGTAGATATAAATCTCCGAGAAAAATCTTATGGAAATGAAAGGAATATATAAAAATTAGGCATTGTATGAAGGATTAGAGACATAAAAGTATTGGTAAAGGAAATGGATTTGCTGGTGTTCCCTGTATATAAAGGAAATCCTATTTAAAGGAAAGAGGGGATGTGTACTTTCCTTATTCAAGCAAAAATTCAAAGCATGGTGTATGTCTAATTGATTAGGGTGATTTTTAAAAATGAATCCTCATAGGGAGTAGCTTTATGGAGATGAAAAATTTGATGGAGGTGACATTTTCCATGGAGATGACTCAATATATAGAATCATAAGATGAGTAAAATTCAAGTTGCTGATCAAGGATGGAAGGATTGAAACACTCAATGGGGTTTTTCAAATTCAAAATCTGGATAGAAATTCAGTATATATAAACATGATGAATGAAGTAGGTGTATTTAATATGTTTTAAAGGGAAATCTACAAAGCGGTTCAAGGAAAAATGGTGTTTTTAAAGGGAGTTCATATTGTAACATTGTATAATATTTTAGGTAGTACTTTCACTAATGGGTGTAATAATTTTGTTCTCCCAAGGGTGAAAATGAAGAATACAAAACCTTATTGTCTCTAAAGAGGACAAAATGATATGGCCTAAAATACTAGGGTATATTGGAGATAATGGCCTTCAAGGATTACATGGTAAATATATGGTTGTAGATATGATTAATTTCACACTAGACATTGCTTTTTGTTAACAATTTATGTATGACAAAGATAATAGAGTGAGATTTTCATTTGGTGCTATAAGACAAAAGGGAATATTGGAGTTAGTACATAGTGATGTGTTTGGACCTATGCTTCTTCCATAATTAGGTAAATTTGTGCACTATGTTTCATTTATAGATAATTTATCAAGGAATACATTGGTTTATTTTTTTATGAAATAAATATAAGGTCTTTGGTAAATATGAGAAATTAGGATTTTGTATAGAATTGGATGGAGAAAGGAATAAAGGTGTTGAGGATAGATAATGGTGGTGACTTTTGTGAGAATGACTTCAAGGAATTATATAGGAAGTATGGAGTATAAAGGAAGAATATTTCTCCATGCATATATCAAAAAATTGAGGTTACTTAAAGGATCAATAGGACATTGATGTAACTTATAAAGACACTTGTTTGTGGTTCCAATTTAGAACAAGAATTTTAGATTGAGGTAGTGGATACGAAATTTTATCACATAAATCAATCACCCTCATCAACATTGGTTGACAATAATTTGCACAAGGCATGTCTTGATAAAAAATCCTTCTTTGAAATATATCAAAGTTTTTGGTTGTGATGCTTATATACACGTGCTAAACAAAAATAGGAGTAAGATAGATAATAAAGTTGAAAAGAATATTTTTTATTAGTTATAAAGATGTTATAATGGTTATAAAATTTTGAAACGAACAACTAAGAAGGTTGTTAATAGTCAAAATGTTTTCTTTAGAGAGGTTAAAGACGTTCCAAAATAAGAAGTCCTACCAAAGGAAAAAGAAATATAGAAACTATAGGTTGGGTTTAAGGATGAAGAATATGACTCAATGATAGGACATGAATTAGAAGAATAATAAAATTATACTCTAGTACCAAGGAGATTAGTTTGGAAAAGAAGAAAAAAGGGTATACTCCATCTAATTTTGCTTTAGTTTTCCTTCATATATTAACGATGATTATACCAAAATTATTAGGGAGGCAGTGGATTTATAGGATGGTAAACACTAAAAGAAGGTCATGGATAAAGGAGTGAATACCTTGGATAAGAATGGGTCTTTGGATCTAGTTTAGTTGTTAGATAGAAGAAAATATATTATTAGTAAATGGGTATTTAAGAAGAAGTGGAATGGAGAATGTAAAGTGAAGACAAACAAAACTTTATTAGTAGAAAAGGGATATTCCTAGGTAGGGGGGATTGATTTTGGCAAAACATTTTCTCATGCTACTAAATTAAGTTCCATTAGATTCATTTTGTATATTGTTGCTACTTTTATTCTTGAAGTAATAAAGATGGATATAAGGAATATAACATTCATACATTGAGACATTGACGAAGAAAGCTATATGAAAAAACCAGAAGGCTTCATAGTGAAGGGGAAGAAAGAGTTGGTTTGCAAGCTAAAAAGGTCCCTATATGGGTTAAAACAATATCTAAGGACATGGTATCAAATTTTTGATAATTGTATATTTGAGCTTGGTGTCTAAAGGATCAAAGATGAATAATGTGTGTATTCCAGGTTAGTTGGTGATAATTTTATTTATGTTTTATTTTATATTAATGATATGTTGGTAATTAGAAACAACAAGGAAAGCATCAGATGTGTCAAAACTCAGTCATCTTCTAAATTTTATATGAAAGATATTGGTGCTACAAATTTTATTTTTGGCATGGAAATTTAAAGATATTGAAAAATTAAGAAGCTCTGGTTGAATTAGATGAAATATGTCAAGACACTATTGTAGTGGTTTAATATGCGAGAATGTAAATTGGTCAAGTTCCCTGTTCCTATAGGTATAAAATTATTCATAGACCAGTGTCTCAAGACATATGAAGAGTTAGAGGACATGTCCCATGGTCCCCATGCTAGTGTTTTTGGTAGTTTGATGTATGAAACTATTGTAGTCTAGCAGGAGGTGTGCATTGGTTATCAATAAAAAGGAAACAATAACTAACATAATCATATGCAACATAAGAAAGTTAGAAGAGACACAAGGCAACAGAGAATCAACAAAGAAGTACTTTTTATTATATTCTCTTAATGATAAAATCGAAAATCGAACCATTCCTTTGATGTGTGTAATGGGATTACAATAGTTTAATTGTCAGTACCGACTATCCTTGACTTACTCAGACATTCAACTCGACTAGTAAACTGACCAGATTTACACTATATATTTCTTATGTTGATTCGATTGGGCTAGTCAACTAAGTCAACTAGCCCCTCCAACATCTTCCCCACCCTCAATGTGTTCTTCATCCCAAAGAAGGGGGAGATTTGGAGACTCAATTTTATTTTTACAAAATTTGATACAATATAGAAAATAAGAGAGAAGAATTATCAAAAGATATCATGGATCTATTGAGGGAGAAGGTTGAAATGGTGTCTGTTCACAACATGTATGCCTCACATTAGTGGTCGGCTGATCCACTTATGATTCATGTCCTCCATCTAAGACTTTAATATTCAAATTCCTTTTCTTTATCTTTCCGTTGGTGACCAATCTCCTTCAACCTCAATTTCTTGTGTATTTGATCTATGTTCGAGGGTATGGATGCATCCTTAAAGACTTGGTTCAAAAAACTAATACTTAGGTCATGGGGGAGCTTCCTCAGATGACCATGCTTGGGATGGAGCCTCTAGAAATGTTGTTCAATGAATGCTAGGTTAAAGAAGCTGCAAATGTTGATATAATATTGGAAATTATTTTATAACTAATATTTCTTGTGCTTTTAATGTATTAGTTGTGATAGATACTACACCTTATTTCCTACTATTGACTGTTGCGCTAGTCATTGGTCAACCAATATTTTCTATTCGAATTGATTACACCTGGTTAATAATTTGATATAGGTATTCAGTGGCACTGGAGGCTTCTATTTGCACCTTTTCTTCCCTCTATCATCCACTGTCTTTCCTCATGCATGAAGTACACTTGTAATTTTATTTCTTGGCAAACTTAGCTTATATTGTAGACTTTTCTCAAGTTTTAAAACCTTCAAGAGAAGAGAAGTTTCAAATGCACATTTCTTAATCCTATGGAAAAATACATGTTGAATATAAATATGCTATCAAATTATTAAGGATTATATTCAGTGTGGTGCCCTTATCTAATGTTTGTTCCAATTCCTTCTTGGCCTGAGTGAATTCTCTAGAAACATCCTAAATGATGGCTGAAATTTCTTGATTTCCATGTGTTGTTACTTTTTTTTAGAGTTTAGCCATCTTTTCATTCATCTGTTCATCATGATCATCCAATCGGTATACAAGTTGTCTGAATACAATAAGTGGATCATCAGTTCCATATGAAATGTCAATGTGTAGTTTTTCTACTGTCTGGTTCCTGCATTCCAACCAAACCTCCATTTGTTGTTGCTTTATATGTTTAAGTTTATTGTTGTCTATAGAAATATTCTTCCACCTATTTTTAACATCTTGAAAATTTTTTTGTATACAATAAAATAATTTTAAATTTGATGCATCCTTGAGTTCATATAATATATCTGTTGTATCTCTCACTAGAGGTTTTTGGGATGACAGAGTAGAAGTTCTTAGTGTAGTTGGTTGATGATGTGGATTATGTCACTTGGTCATCAGAGTGCTTAATGTATCTTTCATTTGTGTATCAATATTTACCAAAAAAACTCTAGTTTCATTGTCCAAATTGATATTCTTCGTTGTGACTTCTTGTGCGTCAACTTATTGAGTGGATTATGATTCAACTTGTGGAGAAAATTGTGTGTTGGCCGGTGGATTTGTTTGTGTGTTGACCTGAATGTTCTGTGTGTCAACCTGAGTACATTGCATGTCGAATTGGATAGTTTGTGTGTCAGCCTTATTAGTATTCCCTTGCCCTTCATGTACTTCCTCAATAATAGGTGTTCAAGAGACGAGGTGTGAATAAGAAAATAGATCAATTTGTGGAACTTGCATCTTTTTCTTCCTTTCTATGACTGACTAAACTTGAGTTTGTCATCGAGATGGAATTTCCTTTGGTGTAGTCGACTTAGTCAATTGTTTCTATATATGAGGCTATTTCTCGTCCATTAAATTGTGTCTGATTATCTCAATAAATATTTCATTGGCTTGGTATAAGGACCAAAAAATGTCGGGCCCAATGGATGGACCAAGAAACTGTTATGACCTCATTGGATTCTTCACTATTTTGCATTTTTTTTTAGTGTCCTTTAGGACTTGTTTTACAATCAAATCCAATCTATATTTCATTTAGAGGTATTCAATCATGATACCTATGAAAAATTCTTTTGATTTTATTGCAACTGTTTGCATTTCAACCTGAGTTGAACTATGCACTTCTCCACCTGTAAGATTTTCTGGGGATTCTACTAGGGGCACTGATAAGTCAACTTTAAAAGGCTCTATATAAAACCATTCCTCCCATTCCTTTTCATGCTCTACATTTGGTAGTGGTAGGAGTACATCCGTTTAGGGATCTCTAACTGGTGATGGAATTAAAAACACAATATTAGTTTTCCAGCTCAGTTCTACAAATATTTGGTCGAAAATAGGATGATATGGAAATTTCTGCGGTTTGACACCATTGGAGTCAAAATACCAAAGCTTGGTTGCATCCAAGCATGATTGAATAAGAGACATCATGGGAAACAAACATTAGACATGTCGGGGAACCCTCCATCTATTGGAGACCAACTTTAGGTTTAATAACCAATTTATAAATATTTCATGGGGGCCAACCGACCGTGGTTTCTCCAACCAAACATGTGAAAATATCTTAAAATTATTCATTAATGGGACCAATTTTTTGGTAAATTTCATTTCTACAATGAGAGAGACTTGTCTCGTTGCTAGCCAAATTAACAGTAATGGGAACCGAATAGTATTATGTGAATTATGTCATTCTTGGCAGTTGGCTTAAACCATGTCAGATACATGTTGCACCCAATTGTATACAATTCTAGTATCCATCATTTTCATAATTTCTTCAAGCATATTCAGTTTTTTTGTCAGAATCTCTTCATGTTGGAGTAAGGCATAGGGATATGATGATGCATACCCATTTTTTCTACAAGGACTAAACTTGGATGATGATTAAACCTTTGGAGTTATTTATTTTCATCCCACCAATAAAATTTTGAATCCATACAATCATGTCAGCTGTCTTTGGGATTTTGTCTCCATGGTGTGGTAGAATGGTGAGGATATAAATTCATTTGCCAAAATAATTAGTGGTTTTTCTAACCATATAATGTAATTACAGTACCAACTAATAATATAATTAGTGACTTATTCCTTTAGCCCAGGAAAATATGCAATTAATGGTGCATTGAGAATTTCCTAGATGCTCGCTATGTGTAACATTTGGTTCTGCTCAATCCATTCATTATTATTTTTTTTCCCACTTCATGAATGTTTCAATATGATTTCCCAAGAAGTCTCGCTGATTTTTTCTTGTCTAATTTTTTTGATTCAGACCTGCAACTCTATTGCAGTTTCCTGGTCAAATGGAGTTTTTTTCCTTAATTCTACAATGACATCTAGTTCCTCAAAATGCACTCTCTTCTTGCCCATTTTGAAATATTCTTGGAACTATTTTGATCTAAAACACTCAAGTAGTTTCAGATTATATATATATGAGAAAACCTATCACAACTCAAAAATATATAATAAATTATTTTTAAACCTTCAAAAACCATCAATGAACCTTTCCTCAATGTGAGGACCTTTATGGGGTATTTATGCTCCATACCTCCCAAAAAAAAAGTTAAGGTATAGAGTTTTAAATTATTGGAATCAAAGTTTCTCTATACATATTTCATTCTTGCATCGTGGAAGTTTATAAAAATCTATAATTTTATCATGATATTTCTATTCATAACGTAATTTAAGGTTTGAATGAGGCCACCAAGTGCCACATGCACATATAATGGAATAGATGGTAAAATCTCTTATTTTGACTTGAAACTCAACTAAAAGGATTTTTCTAATAGGGAATACATATGATTTCCTTCTAAAGGGATAGAATATGTGTTCATGAATGTGGCCCCATCCATTTCCTTAATTATTTAGTTTATGTGCCATACTCACCATGCTTTTATAACTATGATATTTGATATTATTTCATTATGTGCAACTTGAAATAACTACCATTTTATTCAATACCTCCATCATATCTTCATTCCCTTTTTTTTTGTAAAATCCCACAGTTTATTTCTATTAATATCCAAAAAACAAGGTCACATTAGTGAATCTTTGAAGCACAATGTCAACATGGTCAAAACAACCAATAATTTGCAAAAACAAAACAATGGAAGGTCACCTAACTCTTATCAATGTATGTGGTGGATTTCCAACCATACAAAGATACCATATATACCAACATAAAAGTTTCCATGGAATAACATCAAATAACATACTAAAAAGTAGGTCATAGTACTAAGAACTGAAAAAAAAAAAACAACTAGATGATAATCCACAAGAAAAAAAATAAGTTAGAAATGAACTTATTTATCCAAGATGGTCACTGGATAATCTGGAGAGGAGTTTGCATTGGTCACATTAAGGGGTGGGAAGTTGATGGTTGTTTCCTCATTATGAGAAGTATTAGAATCAACAGTATTGTCTGAGACTATATATCTCTCAATTCTATTTATTCTGCCCATAATACCATCCATATCGTAATGGATGTCCCTAAGTATCGTCATCAACTCCTCCCGCCCTGCAAATAATTTGTAGGCGTCAACCTTTTTTCACGAAGCACCATGTTAATAAGAGTATTCATATTTGTGCATGTAGATATATATTGAAGGAAATAAAGTCTTATCTTCCTCAATTTTCCTAGGTCTAGTACCCATTTAATGTTATCACTGCAAATTCCAGTGTCTGAATGATACATCCAATCCCCAAAATACTTAGCTTCCAATGTTCATATTTATTTTCTCAATTCCATAGGAGTTGTATCAAATAAATTTGTAATCGAATCCCATCCAAATATCTAATAGTGTCAGGAAGAATATGCCCCTCGATTCCCTCCCCTGCAACTGGGTAGCTATTGGTGAAATACCATAAGAATCAAATACTTGTAAACTGACCACGCAATGAAAGTTTGGGAAGGCCGACCAAACCATCTATTACAATGAAATAAAGAGTGGAACCCTTCCAAGATGCAAGAAACCAAATGAAAAATGAAAGACACCTCAAAATTAACCAATTCAATTTATATCAAAATGTCATCAAGGAACCTATGCAAGTGAGTTCTCTGACCAAAAGAGACATTGGAACCACTTCCAACCCAAACCAATAACGGACTAACTTCATTAAACAACACTATGACTGAAGGCACCGATATGTCATATTTTTGTTTCAATGCTGACCTTTTGAAATATCAACAATAGACGGAAACTAGATGGAAAACAACCCACTATTTGAGACTCCGCATACCAATACGAGACAATTGAACGAAATCCCAGAGGGTTCAAATGATTGAAGTTCTTCCATTGGGAGGAATACCACCATTTCAAAGGTTAGACCAGGTGAAATATTGTCTAAAAAACAAACGAAAAACATTTTCCCTCTACCCAAAACCACCCCAGACTCACAAATATACCTATATCCTTGAGGCAAACAGACAAGAGATAAATTGAAAACCTACAGTGTAGCCTACATTTCCCTAAACCTCTAATATTTTAACATGATAAAAAAGGGGAGGGAAATATTTTAGGATTATGATAGACACCTAAGAACTAGGTACATGACAAAAGGTGTAGCTCCAGAAAATTTCCAGAGAGAATTACAACTAATTTCCGCCACCATGAAACAACAACTGAGCTGGTATATATAACTAAGGAAAAAATACATATTTTACCTAAGAAAAACCCTTCTTTTTTCATTTCACAAGACAACCACCAAGTGGATTTATTTCCCCAAGCCTCTACCATCCCAAGATACTGTATCATGGTGAGGTCATAAATGAGTCGTGAGAAACTGCTAGGAAAATTTGTTGCTACATCCAATCCCTCATATGTTAGTAGCTCCATGCATGAAACATCTGGGAAAATGGAATATCCAAGATCCATGGCAAGCAAAAGAACCCAATCTCCCACCTTCAAGTAGTAAATATGAATAGACCCCAACCATATGGTGTCATAACTTGCAATCGTGTAACACCATGCGTAACCTATGTTGTGCCAAGTGGAGCCAAATGAAAACCTTCCAAGGTTTGTCTCTGTCTCCTCCATAGAAACATATTTTATGCCAATCATTAACACCTACCCCTTCTCATTGCTTTAGAGTGGTTTAATATGCGATTTTGGTGGATTAATGCCACGAAAAACCCTCATCGGGGAGCCGCACCTATGTTCATTGCTTATCTTGTTCAACCCACTACTTAAACTCTTGGATAGAATCATAATGTGTCTATTCCAACCAATCCACACCCAATGCTAAATATCTCTCACTGCTCCCCCAATTTTCTAAAAAATATTCTACTTTATTGCCTTCCCTCTTCATGTGCATGGGAATAATATAGTCAAAAGTTAGGAATATATCCCTTCACTATACACAACTTCCTAGAGGTGCCAACTACAAATAAATTTGTCTAGTGAATGACATATTTTTTTTTTTTTCACTATATTGATCACTAATTTATATTTGCCCTGGATCTGTAATAATCTTATCCCTTTTCTTGCTGCTATTTGCAACCCTTTCTCTAAAGGCCATAATTACACTAGGTTATTCCTAGATTCCCCACATGAAAAATGCACAGGCGTGGCTGGGATTTGATATTTCATCCTGAAAAATCCCTCTAAAACCTACTTCTCCTAGGTTTCCCTTTAAAGACCCATCAAAACTTAATGCTATAAAGGATTGAGGATGAGGTTGAAAAAAAATATCCCCACCCAGGCCTTCACTTTGAAACTTTTGTAGAGAATGAAAATTTTCTAATTCTATGTTTGATTTTTTTAAAATAAGCATATATTCTTCATCCATGAGCCCATCTTCGGATTATGGTGGGAATGCTAACATGGTTTCTCTAATATTTTTACCAATAAACTCTTGTACCAACTATAAAGTTCGATCTTTGCCTTCAAATATCATCTTATTTCTCTCCTTCCACAAATTCCAGAAAGAAAAGCCTAAATATAATTGCCACACTTTGAGTATCCATGGGTGTTTATTATTTGCTTGAAACCATTCTTCCAGGAAATTATTGGTAAGTAATTGGTGATGTTCGGTTAAATATTTGATGAACAAACTACCATATTTTTTTTCCAAAAAAAGTGCATTTAAGTAGTAAATGATATGTCGTTTCCTCTTCCTCAGAGCATAAAGCACATATTGAAGGACCTTAAAAACCTTTCCTTTGCAAGTGATCCCAAGTTAGTGCACATCCCCAAGTTATTATTCAAAGGAATGTGGACACCTTGGGTCATCCAAAGTTTTTCCAAATATTATCCCATAATCTAGGTCCACCTGACGCTGTAGTCCAAGTATTAAAGAATAAGCTTCTTGTGGAGAAAAGGTTCGAGATTGGAATCTCCCCCAACAAATCATGTAATTTTTGGAAGAAAGTCTTATATTTTTACCTTGAAGTAATTGATGAACTTCTTCCTAAGGTAAATATTCATCCTAGTTTACCAAATTTGCTAGTGTTCTCCACTTTCGCCAATATTTAGGTGTATCAAAATACTTCCAATAATCTGTCACCTTCATAGTTCCTTGAGATTGTGTCCATTTTTTATGTCATAGAGGCTCCTTCTTTCTACTAGAGGGGGGTATTGTTTTCATGAATCCTCCCAAAATAAGAAAACCTACCATCTCTTATCTCCCAAAAGGAGAATTATTTCACATGTTCCCTTCTTTCGTAAGCCCAACTCCATATTTGAGATCCCTTTATTTGTTCTTTTTCATATAATGTATCAACTTGTGAATTCAAGGGCAAGTATTTTCTACCCCAAATTCGTTTCCAAACTTGATTTCCTCTATGTAATCAAAGACACCACAACTTCATTGCATATGCTTTAGTAATAAGGTAGGGGTCCCTTAATCCCAATCCTCTGTTCGATTTCAGAAGAATTTTTTTATTTCATCCAACCAAGGCCCACTTCCTTACGATGCTCCTTTCCATAAGACAATTGTCCAAATAACTCTCAGGTTTTGGCTCACATTGCTTGGGATTGGAATGAGAGATAGTTGATAATTTGGTATTTCTTGGAGAACCACTTTTGTCATAACAAGATGACTGGGATTATATCCTCATTCCATTAGCATGTGTGGATGGCACTTAACTCTTTCTCACTTATTAATAGAAGACTTTGGATATTTATGTAATCTCAGGTTTTTTTTCACACACTAATATTCCTAACATGTATCTTAATATCAATTACAAAATCAAGATGAAGAGCTTTTAAATGATGTATATTTTGAAATTTTTAGAAGGATTTTATTATTTTTTATTTATTTCTAAGAAAGTTGTTGGTTTTTCATTTTAAATTATGATTATAAGGTTTATTTTTTGTGGTATTTATATTTTATTATAAATTAAGTTTTATAATAAATATATTAAAGAATAGAATAAAATAAGTGTAAGACCAATTTTCTCTTTTCTCTAGGTTTTAATTAAGGTTATGAGGGATGTGGAAAATAGTTACGAATCAAAATAGAGAACACATGGGAATCCACTTTTCAAACCAATTTTTGGAATATCTTGTGTTACATTTTGATAAAATGTAACCATATATTTATTTTTTTGAAGACTTGGGACACTTGTCGCAATTATTTGTGTAGTGTTTTATACTGGAGTTTTCTATTTAGGCCACAATTTTTCCTAGATGGGTATTTTTTCCCCAGAATCTGGTGAGATATTTTTCGAAAATTCCAATCGTGAGAGTGTTTGAATAATTTTTTTGATGGTAGAAATGGACCCAACACCATCAAGAACCTTAGGGGAATCCAAAATTATGAAGCCTGGCAGTGTTAACTCGAGTTTCCCAAAATTTCCACCGGATTGTGTAGAAATCCTGCCAAAATATCCATTATTTTATGGGTGAAAATGTGAACTTGTTAGACTATGAATTTCATTCTTTAAATAATATATCTAGGCAACTTGCAACACATAGGGATTAATCTCCAGCTTAGTGGGAATATTATCCAACTTGATATTTGAACTAGATTATAATTGAATTAATATACAATATTAGGGAATGAATTTTTGTAATAAATTAAACTTTGGAGTCTATTTCTTATGTTTGACATTATAGCCTGGAGTGAATGACATCCTTTTGTTGAGCCTTGAAGGAACTTTGGGAATACTATTTTTTGTCTTATTGTTAGTTTGTTTATTATTTTACATATGCCATATATATATATGAATGATGTAAGAACAATTAGATGGGATGAAGAAAAAGGAATAAAGATATTTGAACAAAATATTGTATGATAAATTTGTTAAAATACTTGAACTATTATTGTTAATGAAAGATAGAGTTTATGCCAACTTTAGACTACTATATTCTCATTTTCTTAAGTATCTAGGAAGGTTGGCCCTATGGGGTTAGGTCCCACTCCATAGATATTAATTACCTATTTTCTCTCTCTAAATATTTCTTTTGAGTATGTGTTTTTTATTGTTTATTTCTAGCATTACTTCTTGAAACATAAACTTGTGATTAGATATATTTCTTACAAAAAATTGATTTCTAGTTTAGTTTATGTAACATACCCAACGTCTTATTTCTCTATTACGGATATGGAGTATCATTTTTTTTTCTTCACGAGCTTAAAAATCAGCTCTTATAGCACTTTGTCACATATTTCTACTAAAGTTATCCTAACTACACTTGCAAAAACTTGATTCATCTCTCATACATTTTTTTAAACACTTTACATGTAAACATTTCTTCAAATACTTTCCATGAGATTAATCATAATAGTTTAAATCAAATATCCTTCCTTCTTTTTTTTTTTCCAAACTTGTTTCATATGGGAACAAGATTTCATAAATATGAGATTCTTCTCATTGTGTTTGAATCTTGCTTATCATAGTACTCATCCTTTATTGTCATAACCAAGACCATTTCAACTGAAATCTATAATTTTAATCAACCAAACAATGGTAAGTGTTCATGCATAAAATATTTTTATAACAATATTTATAACATCTCTTGAAGTGATCTCCTAATTATTATACACATAATACTTCAATCACTTTCAATTTATTTAAAAATACATTGAAATGGATTTGTCATTTTAATATTATTTATATGCATCACAATCATTCCAAACATTCCATAATGCATTCAAACATTTATTCCAGCAACCAAAGGGTAAAAAATGAAATTTACATATTTTTAAATTCATGAGTAATTATATTCCACTTTACGTTGCAGGATGAGGGATTCATGCTTCTCATTCCACTACTCAACAATTCCTCAAGGTTTTTAGAATCTATTTCTTTTCATGAAATTCAATTAAATGCAATTGATTGTCTCATACAAACATGCATGCACTTAATGCACCAAGCATATGCACCATCACGATTCATAATATGAATGTCATGAACAAATTGTGCCATAAGAACTCATGGGCGCCTCACAAAGATTCGAGCAATATTTTCACACTGAAGGCTCCTTGGCTTTGTCATAACCCACTAGGTAATAATGAAAAAATTACTTTCATATATCAAAAATGCCATAAAGTTTTAACTTTAAATAGGAAAAACCAATCCTTCAATTACATGTTACTTACCAACAAACTCAACATTATATGATAGAATCCCTTGTCTCAATCTTAGAAGATATTGGGCCAATACTCATATAATTTGAACACAATTGGAGCCTATACATTTTCTTCATACAACCCACATTTTCATGCATTCCCTCAATGAATTAACAAACATATTTTATCTCATGAGTGTGTTATTCATTCATTTAATCGTTTTTCAACATGACAACTCAATGCATGTACATATTATTAATATTTTACTAAATATTTTTGTGCTGACACTGGGTTGCCTTCAAGATCCTCCACTTGGGAATCCATGAAATACACACATTAATTTGACAAAAAAAAGATATATATTTAGCTAAAAGGAATTCTTACCTAATTAATTTACCTTTTTACCTTTTCTTGCTACTTGTCAAACATGGCTACCATCACATGCATTCTCAGCTAAGATAATTTCAAGGAGTTCAACTAGCTTTTAGCATAGTTAATGTTGCAACATTTATTAGCCCTTGAAATGATATCAAACTCACATATTAGTCACAAATCTATCATTTCGTCTGCTTACACCAAATTTACATCGAATATTCATAAAGGGAATTTGAACTATGTATCCAATTTACACATTCAAACAATTCTTCAATAATGCACCTAAACATGTGCATATACATCTTGTCATCCATGTGCCATAATTGCACATATTCCATGCTATTAATACACATTTATTTTTAAATTTAATTTTCAACTTCTCTTGTTTTCAATCAACCACATGACAAGTCTTATCAGCATAATCATAAGCACACTAATTTATTTCATGTGGTAGTTAAAAACAAGATATCACTCTTGCACACTTTCCATAATGACATTCCATGAGACAAGGAATTCATTTGGTAATATTACTGTATTACTCAAAACATAGAATGTGCCAGTTTCTATTTTCTTACCATTCACACATTCATATTATTTTCAAAAATGAAATATGTCATCCAAGCACAATTTTTAGTTAAGGGAACCTCCCTTCTAAAGTCATTTTCATAGTTGTGATTTCACTATCCATCTAGTTCATAGACCTAGTCAATCCATTCTTGAATGATTATTTATCCACATCTACCCTCTAATGTAACTCTGCAAGGAAGGATTCTAAGATAATTAGGGATATCATCACATGAATATAAATAACAATTTTACTAAACAAAGAAATATTTTTTCTCAAATTATTGGCAGGCTCACCAACCAAAATTTTTCGTCGTAATAGTTATGGGGTCCCTTCCCCTTGCACTCCTGTGCATATCAAATTTTTCAACAAATATTATATCAGTATAATTATCTTAGAAAATCATCATTCCTTCATGCAATATCAAAATAATATACCCATATCATGCACTTAATCAAGCATTCAAACAATGCTTTAAGTGTGCATAAAATTCAATAGGCATAATATATAATTCTTAAAAAAGCTATACGGAGAAAACCATTGTTTGATAACAAACCTCTTATTTTCTCTCGTCCATAGGATTTTATTCTCCTACTTTGTTTGCAAGTGGGTCATTATTAGGTAGGGCCATGAATCCATAAAAAAATTGGCTTACCAAGAGGCATGTATGACACGTAAACAATATTGAACACAAACAAGGTTAATATACCAAACTAGGAATCCTCCAATCAATAGGCTCACATCACCCATCAACCCTGAAGTAGCAAGTTAGGGATGTCTAGAGTCTTACGAATCCAATAGTTCATGCTACCTCATGGGTCTCTAGGTACCCTCTATTCCCTCACACAAGGTACAAAACTAACAACCTCTACCCAAGGTAGTGCACCTCCACTTTGATCACATCAATCCCTTTGGTTGTGTCACTATCCTTCTAGAGTATCCAAATTGGGTTGGGAAGGATATCTCAGAGCCTATGGCTTATAGGATTTTAATATGCCTTCGAGGCTCCAGGTACTCTTTATACCCTGCACACAAAAGGCTTGCCCCTACAGTCCTCCCTCCAGGAATCCAAAATTCCAAAAGGAAACCTGAGGAGTACACTCACAACATTGTCAAAAAATGTATATCAACATGCATAGGTTCCACTTGTACCATTCTCTCATTAGCACCTTATCTTCTATAGCCTTGATTCCACAAGACTACATTCAACACCTTCATTAACTTCCCAATTATGTTGTCAACCCGTTCTTGGTTACATTTTCACCATTAACCACCATCTCAATCATATGAATCATGTTATGAAAATATACTACTCCAAATATTTATACATGCACATCCATTACTATATGCACATAACATTTCTTCATGAATTTAACATATTATTCTTTAATATCTATTCAATGGGCATGCACCTTTGAACTATTTGATCTCTTGCATTTTTATCATACCTATGCTATTATTCATTAGCATATGATAAATTCTCAAAAAATTAAAGAAAATTATTAAAACTAGAAATAGATAATCCCCCTCATAGTTATGGCTACATCACTCAACGACAAACTTTTACAAACCCATTGAACTACTCTAGGGAGTCCAGACAGCATCCTACATGTTTATCTTGCTGCATCAAACTCAATTTTTTCTTTATTTAACATCAATGTATTCATATATACATCAAAATAATTTCACATAAGCACACATACATGGATATATATTATTTAAAACTTGAATTATTTCTTATAATTGATCACATACAAGCTTAGTGCTAAACCTTAGGTCTTGGATACTAATTTATAACATAGTATAAAAACTCCCATTTAATCTATTATTGATACCATCGAGATCCAATGTTTAACTATGCTATTATACCACCTTGCAACATACCTAGTGCCTTAATGCTCGATCAAGGATATGAGGTATACAAAATTTTTCTTCTTCATGAGCTTAAAAATCAACTCTGATACCACTTTGTCACATACCCCTACTAAATTTATCCTAAACACACTTGCAAAAACTTGATTTTCATATCTCATACATTTTGTCAAACACTTTACATGTAAACCTTTCTTCAAATACTTTCATGCAAATAGGCATAGATAAACTACATCATTACTATCATACAAAAATTATAACATATAACAATATTACTCACATCCACAAAAAAAAAATTTCATTGGGGAATTTCATCAAACAATTTTTATGTAATGAATCATTAACCATTTAGGAATTTATTCAAGCACTTTGGATGCAAAATAATATAACAAATTCCTCATGGAATATCTCCTACATTATATTAGTCCAAGCTCTGAAAACTGAATTAGATGATAAGTGGGAGTTCCTCTCACTATGAACCTAGTTTTAGCTTCTGGAACCTTCCACATGAAATGTTATAGTAGAAATTCCATCCTGACCTATTTGATGCAGGATTTTAAGAGCATCTAGGAATCTCTACTTCCTCTGATCATATCTCCTAAAATGTTATGGCCCACGATATGAAATTCAGACCATATGATTACTGAGATTTTCCCTCATTGTAATCCACGTTTTAGTTTTTGTAACCTCCCAAAAGAAAAGTTATATTAGAAATTCCAACATGACCTATTTGATGCATGATTTTAGTAGCTTATTGGAAGCTTGAATTCCTATGATCCCATCTCTTGAAATATTGAAACTAATTATCTAAAGGTTGGAATAGATTATTAGTAGGATTTCCCCTCACTATGATCCAAGTTTCAACTTATGGAACCTCCAAGGAAAAAAGTTATAGTAGAAATGTAAAAATGCCCTATTTGAAGATGGATTTAGGAAGCCCAACTTCCTATGATCAGTTTTCCTAAAATTTCATGACCCAATATCTAAAAATTGGGCCAGATAATTAGTGGGATTCCCCCTCGCTATGATCCAAGTTTCATCTTCTTGAACTTCCAAAAGAAAATTTATAGTAGAAATTCCATCATGACTTGTTTAAAGAATAATTTAGGAAGCCTGTCTTCCTCAACCAGTGGTGTTATAAAATTTAATACATATAAAAAAATATAGCCAAATAATATAACAACTACAACCATGAAATTGTTTTTGAAGAGTAAATGCATATACATATAACTTATTGAAAAGAGAAATTAAATAATAATGCATAAGAAATGTTTATCTCGGGTCAAATATTTTACAACCTAGAACTGATGAAGGGTGATCCACTCTCGACCCAACCATAGGCTAAACTATGCTACAATATTTCTCATAGTTTTCCACCCTCGATTCAGATCTTGATCCCTTAAAGGAAAAACTAAAATCAAGTAATTAGCACACAATTTTAGTCTAGATTTAAGAAAAAAGGGGAAGGCCACTCTCCCCCACACATAGGAAATAATCTCAGTGTTCAACCTTTCCATTCCTTAACTAGACCCCTAAACATTCAAAAATGACAATGTACGTTTGCACATCACAAGGAATTTCTTATCTGATATTTGCAGTCCCTTGACCCTCCCTTCTTCAGTGCTCTTTGTTCCACACACAAATAGGGAAAATCCCAATCCTCCGAGCCATCAAGTCCAAGGAAACATACTACAACACATTCAATCTTTGTTACACAAGATGTCACCAATTCTCATGCCAATTTGAATTTGAGTGAGAGAGGTAAAAATAATTGTATTGGAAGAATAATAGGAGGGAAAAAAACTAGAAGCTTAAGAACCAAGAAGAAGAACCCCTTGATTTCTCCTCCCTCTTGTTTTTATAATTACACCTTGAACCTTCATCTTACCAACATTTTAGTTTCTTGGAAAGTCTAACTATCACACCAAAGGGAAATATTCACTCAAGGTATATTTTTCCTATTAATTCATGTTTCCCCCCTCCCCAAGGAATCATAATCTGTTGGTTGCCCCCTTTATTCAACTCTAGAATTTTTATTATTAATAATAAAAATGATATCATATAATAGAGTTTGACATCATAGCCACTAAATGTTGGAACCCCAACATTATATGTTCTTAATTACATTACAAAATTTTGGGTAATCAAAGGGGTATCAGTTTATTTTCTAAATATTCACATAAGTTGCTCCTTTAACTAGGCATTATCACAAACAAATGAAATATATATAGAGTGTGCCTATATACTAAAACTATGAATCACCATAGACTTATACTAGGATTAAGAGTTACTAGTGTAATAAAATTGGTAGTGTTCACCATTTATTTTTATGTTATCTTGGTCAAATTTTACTTTTCCATATCATTGCTCCTTTGATTGTTCTTAAGTATTCAACTAGGAAGATTCATTTTTAGAATTAGCTACTATAAAGTATGATTACTTTCTTAAACAATCAATATAAGGGTCTCTAGCCTTCATAAACAACATGAAATGCCTTGAAATTATTACAAACTCCTGGTTGATGATGTTAAGTGACTAAGTGATCTAAGTTGTTTTGAACACATGTATAAGAACACTGTCATTTTTGGCACCATTTATGAGGAGACACTAAAGGATATGCATTACTTTTTTTGTACTAAAAATAGGGAGGAAAGCATATGAAAAAGCATATTAATTAAAATTTCATTAGGCCATTTTAGGATGCATGAATGAAGGAGTTTGAAACCCTTGAGACCCTTATTATGGCATAGTGGAAGCCACCCATGATACTAATTCCTGAGAAGGTAGGCCCTAAGGATTTATAAAACTAATCCAAAATAACAGAAAAGTGCATCTAATACCATAGGGAGTCCTTATAAATTTGAGTTTACAATTGACACTGTTATAAAATTTCTAGTCTCTAACTCTCCCCATTCTAAAGGCCAAGGTGAAGGTCACCTAGAGAATCCTATTAAGGAGCCTGAATTCTCTATTGGTTCAAATCAATCAGTGTGTTTAATAAACACATTTATTAGCATGGGGGAATAATTAGATGGATATAAACAAAAGGAGCTAGTCAAGTTCAAATTTTGCATTCAAGACCCTAATGTATTGGTCCAAATGAAAAACATTTTCGTTGTCTGCCTTACCAAATTTTCAAGGCCTAGTAAGTGAGGATCTATATACTTTTCTTTTTTAATTTGACATCCCTTTTTGAAGCTAGGAATACTCTTCTAATGCCTAGAATTTGAATGGTTTCCAGCCACCCTAAAAGAAGTAGCACTATGTTTCTTCATGGGACTTGGAGGAAAATGTACCAAAAATTAAGACAAAATAGGGAAGGCATTCTTGAAAAAGGTACCAAGATTGTACTATAAAGTGAAAAACATTATAGAAGAAATTTTTAAGATGACATAGAAGGATGAGGAAATCCTATAAAACTATATGAATAAGTAATCTTCAAAATAAAATATTATCCCTCTAATAATACCTATAGAGGTGCGCTTTCTTAATGAGGACCCTAAGTAGTTGTTTTGTTTAAACCAATGTAGAAGTGAGCATATTTCTCTGAAGTTGGTTGTGTTTTGAATGCACTTTAATCCATATAGATTGGTATAATTCCTATATTTCATGTATTCATTAAGATTGGGGTAAAGTCTTAATTAAATTATAAAAAAATATTAATCTATTAAAAAAATAAGTCATTATAATAGAATTTCATTGTCCAACGTTAATTACTTTAACACTTATTTTTTTTAATTAAGTATTTAATAAATTTATAGTATAAAAAATTAATTAATTTAAAAAAATATTTATTAATTATATTTTTATCAAAATTCCTTAAAAATAAGAGTTAAAGCGTTTTTACTAGCCGTTCACACAATTAAGAGAGTTAACCAGCATTTGTTACTTGGATGATTACGAATCTGATTTCCTAATCGTTATACTTTATACCCTCAGTCTAGTAAAAGATAAAAGCTTCGGTAAGGCAAAATTATAGTGCTATTTTGCTCTTTGCACGGGGAACACGTCCCTCTTCTAATAATGAAGAGTAGTTACATTGATACTTCAAAACTTTAATATCGATTAATCAATATTTAACTTGTCAAATTGCTTTTGTTATGCGTTTAAAAGATAATTTTATAATTTAAAGACATTTTATAATTTTCTACGACCAAAAAGAAAGGATTATAATAAATTAAAACATGAAGATGAAGATGAAGATAAAGATGTTAAATAATAATACCTTATTCTTTTATTTAAAAACATTTTTTTTGTTTATACATTAATATTTTTGAAAATATTAAAATTAGAGTTTATATATATATATATATTTAATTGGAATGATATTATATCATTATGATGTCTAATATATCACTTTTATTAAGAAAGAGTCAGAAATTGAACCACCTCATATCAAAAAATACCTCATTTCACATGAAAAATTACCTTAACAAAATAACTAATCATAATCTATTCAAAACAAAAAATATCTCTATAATTTTGTTTCTATTAAATGCAATCTTTATTTCCTTTATTATTTTATTTTTTTTAAAATTTAATTAAGTACCATCTTTTTAAATAAATATTTTTTTTTCCTTTTCTATTCAATACCATCTTTATTTCCTTTATTATTTTATTTCTTTTAAAAGTTAATTAAGTACAATTTTTTTTAATAAATAGAAAAAATAATTAATCTGATGTCTTTATTTTCTTTTTGTTGTAGAGTTTGAAGGCCATATCAGTCGGTCCATGGGGAGGAAAAGGTGGAGACACATGGGATGATGGAGTGTATTCAGGGATTCACCAAATAATAGTAGCCTATGGAGATGCCATAGATTCCATTAACATTGAATATGATAATAACGGAAGTCCTTTTTGGTTAGAGCATGGAGGAAGCACTGGAAACAAAATTGGAAAGGTGATGACTAAATAATAATAAAAATGTTTTATATATAATATGTATTCACAATTTTTTATTTTATATATAAAATTATACCATAGTTTGAAATTATTGATTAATTTATAAAAAAATTTCAGGTTCAATTGGATTATCCCAGAGAGATTCTCACTTCAATAAGTGGATATTACGACACTTATTTAAGGTCACTGACTTTTAAAAGCAACTTGAAGAAATATGGACCTTATGGTAGACAACATGGGGCTTATTTTTCATTCCCAGTTAGCGATGGGAAGATAGTGGGCTTTCATGGTCGCAGTGGTTCATATTTGGATTCCGTAGGAGTTTATCTCTCAAATTTACACACTACGGTGCCTCCAAAGGTATGTTTTCATAGTATGTCAAATTAATAAAATTACAAGACGTAGAATTTATTTTTTAATTAATAAAAATATGTTTTTTCAAAATGTTCTTATTTTAGACATGGTTTTATAGCATTTTATATTAAATTATAATTTGATTTTTATTTTTTCGGGACCATGTCTAAGAAGATTTTTTTTTCAAAAACTTATATCTTAAATGTAACATAATAAGTATGTTTTTTTTTAAATATTATAATTTATTTATTAAAAATAAATGTAGTTTTTTTTTTTCTATTAAAAATATTTTTATATTTTCTTTTGAGAATTATAAAGACTTTTAAATAATAAGTTTTAAAAGTATTAAAAATATATATATTAAATTGAAAGGGAAATTAACTTTTTTCAATTACTTGAACTATATTTCATTAAATTAAACATCTTATTTAATAAAATTTAAATTTTATATTATATTTATTTTCATAGCTATATATAATCAGACTTGAATTCAATTAAAAAATATAATAATTTTAAGTATAATTTAAAGGATTTAATGATTAAGAATATATATCTCTTCATAAGATATTGTAAATTCACATTCAATAATAAAATATGTATACAAGATTCTTCAAATTTCTTATAATACTATATTAAAAGTTAATTTTATATTAAAAAAATATATTATTTTTTTCATTTCATAATATAATAAAATGTTTATATATTTATATGGTTTATTTAGTAAATTTCAATATTTTATAAAATATATCAAAAATCAGAACATGAATAGTAAATATATAAATTAAATTTTTCTATATAATTTAAATTTTTAAAAATTTAGAAATATCTATATATCAAAAAATTTTAAAATTTTTTAAATATCTATATATCAAAAATTAAAACATAACTGGTAAATATACAAATTAAAATTTCCTATATAATTTTAATTTTTGAAAATTTATTAATATCTAACAGTATTATTATTAATATTCAATTATAAGGTCAGGGCCAAGATAGACACCAAATTGGTGTATGAGACCTCTTTGTTTGTCACCAAATTGGTTAAGAGAACCCCTTGTTTTTCACCAAATTGGTGTATGAGACCCCCTTGTTTTTCACCAAATTGGTGTATGAGACCCCCTTGTTTGTGACCAAATTGGTGTATGAGACCCCCTTGTTTGTGGGACCCCATCCCCAAAGGGATTTGACTACTAAGTCTACTAAGGCATACATACTCTACCCCCTCTCGAGTTGAACTTGTGACCTCTTAGGAAGAAACACATACTCTTAACCATTAGGCCCACTCAAGCTATATACACTATACATTAAAACTTTGTATATATAAGTTTTTAATTTTATTTAGAAGAAATAATTATTATTATTGAAAAATCAAATCTCTAAACTTCTTTTAGTATATTTTTTGATATGATAATGTATACTATACATCCAGTTACCTTATACCCACTAATATTGTCATAAAATTTCCTAATTAAATTTAATTAGGAAATATTAATAATTAATAAAAAATTAAAAGATTTTAATTATTATTATTAAAAAACTTTTAATATAAAAAGTTATTATTTCCTTTCTCCATATATATTCATCAATATTAATATGAATTTTTTATTAATATATGATTTCAGCATTTTATTATTAATTTATCATATTTTATAAATACAACATAACTTTTATAAATAAGTGTGCTTATTTTACTAATATTACCTAGTAGTAAGTTAACATTTACTTGTTCATCTAGCATGCCTTCCATCCTCCTTACTAATGGTTGATTTAAACCATTAACCTTTTAAACATTATGTTGGCTTTTAATACTAGTTGCAATTTTGAAAGACAATCTTTACGACAAATGTTGACTTTGTTTTCTTTGCTAAGGTCATCAATAAAGACCATGTTACTCATATCATATAATCATTCTCTAAACTTGTTAAAAATGTTGACGCCCGTATGGAAATCTCCGGCCCACTGGTGAAGACCCTAACGGATCCTATGTCCTCATATTCAAGGACCCCACACTTTATTAAATGTGTTAGTTATTCACCTTCTACTTCATTGCATACAATTTCCCTTTTTTAATTTTCATTCTCTATTTAATTGAGATGATGATCACGTGAATAGTTATGCATGTACCTTGATGTGCTTCAGTGTTTACATACACACTAGTAATTGATTTCATGACCCTCTTTTTTTGGGAGATCCTTTTAAAGTCACCCATATGCTTTGCTACTACTTGAATTGAAATATAGGCTATTCCTCTTTTCAAGCATGTTATTTAAGTGCATCCTTTCATTTGAAGTGTTACTTTCTCATTATCCATGAGAGGATTTTTTACTTTTGCAAGTTATCTTTGTTGCAAAAGGTAACTTAATATTTCATTGATTTTTTTTATTTTTTTTTTGGGCAATTTTCTCATTTTGATTCTTTTAAAGTGCTTGATGATTCATTAAGAATGCTTAACTCTACCCTTTTCAAATGAAAAAAATTCTTAATAAATCATTAGACTTATTACATGTTTGAAGCCCACTTCAATATGACCCATCAATCCCCCATTTATTTTTATCTTTCAGAACCCTATGATGATGTTTGTTGAAACATTCCATATGTTTTATCTTAATGCATTTTTTGGAGTTCCTCAATAATGTATTGGCCTTACTTTTAGATTTGAATGCTCATATTTAAGTTTATCTCGATCCAATTTCACTTGTTCACAATACCATTCTTTGCATTTGAATTTTGAACTATTTGAACGACATTGATACTTCGTTACAGAATTTATAGCACTTGAACTAGTTCAACACAAGGATCCCCAATACTTCATGGACCAATTTTTAGGTTTTATCTTTAGAATGTTGATGTTGTGTCAATGGATGATTTCCACATATTTCAAATGGCTTATCTTTTAGACTTACTCTATGGCTCAACGAGCCATTGTCAATTTTTGAATGGATATTTTTTCATTTTCCTATCTGATGGTTTATTAGGAGGATTTATAGAATATTTCATCTTCTTTTTAGTTTTTCTAGCAATTAATCGATCTATATTTTCAATGTTGGTTAAATGGATTTTAAAAATATGATTGGACATTTCAATAATATTTCTATATTTCTTTGAGTGATTGTCAACTTCATCAATGCATCATTTGAATGTTCCCTATAGTGCATTAATGGATATTCTTATGTTCATTTAAATAATAATATTTTGATTTTATTGATTTCTTGTTGAGACGCATTTTAGCTTTAAATTACGTATTTCAAAAATTTTCGTTGATGTTCCAATAAGACCTTAAAGAAAATTTGTACTTGTTCATTTAACACATGATCTTCTTGATGCTTCGGATTGATGGTGCATTTGTACCGACCCTACCAAATTAATGTTGATTAGTACACACCATATTTTAAAGGAATATAAAATCTTCCAAATGGCCAAAGCTTATAAAAGAATGTCTAAGTAGTCAAATGTAGCATTTTTTTAATCCTTCCTTCAAAGGAGGATCATCAAAAAATAATCCAATATTCAAAATTTCAATTATTCCTCCCCCGATGCCATCCTTGCCACCTCCTATGGCTAGCAAAAAATGTCTATGTTGAGTGCATTTGATTATTGTAGTCTACTTGTGGACTTGAAAAGCTTCTTTTGTACTCCAACCTTGATATTATACATCAAATTTGTTAATGTAGGTATGATTTACTCTCTTTTAATTTCAGGAATTACCAAATTTAAAGTGATGTTACATATTCATTAAAATTTTTGGTGCTCTAATATATATTGACTTACATCTTTCAATAGAAATAAAATTCAAATTTCTCATTCCAAGCATGAAATTATTTTTGTTGATCGAATGCATGCATTCTTTTATTTATTCCTTTCAAATAAGTATTAACTATGACTAAATGATTACAATCCTTCACTAAATAGGTCCCTCTCATAAAATTTCTCAATGGTAGAGTTGAGATACCTCTACATTCAAATTATTGTGTTGTGATATAAGAATAAAGCTACCATGTCAAAGAATATGATCATTATATTACAAAGTTGTGTTAGTTTTTCTCTTAGATTCAAATGTAGAATTGTATTTGAATTTTGTATTACAATCTACTAGGGTATGCTCCTATCTCTCCTTTAAAAGAATCTACTATTGAATTGGGGTGTGATCCTATTTTCTATCTTCATTATAATTATTGTGAACCTAAAAAAACAAAATATTTTAGTATTTAGCTTCTTTCTTGTAGAGAGACTAAGCCTGTTCCAATTTCAATAGATATTTTGAAATGTAATATTTTTAAATTCTTGGTCATTTTGTTGTTGCAATGGCGAGTTTTGGGACAATTTAAGTGGATTTGAAAAATAAGAAATATGTAACGAAACATAAAAACATCAATAAAAAATGAACATATATGGAGGCTCTACCTAGGGAGCTCATGAGAACAACTTGGTTAATTCTAGTTATATTAGTTTACCACATACATCTTAATGGGGGGATCTATTTAGAATGTTTCAGGAAGAAACATGGCCTGAAGCACTTGTTAAGCACATGTAAGAGGAAGATCGGGATGATGAAGAATATTCATACATTTGATTATCTTAGATGCATCATTCAGTATCTCAACCTTTTATATTTCCATGTGCTAAGTTGACTAAATGGAACATCAGTCACAAAAATGTTGAAAACATGACAATGAAATAATAATGTTAGGTGTATATCCTCTTTCAACACTAGCAACTTAGAAATAGATTACAAGTTTCCCTAGGTATAAATAGACATAACTCTTACAACAGTAGAGGAATTTGTATAGGGCAACTAATTTTACAAGATCACGAGGAAATGGTTTTTTGAATATAGACTATTCAAATGAAGAGACATAAGATTGCATCCCACTGCAAACCTGAGGTGTCCACATAGAAATGTAATTCAAATAATATTTAGTGCCACTTATACATACTATAGTGAAGTAGGGATTGATTTTTTATTGGTTGGTCATCTTATCTTACAAACATACCATTTTTCTAGCTATATTTAAACACCACACATCATGATGGTGTCCTAAAATGTTTGTATCTTTGTATTTGATAGATATCATATGAGGAGTTAATATTTTCTTGTTCAGAGGATGAAATTGGAATCTTGAATACTTACCTATATATGTCTACTACTAGGGTATATGGAATAATAAATATACATGGAATTATTCAAAAATAAATGGTTAATTATTTTCCCCATTATACAATAATATTTTTTTTATTCCATGTCAAATATTAATAAAATAGGCTATCTAAACGTTATATCAAATTGGTGATTAGTATATTGAAGAAAAGGGCACATACATAGAGACATTAATTATCCCTACATTATTCTAAGGCATGCCTTAGATCAGCTGGTAATTATGGATATATCTTATTATACTCTCTTGAATTATTTTAATTCCTCACTTGTATCTCAGTAAAAGGATCTCTTTCAAAATTTTCCCACCCATATAGGATTTTATGGATTGAATAATTTCACCTTGATAAGAAATGAAATAGAGAAATTGGATGAACATCATTTTGGGAATGATTTTTTAAGAGATATAATAAAACAAAGTAATATGAATCCATTGGATCCATGTGGATATCACCTAGCCATATAGTCATGTGCACTGGGAATTGTGATGAAGAAGAAATCAAAAGAAAATCACTTTCAAACAAAGAAGTGCAAACTTGTATTAAGAATAAAGAAAATGCTAAGAAATAAGTAAGGAATAAATCAAACGTAAAATGTAAAGCAAAAAAAACAATATAACTTTAATTTAAATCCCAAAGTAAATAAATTGAAGCAAACTACAAAGTAGAGGAAGATGTCAGGAAAATAATGGGAAAAAATGGCAAGGAATAAAACAAAATAGGAATAAGATAAAAATAAGGTAGTCAAAATAAAAGAATTAAAGAGTTATTTTATGAAAATAGAACTGAAAGAGAAATACAAAGTTAAATCAAGAACAAAATACAAGAAGATAGAAAAAAAATAGGTGGAAGAAGAAATAAATAGGAAAGAAAAAGAGGATGAATCTAACCAGAAACCATTAGAAGATGAAGTATAAAATAAAATACTTGAAGAAGAGGAGAAGAACAAGGAAGAAGTAAATAATTGTGGAGGTGATGATGGAGAAAAATCACTAAATCATTAGTCACTTAGTAAGTTGATATCTTGTATGATTAAGCAAATAAGGAATGAATTTCCATATCAATTGTATATCTCTTCATGTGAAAGGATCTCCTAATAGATGAAGTGAGATGAGGTGGTTTGGTTAGGATTATTTACTATCACAAAAATAAGAAACAAATAGTTTGAAAAACCCACAAAATAAGGAAGATCACCATCAAAGAATATTTAGTGGAGAACATCAATGCTACAATAATGGATACTCACGAAATTGATTTTGTAGAAATGGTCTCTACTAGTGTGGAAATAAGTTAAGAAACTCAATTAAATATTTTCAATATGGAAAAATAATTGGAGGAACATAAGAAAATAACCAATCTTTCAGAAAATCAAGTTTCCATTGATAAGTTTCCAAATGGGAAATAACATAATTTATAGGATATTCTTTAGTGATCTAGGATGAATGTAAGGTGGGGAAAAGAGACATATATAAAAGGCTACACAATTATTAAAATTTGTACAAGTAACTTATTGAAAATTTTAATTGTTACAACCCATGCAGGTTAGTTCACCTTGTGAGCATTGTAATAATTCCCTTGTAATTATGTACTTATAAATAAAAATGAGGGAGAGAGGGACATGAAATCAATTTCTTGAGGAGGGATGTTTCTTGAGGAGTTGGTTTCTTTAAATATTAGTCATGGGTTGATGAAGTGGTTTTAATGGAGTTAAATATGTTATTAAATTCAGCTGAAAAATTAAAGGACATGCCCATGTGTCTTTTGGGCATGACTACAAGAAAGAAAGGAAAAATTTTAATGAAGAATTATGGGTTGTGTTTTCCATGAGGAAGGCCTGCACAGACCCACGAAAATATAAGGATATATTGGTATGTGTAGGATGCAAGGAGAGACTACTTCATTACATGACAATAGGAAATACAATTTCTCTCAGGAACTTAAGGAAGTGAGGGGATGTGAACAGAGAAATAAAAATGAATGGAGTAGGCTAAGAGGCTCCTATTGAAGAAATAAGAAGAAGAGACTGAAAGGTTTTTGGAATATACCCACAAACCATACGCATAGGTAGATAAGGGAATAAGAAAAATAGGGAGGTTGTGAGGCTCTTGGATGGTCAAGCTGAATCATTGAGAGGGTGCAAAAGAATATCAAGACTGAGAGATTTGAGGAGAGAATAACTCTGATGATAGCCAACTGAGAAACCCATGAGGCTTACTGAATGATAGTCACTGATTAGTGGTTGTGCCTTTCAGGGCTGATAAATCCATTAAAGACTATGTTGGTTGATAATATTTGAGAGGTGGATGCACACAGGGCTAGTGGGATGATAACCACTGATGGTAGTTCCATGGGATTTGGGTTGAGAACCTAGGTGTAAGATTAAACTAAGCTGCTAGGAAGTGCACTCTTATTCCTTCAAAGCTAAGATATTTTATAAAGCCTCCATGTTATTAACTATATATCTATCTCTCCATATCTGAATTGAGGCTCTCTATGTCTGAATCCTTAGAGAAGTTGAATTTTGATCTACAAGTCCTACATAAAACAATGTGTTCCCTGCATTGTCTATAATTATTGAGTAGCTAGTGGGTGAAGGGAGTGTGGCCTCGAGACACCCTTCGGCTAAGGATATTGGTTTAATCCCATGAGTGAATGATGGTTGTATGTGATTGAAGTGATTCAATGTGGCTAGTGATTCTTGATAGTTGGTGGATGGAGGTGAGACAAACTCAAGAATCCCTATTTAAATTGACAATATTAGTTTAAACTCCTCTAACATCACTCTACCTCAAGCTTTGGAATTTAGATCGAGGGTGACAACTGCAATAAATATTTGGCTGCAAATTGTCTATGGTTGGGTGGAGAGTTGAAGTCCCTCTCTTGGTTGCGAAATTTTCTTGCTACATAAGATACTTATTTATATGGGATTATTATGTAAAATAATATGTACATGTTTATAATGTTGGTTATATGAGTTCTCCTAATATAAGGAAATGCAAATTCCTGTGTGTTAATGGTAACTATATTTATTGTATGCACACCTAAAGTAATGGTTTAATTATGTATGTGTTGTGTGGGCATGAATATCAATGATTTTCATCTCAGATGAATTAATGAATCTCTATGTGTATTCATGAGATGTAATGAAATTGGTGGTTGCCATGTATTGTGGACATCTTTGTATAAGTTTTGTGTGAACATCTATTGTTGTGTTCCATCCATGAAAATGGTGACCCTGATTTATTGGTTGTTTGCTACTTATTTCGCTATGAATGTGAGTTGACTGAGTATCATATATGTGTTCTTATGTTGTGCGAGGGAGCTACTCAAGTTCCATGCGATTTGGAAAAATAATACTTGAATGCACATTCTCAGAATGCATCTTCCTGTATGTGGTTTTTCCCAAGTTCTGTCATTAAAAATATTGTGCATCCTTCATTGAGTTAGCTGAATTTTGTGGCACCTGTGTGAATTCAGTAAGGAGCTCATGAATTTCTATGTAAAATGCATGTACACAGGCTTGAATTCACCTATAAGATTCAGCAAGTCAGGAGGTTGGTTGAATGATTGAACTCGAATGGACTCGTCCCTGACTTAAGGTGGGTAGGCCGAGAATTTGGTTTGTCTTATAGTTGGGATTTAGACTATTGGGACTAATGACATAAGTCAGAGGTTGGATTTAACACCAAGTTTGGGTTGCGTCCTTGAGTAAATCAAAGGTCGGGTTGACCACTAGGTTAGGGGTTAGGACCATTTGATAAGTTTAAATGTGCGGGTTCAGGGAATTAGGCTAACCTCCGATTTCTTGGAGGATTGTTCATGTCCATATGTATTTTTCCATGATGGAGGAGTAGGTGCGTCAGGCACCATGTGAGGCAATATATGGTTGCCACATTGAAATCAATGATGATGTGGCAAGTTTGTAATTGGTCTATCTTTGAATGATCATACCTTATGATCCGTAAGTCGAATCGAGGTAAAATTTAAATTGTTGGAAATATATCGTCGAGATGAAATCAATGATGTCATATATTTTATGTTTTGAGAAATTTGGTAAATATAGATAATTTTATAACCCATTTCCATAGTTCTACCATCATTAGAGAAATTTTGAGCTCTAAAATGGGCCTCAAAACAAAAAAATACAACCAAAATAAAATTTATAATAACCAATAGGATTCAAGATGATGATGAAAACCATGGGGAATGATTCACCATTTTTGGAGTAAAAAAATTAAAATGATTAAAAAATAAAAAAATAAAAAAAAAACTTTTGATCTCAGACTTTTGTAATCCATATTGTTTCCATGGAATTGACTTTCATATTAATCACATCATCAATATTTGTTGGTCTAAATTTCAAACCCTCTGATGTGTTTCATCATCAGGACTAAGATGAACTAATGATGAACTACATGAGAGGGTTCGAAATGTTGACCAACAAATACATATGACGTGATTAATCTGAAATTCAATTCCAAAGTAAGAAAAAAACTATTTTTTCAACTCGTATTTTCAACTTATATTCCTACGATTTTACTCAAATTTTTAGCAGGATAACACATAGGATACATAATTTAATTCATAATCCAAGTAGTACCCATGTTGCATACTTCTAATGGACCCCACTACATGAAAAAATGAGAAAAAAAATGAAAAAACGTGATTGCAATCACATTTTTTCATGTGTTTCATCATTTTTCATGTAGAAAGGTCCATCAACAATATGCAACATGGATAATCCTTGGATGAGGAATTAAATTCTACATCCTATGATTACCCCCACTCAAAACTTGAGTAAAAACATAAGGAGATAAGTTGAAAATACAAGTTGAAAAAGTAGTTTTGTTATTTTTTATTTTTAATTTTTTAATTTTTTCCCTCTAAAGTTTGATGATGTAATCTAATATTGTTTTATTATTTCCACTATTATTTTATAATATTCCTTAGGAGTTCCATTTTAGACCTAAATATTTATCTAATGGGAGATTGGGTCACCATAGTGGCCACCTCCTTATAGCCTTTTTTATGGCAATGGATTAGGAGGGGGGTGTGCTGTAGAGTGGTATCAGAGATTCGAGTTTCAAAACTTGGACTGGAAGCGCATCATCACACAACTAAAAATTTAAGGTTCAAAACTAAACCTTAGGAGATCCAGTGAGGCCTTGAATCCTCATGTCGAGCATTAGAAATATGGTTGTATGAATGTTAATTATGTGTGTTTCTTGGTATTATTTATTTTGATATCTGCATGTAGCATGCTATTGGTGTTTTATATGATATTATATATACTCATGCACCAACGGAGGTGTAATGTTGCAACTAGCCTCATACTCACAAATTTCCAACAATAAGCCAGGGTGATATTTTATATTTTATTTATCTCACAGTCATGTGTGTGCATTTCCAACACATAAGAAGACATTGAGGATCAAAGTAGATTAGGATAGGAATGACACAATAAAACTCTGATGAGTCACAACATGGGTATGAAGTGGAAATATCAATTGAGCAGTGAAGAGAGATAGGTTATCCTGACTTAATGGAAACATTGAGGAGTATAAGGGAAATAAGGAGCTATAAGGCTAACAACAAGGCTTTTTAGGGAAAATGAAAGACTTGTCAAAGCACAAGAGAGGAAAGAAGAAGTGAATGCAGTCCAATTGATGATTCTTTTAGACTTACAGAGGAAAATACAACATGGGTTGGGAGCTAGTCGTAGGGACAAGAGGATTCCACTAGAGAAAGAATAAAGAGCAAAGGGAGAAGATCAGATCAGATCCAGAAAGAGAAAAATAATGGAAAGTGAAGATATGATGAAATGAGGTACTTCATTAGACACTCCAGAGAAGAAGACCAACAAACATGAGCAACAACTTGAAGGAACTCACAAAAGGAAGTATCATCACCATCATCATCATGATGGAAGGAGGGAAAAATAGTATTTACCATAGTAATTTTAAGAAAGCTAAGCCTCCTAAATTTGATGGTGAAGTAAAGGAAGTAGAAGATGTTGAATCATGACTATTGGGGATGAGAAATTTCTTCAAAATTCATAACTACACTGAGAATATGAAAGCAAGGGTGTAAACCTTCAGTCTGAAAGGAAAGGATGATATCTGGTAGTAGGATCTAAAGAATGTACAAGGCATAAGGGAAGAGGAGCTAACTTGGAAGGAAGTTGAGGAATACTTCAGGGAAAGATACATGCCCAAAAGATATTTTGATAGCAAGGAAAATTACTTCTATGAGCTCAAAATGGGGCAGATGTCTAATGACGAGTATGTTACTAAATTCTTGGAGCTACTTTAGTATGCTCCCTACCTTAAGGAAGAAAAGGTAAAAGTATGAATATTTATCAGTGGGCTGCCGCAATCCTTCAAAGACATGATTTAATTTGATGAGCCACGCACCTTGGAGGATGTAATCAGAAAGTTAAGGAAATGTTATGAATAGTATATGTGAAAGTGAGAGCTTAATACGGACCTGGATACAAAAGGTAGTTTGAGAACTGAAAGAAAATGGAAAGGAAATATGGGACATCAACCTGGGAAGAAATTAATAAGATTCACCACCAATGAAGGTAAATCTCAACATAAGTTCAACGTAGCTTATGAAGTTCACCTTCCTCAGGTTAGTGAAGGGGATAGGTCCGAGAAGAATACCATAGTGTTCTGGAAAAGTGGGGAGAAATATTTTCATAGAGACTAACCCTAGATACAGGGAAATAAAATGGGATTGCATACTGTGCAAGAAGCACAAAAATGGGAGGACGTAGGTTGAAATGTTCCTAGGACCTACAAAGATGTGGAAAATAGGCACGCTAGTGACTTGACATCAAGGGTTGATATGTTTGATTAGATATGGATTATGTATCCATTTCGCTGTTGTGGAAGAAATGTAATTAATTCTAAATAAATTGTGCAATGGTTGAGTTTAATTATTGTGGTTGGTTATAGTAGAGAGACTGAATGAAATCATAGAAAGGGCTCAAGTTGAGCCTTATGAAGAATTGAGGAATGTCATAACTCATGGGAATTGACTCGTTATGTTGTTAAATATATTATGTTTTGTGTCCTTGATTGATTTATGTTTTAATTTCCCTTTTTACTATTGGATTGCGCATGACGATGCTATTTTTACGCATGATTTTATGACTGTTGTCATGATTTCCTTTCTTTTTATGGTTGTCCTATTTTCCTTTGGATTTTTCCTTTCATTCTTAATGATTTTTGGGCCTTGGAAACATTGGTTTTGCATTTAAATAAGGCCGCAAGGCTCTAGTAAGAGACCTAAGTAGGACCAATAGAAACATGACCTAAAATATTCCGTACAAATAATTAAAGAACATGAACAAAAAAATGAGAAAGGAGGGGATTGGGAAATGGGAGGGTATATACCATCTCTAGTATAAATTATAGCATCGCCCCTAAATATGATGACAAGAAAAAGATAAATTATGTATAGGCTGAAAACTGTTGGGTGAATAACCACAACAAATTATAGAGGGAGTTCTCTAAGATTTTAGTTTTATCTAACACGTGTTAATGTGTGATATATCCATGAATAATTGGATAGTAGTACGACAACCAAGTGGGTTGGTATGGTCCATGAGATAAGGGACATGGCTAAGGAGGTCATGAAAATAATACAAAGGAGGTTCTCATTCCCTTGATCTTATTTTCATATGTGATATGTTTCTAATCATGCTAATGTTTGTATACATATATGAATGCCAATTTGAATGGAAGGTAGTTCCGGGTGTCATTCTTGGGGAAGGATGATAATTTATATTTATTTGATACAAATATATATGGCATGAAAATAATCCCAGTTGTGTGAGGAATCAATAGGGAAAAAAGTAGCCCTGACTGATTAATGATTTTAATGTCATAGGAATAAGACTTTTATAGGCTCATGTTGTTTCATGCAGTTGAAAAGGAAATGGTGATGGTAATGGAAACATGTATATTAACTAATAATCATAATCCTTTATTGCAGGATGGGATATATACTCCACTAAGCACTGTGTTGATGGAATAAGAGAGTTTGGTGGAGTATAGAAGCTTTGATAATAACATAATTAATAAACCCATGAGGTTTTTTGGTTGATAATCCCAAAATATAGCTTTGTTGATAGAAAAAATAAGAAACCCATGAGGCTTATTGGATGATAATAAAATAGCAAGCTCAAATGATAGCTCAATTGAAAAAACCAAGAGGCTTGCTAGATGATAATCACTAAGTAATGGGTGTGCCTTACGATTTGATAAACCCACTAGAGACTATGTTGGTTGAAAACTTCTGGGAGGTTGAGGCATCAAGGACTAGTTGACTAATAATACATTCTTATAGTTCCATGGGGTTGGGGCAAGAACATAGGTGGAAGTTTCACTGAGAAGTTTCTAGATAATGCACTCTTATTCCTTTAGGAGTAATGTAGTTGATAAAACCTCCTCACTATTAACTATGTAACACCCCATCCCACATTTACCTGCTTTTAAAAGCTCAACATGGTAAACATAAGATGAGAGTTACTATTCATGACCCAAACTTCGAGATTAAGGTTTCGAAATGGGGTGCATTTGTCAAACCTTACTGCCTCAACTAGATGTCAAACAATTTCCACTAGTGACCTTTTCTTTAAGGTGGAAACACTTTCAATCAAGCCTTATAACCTGACTGGATACCTGCAATCTTATTAGTGTGGTGATAGGGCTCTAGTCACACACACAACCCATTCTCCATGTGATTATGGTGAAACATTTCCTGAACTAAGAGTGCATCGATGAACTCTGTTCCAGATTTTAGACTAGTGTTCAGGCCAAATGCCCAGATCTCTCTAGAACTTTCCAGGACTTTTTCAATGATAATTATAGGTCTTCATAGTCTAATATTAGGCTTGGATCTTGCACAAGCTTACCCAAAACATATGAATCATTTATACAAACACTTGGTGAACATGGTTCCTGTGGGTCATGAATGTATAATTATTCAATGTTTCGTTAGTATCATCAGAGGTTCATCAAGAAGACGTACTTCCCTCTCAAGCTATTTTCAACAAACACTTATTAGCTCATGCATTCATATAACTATTCAAAGTATTATCAAACCATAAGAAATATCAATAACAAGAGCATATCATATAATAATAAATGTACCATTCAAGTAACCAAAATTTAACCAGAATGAGGTCACAAAAAAGAATTCATAAAATCACACATTAAACCAGAACATGTTATCATTGATCTCAATAGGAAGAAACACATAATAACATATGAATAGTACAAACCAAATCAAGGACTTCCACGTACCATTCGACCATAGATTAGGAGTGAACCAAATCTCTCTTTGAGCCCAATCACCCCCATGCCATATTCCAAGCATGAATGTGGGTTCACATGGAATAAACCAAACATAACCAAATAGAGAATCTAGAGGTTAAACCACCTCCACCCTCAAGCCATAATGATTTCACCTAAACCTGTCCAGAAATCACCAAAACCAATACAAGCTTGTATGCCTCAGAATTTCTTCACCATACCCTAAGGAATTTTCCTATCTCCACCCACCTGTGAAGAGCTTCTCAGATAAAACCATTTCCACCCTCAACCCTTGGGAATTTTTTGAGACCACCTCAAACAGATATAAATCCTTCTACAATCCAAAGCTCAAACAAATTGAAAATCCACTATACCATGACTATCTAGGAAATGACAAAGGAAAGGATATACATCAATGTCAATCTAGGAAAATCCCATTCCAATGAAAAAAAAGAAATACGAATAAACCAATTCATAAAACATGCATTCACATACGAGGAAGATAATCAAACATGAAACTTGTTACCTACAAAATCCTCTTGTTGTTTGCTCTTTCTTTTCTTGAATTCTACCCTTTATTACTATTGTCCAATCTTCTTCTTGGATCTCACACAAATTCCTCTTCCACTCCTTGATTTCCTTTCTTGTTCCTTACTTGTGTCCAAGTCCTCTTTCTTTCCCTTCTCCAAGAGTGAATCCATAATAGAATGAAGTATATCCCCTTTTTATTTTCTTTTATTTTCCTCTTTCTTCAATTTCCCTTACATTAATATTCTTTTCTTTGAACATCTTCTTCTTCTCTTACTTTCCTTTATTTATTGTATTAAGTTGTAATTTATTTCCTTTTTCCTCTTGCAAATGGAAATTCAAATTTCCATAGCCAATAAATAATTAGTTAAACACAAGTAGATCCTAATATAATGTTTTTCCCCTCATTCAAATTGTAATATCTATCCCATGACCTCGGCCTTATTTTTCTTTTACAATTTCCATTTATTACATGGAAACTTAACCCGGGGCTATTACAAACCCCTCCTCCTCTCGGGAACCTCATCCTTGGTGTTCTTATCATCCTTATGACAAAAAAAATTGTTAAAAAAAAAGACAACATACTATTTATGGAGCTTTATAAACACAACTCAATACAATATTTACAAGGAAATAAACATACAAACACACACACACATATATGAAAAAAAATTTTCTTCAACCAATAAATAAAAAATGGTATAATTCCCACATCTGATCAAACATTTCCCATGTAGCTTCATGAGGCTGCAAGTGCTTCCACTATACTTTAAATTTTTCTATTGCTCAGTTCCAGAACATGAGCTTATTCCACTATATGATGCATTGAGGCTCTAGCTGGAATCTCCTTCTGGTTCCACCTTCAATAGAAACCAATCATTTACATGATCAAAATCCCATATATATATTTTAAGAAATGAAACATCGAAAATATCATGGACTTTCACTTATGGAGGCAAATAAAGTCTATATACCATTGGTCCAATCCTCTAAAGGATCTCAAAATGCCCACAATACCGAGGTGTCAACTAGGCATATGATCCATTCCTCAAGGAGTGTTTCTTGGGCTTGATACATAAGTACACATTAGCCCCAACTTGAAACCCCTTGAATACCCTATGTTGATCTGCATAGCTCTTCTGCTTGTTCTATGATACCTTCAAATTATTTATGATAACCTACATATCCTACTCCATCTCTCTCGACATATTTGATCCAATCAAAACCCTGATCACTGGATCACTCTAGCTAATAGGAGTATTACAACTCCTCCCATAAATATCCTCAAATGGTCTCATCTTCAAGGATTATTGATATGCATTATTATAAGAAAATTCCACTAGTGGAAGATATTCCTCCCACTTCTTTTGCTGATGCATGATATACATCCTCAACATATCCTATAGAATCATGTTAATCATATATGTCTTTCCATCTTTCTACATATGATAAGATTTATTGAAGGCTAACTTTGTCCCCAACTCCGCAAACAAATCCTTCCAAAACCTGGAAGTGATCTTGGCATCTCTATTTGATATAATATTCTTGGGAACTCCATGCAAACTCACTATCTCGTTAATGAAGGTATGAGCCACTTCGATAGCTGAATTAGTAGAATTAACTATAATGAAGTGAGAAACCTTACTCAACATTTTAACCACAACCATGATGGAGTCATGGTGCCTTGATGTCCCTGCAAATCCTATAATGAAATCCATGGAAATGGCCTCCCATTTCCATTCTTGAATCATAATAGGTTGCAATAAACTAGCTAGATGATTGCATTCGACTTTCACATGTTGACAATCCAAGCACTTAGCAACAAGCTCAACCACCTATTTCTTCAAATTAGGTCAATAGTAGAACTTCTTGATAATTTTCAAAGTATTATGGTATCCTGGATGTATTGAATATGGCTTGACATGAAACTCTCTCAAAATAATATTCTTCAACTCACTACTATCAGACACACAGATCTCACTCCTGAATCTAACCAAGTCATCTGCTATGACGTGATACTCCTCATCATTATCACTTTGTTGATGCAATCTATTCTTCAACTGATGGTACCACTCATCATGCTTCCCTACATGCAATATTTTATCTTTCAAATTTGTCCCACAAGAGCTCACAACTAAAATATGTTTCACCTATACTCTCATGCTTGGAGCATTTACACACTGTTTCTCCTTGTATTTTATATACCTGATTTCAAAGTCAAACTGACTAAGAGTAGCTAACCATCTATCTTTCCTTACATTCAAATTAAGTTGGTTAAAAAAGTACCTCAGTCCACTATGATCACTCATCAAAACGAACCTCCTGCCAAGGAGATAATGTCTCCACATATTCAATGCATGAATGATAGTTTCCAACTCAAGATATTGAGTCAAATAATTATGCTCCCACTCATTTAGCTTCCGTGATTCATAGAAAACCACCTCCTCTTCCTGAATCATGAATCCACCAAGTCTGTCCTTAAAATCATTTGTACAAACCACAAAGTACTTTTCAGGATCTGAAATCCTGAAAATCAGAGCATTGGTAAGAAACTCCTTCAACTGGTCAAAAATAGTTGCATACTCAAAACTCCATTCAAAAATCTTTCCTTTCTTCTGCAAATATTTGATAGGACATCCAATCTTAAATAAATTAATGATGAACATGCTGTAATAACATGGTAGTCCCATGAATGATCCAACCTCATTCACACTCTTCAGAGCTAGCCACTCCATGATAACATTAATATTTTATGGATCCACTATTATCCCCTCCTTGGAAACAATATGCCCCAAGTAATGAATCTGATATTGAAAGAAACTACACTTTCTAAGCTTGGCATACAACTTATTCTCTCTCAACAAACTCAATACTTCTTACAGGTGCTCTACATGTCTTACTCCTTTAAATAAACCAATAAATCATCAAAAAAGACTATCACAAACTTATCCAAGTAAGGGTGCAAAACATTGTTTGTCGTACACATGAAAGTGGATAGAGAATTAGTAAGACCAAAAGGAACCCCCACAAACTCATAGTGCTCATAACTTGTGAGAAATGCAATATTATAGATGTCATCTTCTTTGATGCACACCAGATGATATCCTGATATCAGATCAATCTTCATTTTTTTTGCAGCTCCCTTCAGGTGGTCAAGAAAAAATTCAATCTGAGGTAAAGGACATTTGTTATTCATAGTCACATTATTCAAATTCCTATAATCAATACACAATATGAGAGTATCGGTCTTCTTCTTTACAAAAAAACATTGGTGCACCCCAAGGAGACACACTTGGTCTTATGTATTATTTATCAATTATCTTTTTAAGATGCAACTTTAGTTCCATCAATTCAGGAGTGCTCATCTTGTATGGTGCCTTAGATGCTAGTGTTGCTCCTAGAATCAACTCAATAGAGAAACCCACCTCTCCATGAGGAGGAAAATATGGAATATGTGCAGGAAACACATTCTGAAGTTGATGCAAGCTAGTATATCTTCTCAGGATTTCACCATCCTCATCCTCCCCCCCCTTGTACTGGAAACATGTATTGAAAATAAACATCAATTACTATGAATGTGATTAGCTTGCATGGTTTTAACCATTCTCATTGATGTACAATTTTTCTTTCCTTGCAAGACTCTCTTTTCTCCATCCTCATCCATACACTCAAAATAATTCTCATAGCAATATATCTTGGTCTAGTGAATAAAATTCCAATCCATGCCCAAAAGCATGCTATATGCACCCAAATGAAGCAAATTCATTTTTGTTATTATAGGCATTCCATTTAGCTGAAATGTAAAAGACTTCACCCAATGATGAACTCTTCTCTTGGTCCCTGTAGCCAATTTCACCAACCAAGAATCTACATGAAATTCCTTATTCAAAAGGAATTGTTCCACCAATTCATGAATATTATAGCTATAATTTGATCCCGTACCAATCAAAATAGAAACAACTTGATCAAAAATCTTACCTTCCATATCTATAATGCATGCCTAGTGGTATGCCTCCTCGTTATCAATTGCTGCATAGATATAGGGAATGCTATGATCTACATCCCTAATTGTTTGCACCTCTTGAACACTATAGATTTAAGGCTTTCCACCCTAATACAAATGAAAATCCTTCTTGTGATGATCTCTACCATAAATCCAACACTTAAATTGTTTTTTTCCACTACCTTTACTCTGCTATTCAACAGGCTGACAACCATGTCCTTTTTCAACTGCATTGAACTTCTTATGTGGAGCCACATTTTCATTTTCACCTACATCATGATATCTACCTCACTTCTTAGGAAATTTTCCTTTATTCTTCTCAATACCCTTCGAGTCACGCTTGAAATGAAGCTTGTGATTTGACTTCTCATAACAATGCTTCAAATCACTGATGGATTCCTCTAATGACTACTCAGATCATTACACTCAATCGAATATTTGAATGATAATGGAAATCTATTGATGAACCTTTGGATATTTACTTTATCATCCTTGATATATGACACATATATCAAGAACTCTAGAAATCTAGTTGTATATTCTTCATCTAACATGGAACCCATCACGAGCTCACAAAATTCCTTGGCCTTTCCATCATGATATCTCTCAGACATGTACTTCTTCCTAAAGAGTCTTTCAAATTATTCCCAATACATCTCCTCTTCTCATATGCCTCTAATATGCTTGACATATTCCCACCAAATATCTTCTTTTCCTTTCAGACTGAAAATGGTTATCTTGGATTTCATATTCTTTGAGTAATCATGATTCCTGAAAAGTTTCCTGATTCCAAGTAGCCATGCTTATGCATCTTCTAATTTATTCATCTCTCCATAAAATTTAGGAGGCTTGAATTTCTTGAATTTCTTTGAAAATACCCCTTCTCACTTCTCCTATGATGATGCTAGCGGTGATGTCTCCTAGAATTAGAGAAAGAATAAAATCCATATGTACTAGCCATCATCTTAAGTGTATTCAAGGGTCTTCCACTCTTTAATGTATCATATCGGTCCATACTATAACTATTCTGAGACATGCTTCCATCTTCCCCACCAGTCTTTTCTTCATGTCTATATACATAAATGGTACCCAACTATCCATGCTTCTGTAGATCTGAAAGGATTTGAAGGATGACCACATTAATCTCAGCTTGATTTTCTTTAGCTTTTGCAAGCCTTTATTTTTCTTTAATCAAATTCTAATTATTAGCTTTACACTTTATGATCTCTTCCTTCAAAATTATTAATGTATCTACTAGATCAGGAGAGTCTCCCCCTCCCCACTACTCAACTAAGTTCTCCCACCCCGCTCATTTCTCTTTTGACTTGTACGAGGAGTTATATGAATTGTATTCAACCATTTTAATCTTCATATCCTGACCTTATATTTCATGAAACATATCACCGTTAGATAAAATATAAGGCATAATCAAAATCATTACCTCAATTTACCATTGGTGAGGATATTTCATTTTCCCAAGTCAATCAAGGTTAACATGAGAATAATGATAATATAAGGATCATATCAGTACATGCATGAATAAATCTAATAAAACAACATTAATAATTAAATAACTACCATCCATGAATGATAACATATAGACATATGCAGATCAATATGCATAAAAATCTACTTTTACCATGAGGTTTAGTGTTGTGAACCTACAATGGTACCACTCTGTAACACCCCACACCACATTTACCCACTTTTACAAACTCACCAACATAAATGTGAGATGAGAGTTACTATGCATGACCCAACCTCGAAGATTTAGTTATGGAAATGGGGTCCACTTGTTAAAACTTACTCCATCAACCAGAGAGACATGATCATCCATATGTCAAAAAATTTCCATTGGTGACCTTTTCTCTCAGTTGGAACCACTTTCAACCAAGATTTATAGCCTAGTTGCATGCATGCAATCCTGTTAGTGTGGCCAGAGGGCTCCATCCACAGACACAAACTGTCCTCCATGTGGGTATGGCTGAAAATTTCCTAAACTGAGAGTGCGACCATGAACCCTATTCTGGATTTTAGGCTAGGCCAAATACCTAGATCTATTGAGAAATTTCCATGACTCTCTCAATGATAATTACAAGGCTACATAATCTAATACTAGGCTTAGATCTTGCTTGAGCTTATAAAACACATATGAATCATTTATACAAACACTTGGTGAACATGGTACTTGTGGGTCATGAATGCATAATTTCTCATTATTTCATTAGTTTCATCAAAGGTTCATCAAGAAGGCTTATTTCCCTCTCAAGCTAGCTGCGATAAACACTTATTATCTCATGCATTAATATAACTATTCAAAGGCTTGTCAAACCACAAGAAAGATAAATAACAATAGAATATCATATAATAAGAAATATACCATGCATGTAATTGAAATTTAATCAGAATGAAGCCATGAAAAAGTAGTCATAAAATCACACATTAAACCATAACTTGTGCTCATTGATCTCAATAGGAAACAACACACAATAACATATGCATAGTACCAAACAAGCTATGGAATTCCACGTACCACATGACCATAGATTGGGACTGAACCAAATATCTCTTTCAACCCAATCACCCCTGTGCCATATTCCAAGCATGAATTTGGGATCATATGGGATAAACCAAACATAGAAAAATAAGGAATATAGAGGTTAAAACACCTCCACCCTCAAGCCACAATGATTTCATCTAAAGCATTCCAGAAATCTCCAAAACCAATACAAGCTTAGATGCCTCAGGATTTATTCACCATATTGTGAGCAATTTTCCTGTCTCCACCCACTTGTCAAGATTTCCCAAGAGAAAACCATCTCCACCCTCAACCCTTGGGATTTTTTTGAGACCAAATCTATCAAATCCAAATCCACTTTCAATCCAAAGATCAACCAAAATGAAAACCCACTATACCATGACTATGCAGGAAATGGAAAAGCAAAGGTTGTACATCACTATCAATCTAGGAAAATCCCATGCCAATGACAAGAAACATGACCAATAACCTAGTTCATAAACCATGCACTCACATCCTAGTAAGATAATAAAATATCCAAGCTGTTACCTACAAAATCCTCTTATTGGATGTTATTTCTTTGCTTGATTTCTTCCCTTTTGTACTGTTGTCCTATCTTCTTCTTGGCTTCCACACGAATTCCTCTTCCACTCCTTTCTTTCCTTTCTTGTTCCTTTCTTGTCTCCAAGTGTTTTCCAAGTGTTATGTCTTTCCCTTCTCCAAAAGTAAATCCCTGCTAGAATGAAGTCTCTTCCCTTTTTATTTTATTTTATTTTACTTTCTCTTCAATTTCCCTTGTATGCATATTCTTGTATCTTCATCTTCCTTTCTCTTATTTTCCTTTATTTCTTGTATTAAATTTTCATTTATTTCCTTTTTCCTTTTTCTAATGCCAAATCCAATTTCCATATCCAATAAATAATTAGTTAACCACAAGTGGATCCCAGTATAATGTTTTTCCCCTCATTCAGTTTGGAATACGTGTCCCATGACCTTGGTCTTATTTTGATTTTACAATTTTCGTTTCTTACACGGAAACTTAACCTAGGGCTGTTACAAACTATATATCTCTCTTCAAGGCTAAACCGAGACTTTTTGTGATCTAACCTCTACGTTCATTTGTAGCCATTATGGTGTAACAACGAGAAGATATTGAGAACACTTGATAAATGGGCTTGTTAATGAATATTTTGTAGCCACTATGGTGTTACAGTGAGGAGTTGTTGATAACACTTGATAAATGGGCTTGTTAACGGTTTATTTATATCCATGATGTAGCAAGAATTTTTTGGGAACACCTGATAAATGGGCCCGTTAATGAATTATTTGTAGCCATTGTGCTGTAACAATGAGAAGCTTTTGAGAGCACTTGATAAATTGAATTATTAAAGATTGATTTGTAGCCATTTTGGTGTAACAATGAGGATATGTTGACAAATTTTTAGTCACTATGGTGTAACAAGGAGAAATTATTGAGAACACCTAATAAATGGCCTTGTTAATGACTAATTTGCAACAACGAGAAGCTATTGAGAACACTCGATAATTGGGATTTGTTAAAGACATGTGTGTCACTGAATGGATGAGAAACCATTCAAGGTACAAGGTAAGAGGCATAATTTAAATTTTTGTAAATTATTTATAATGAATCTCATGAGAGATAGTATTCCATGTTGCAGGAAGGCATGGGAATTTCCTAGTAAGGGTGAAGAAGGTGACTGAAAAGAAGGCTATAACAACTTGAAGATATCACAGTGCACAACAAAGGCACTACGAAAATGGAAAATATCATTTAAATGAAAACCGAGTTAATGGGTCTATATCCATTGAGTTACTCAATAAGAGATTGTGTATGTGAGTTGTGATTATAACTGAGCTATAAATATAAATCTCAAAACCATTTATGTTTGATTTAAGAATGTTTTATTTATGTTTTGGAATGAGAAAAATGAGGACAATGTTCCTCTAAGGGGGTAGGGACTGTGACATCCCTTGCGAGTTAGTTCCCCTTGTAAGCATTGTAAATAATTCCTTTGTAATTATGTAATTATAAATTAAAAAGGTTGAGATAGGGACACATATTCCATTGCTTCAGGAGTTGGTTGCTTTAAATTTTAGTCATGCGTTGACTGAGTGGTTTTAATAGAGCTATCCGTGTTATTAAATTCAGTTGGGAAAATGAAGGACATACCCATGTGTCTTTAGGGCATGACTACAAGTAATAAAGGGGAGAATATTAATAAAGAAGTATGGTTGTGATGGACATGAGGAAGGATTGTGCAGACCCACAAAATACAAGGCTAGAATGGTCCCTATAGACCATTCAATGAGAGACTCCTGCATTCAGTGACAACGAGTGATACACATTCTCTCAAGCACTGAAGGAAGCGAGGGGATTTGCAGAGATAAAGAAAAATAATGGAGGAGGGTGAGAGGTTCCTGTTGAAGAAAGAAGAAGAAGAGACCAAAAGGTATGTGGAAAAATACCCACGACTCAGACACACAGGCAGAGAAGGGAACATGAAAAATAAGGAGGATGTGAGGCTCTTGGATGGTCAAGCTAAATCACTAAGAGGGAAGACATGAATATTAGGAATAAGATAATTCATGAGAACATAAATCTAATGATAACAAGATGAGAAACCCATGAGGATTATTGACTGATAATCAAAGAGAAATGGAGGTGCCTTGAAAATAGGGGTAGCAATACCATACCATGTGCATTCATACTGGGGGAAATATATTGAGGAAAAATGGCATAATATATTGAGCACATAATAGGGGGTAAAGGGTTTTTATATGTAGTGTATAAAATAGGAGGTCAAAGTTAATGGAAAAATATAAAGGGGTATAAAAAATGTTAATAAAAAATGGATACCTACAATATGTAGTGAAAGTAGTGTTTTTTTAAATTGGTAAGGTGTATTGTGTTCATAGTGGGAGGGGGTTCAATAAAATTATTTTTAGAGGTAGTTTCCATTATGTAATCAAATTAAGGGTATTTTTTAGTATGCAACAAATGCACATTCTATGTCAAAGGCTCATTGAATGAAGCCTAGGTGGCATTACAGGGTTGATAAATCCACTAGAGACTATACTAGTTGATAACATTTGAGAGGTGGAGGCATATAGGGCTAGTGGGATGATAACACCTGATGGTAGTTCCATGGGATTTGGGATGAGAACCCAGGTGGAAGATTCCAGTAAAGGTAACATAGTTGATAAACCCTCCATGTTATTAACTATATATCTCTCTGTCAATATCTGAATTGAGACTCAATGTGTCTAAATACGTAGATAAGATGGGATGAAGATATACAAGTCCCTATGCATAAAATAATGTCTTACCTACCTTGTGCACAATTGTTGAGTAGTTGGCTGGTGAAGGAAGTGTGACCTTGAGACACCCTGTTTTGACTAAGGATATTGGTTTAATCCCCTGAGTGGATGATGGTTGTATGCAAGTGAAGTGATTCATTGTTGTAAGTCATTCTTGATAGTTGGTGGGTGGAGATGAGGCGACTTCAAGACATTCTATTTAAGCTAACAATATCAATTTAAACTCCTTTGAAATCACTATACCTCAAGCTTTGGAATTTTTCTCGAGGGCGATAATTGCAAGAAATTCTTGGTTGTAGCTTGTCTATGGTTGGTTGGAGAGTTTAAGTTCCGCTCTCAATTTCTAATTTTTCTTGCTACAGAGGATAAGTATTTACTTAAGATTCTTATGCTAAATGATATGTACATGTTTATGATGTTGGTTATATGGTTCTACCAATACAAAGGATTGTGATTTCCTATATGTTAATGAGCACTAGATTTATTGTATGCATGCCTGAAGTAATGGTTGGATTCATGTATGTGCTACGCGAACATGAATATCAATGATTTTCATCCCATATGAATAAATGAATCTATGTGCATATTTTTGTTATGTGATGAAATTGATGGTTGGAATGTATTGTGGATACCTCTATATAAGTGTTGTGTGAACATCACTTATTGCATTCCATCCATGAAAATGACAAGCCTAATCTATTGGCTATTTGCTGCTTATTTCTCTGTGAATGTGAGTTGACTGAGTATAAGATAAGTGTTCTTCTGTTGTGCGAGGGAGTTGCTCAATTTCCTTTAGATTCTAAAGAGAAACACTCGAATGCTTATTCTTAGAATGTATCGTCATGTATATGTGGTTTTTCCCAAGTTTTGTCATTAGAACTCCTACACATCCTTCACTGAGTTAGTTGAATGTTGCGGCATATGTATGAATTCAATAGGGAGCTCAGAAAATTCTAAGCGTAAAGCAATTTTATACATGCTTGAATTTTCTTGTAAGGTTCTCCAAGTCGGGAGGTCGATTGGAAGGTTGAACTTAGATGGATTCGTTCCAGACCTAAGGTGGGTAGGATGAGAAATTGGGCAGGCTTGTTTGTTGGGATTCAGATAGCGGGCTCGATGGTATAACTTATAGATTGGGATGACCAGTAGGTCAAGGTCGGCCCCTTGAGTAAAGTGGAGGTTGGGCCAACCACTAGGTGGGGAGTCAAGCCCTTTTGATAATTTTAAATATGAAGGTTCATGGAATTAGGAAGACATCTGATTTCTTAGAGGAGTGTGCCTATACACGCGGATTTTTCCATGATGTTAGAGAAAGAATGTCAGGTGCCACATGGGGCATTATATGATTTCCACGTGGAAGTCCATGATGATGTGGCAAGGTTGTAATAAGAGTATCTTTCAATGATAATATCTTATGATCCATAAGTCAAATCAGGTTAAAATTTATATCGTTGGAAATATCTTGCTGAGACGAATGTAATGATGCCATTGTTTTTGGTTTTGAGAAAGTTGTGAAATATCGATAATCGCAAACCCCATTTCCATAGTTGCACCATGGATATTGGGTCAGCATAGTGGCCACCTCCTTCTAACCTTGTTTGGGAGAGGGGATTAGGAGGGTGTGTGTTATCGTAATAGAGTCAAAGAATATATGTGAAGATAAAAAGGAAAACATGATTATGTTAATTTATTGAAACAATAGAAATTTTTTTACTAAGATCCTACAAATTTACCAAAATTAAGTGAAAGGAAAATCCTTCGATTAAATGCTAGTCTTAGATGTTGGAAACAAGCTTGTGAGTAGCTAGAATAAGATAGGAAAGAAATACTAAATGATTATGATAATTTCCTAGAAGATGTAAAGTTTATTTTGAATGAATGCCACTCACTCCTAATCAAAGTCAATCAAGGACTCCTTGTACAATAGGTTGAAATAATGAGTTTTTTTACAAGAAAGTTTGTAAACACTTGAAAGGAGTAATATTGAGAAAATCATCAACATCAAGAAAGTGTGAATGAAACAATATATTTCCTTTTCAACTATTGTTGATGTGTGAATGAAAGAATATATTTCCTTTTCAACTATGGATATAATCCTATTGAAATTTTCCTTATTTAATTTAGAGCGAAAATTTTAGAAGTTGGAAGATATGATAATTTTCAAGTGATCCCAAATCTAACAAAACCATAATTTAGGGACACACTCTATATAAGTTGTAAACATTTATAATCCATGGAAATATTATGTAAAAGACAAAATACATGTAAAAGTAAGTTGTAAACATTTATAATCCATAGAAGGATTATGTAAAAGACAAAACACATGTAAAAGGATCTCCTATTATTTAGAGGAATATGAAGAGTTAGACAACCTAAACACTTCATTTGCCCATTCTTTCATTTTGGGTAAGCAATATATATGGATATACTAAAAAGTTTTTTTTTTCTTAACATGTAATGGAATTTCCTATTGATTGATAAGTTAACATTAGTGAAGCATTTTGATTATTTTTTGTGATGTTATGATTTAGTGTGAATTATTGTTGTTCTTCACTATGTTTCTAAGAATAATAAGAATTGATATTAATTATTGTAGAATATTTCACATATATATTGGTTATTTTTATTTATTTATATTTCACCTTGGGTTAAATAAAAACTACAAAATTATAATTTTAAGTTTTATTGTATGTTATATTGGTTATAGTTTTTATTATATAAATATTTTTTTATTAATTTATTAATATTCAAATTATTTCCCATTGGTGACATTTATGTTTTTTTGGTGAAGCTCTTTCACCCAAAATGCATTGTTGTTTAACGAGGTTTCATTTCAGTTATCTCTCTTTGAGTTATTCCTTGGTGTAGCTATCGAAGAGCAATATTTGATTCTATAGATGTTGATACTTTAATTACCATTATTTTATTGTTGTTAAAAGTATATCCTTGTGAAAAATCGCGTGTCTTCTTTATAATTTTCACTATGTGGAATTCTCATTGATGAGGTTTTCACTTAAGTCAGTGAACATCTATTTGGATAACTTTATTAAACCTTGGGATTCGTATAATGAGACGAATAATGTTAGTTGCAAACTCTTTGAGGGATTAAATGTGCTTCACATGGCCCCATTTAATATACTATAAAATTTCCACATTATAATGCGTATCTCATTTTTTATATATTTATTGAACAAATATATCAAAAATGATTTAACATTTTCCAAAGTAGTGAGATGAAGAGTGACATTGTTCATTAATATGTTGTCAAAAGTTGTTTTCCAATATTTCATCTCAGAATAAATTCATGGAATCTAAAACATCTTTATATATAATTATACTTTGTCTTTCTACCAATTTCATTATGGGATTGGTCAGAACATATTTATATATGATTATACTTTGTCTTTCTACCAACTTTATTATGAGATTGGTTAGTTGGCGTTCTTCCTTAAATATGTTTTTAATGCACCATGGGTAGAGTTAATGATTCCAATGTGAAAATTTCAAAAATTCTTTTTCAAAATATTTATCTAAGAATACATACATATGTAATATGTTATGCTTATTGGTTTCAAAAGAAACTTCTATTGGGTTTTCTAGATATGAATAACCTATTTATGCATCACGCATCATGTTCAGTGAATCCTCTCGATAGATGGCATTAGATTTGGTTTCTTTATATATCCTTCTCTTATTGAGTGTGATAATAAATCTCTTTCTCGATGTATTGAAGTTGAATGTTAGATTGTAGGAGTATATAATACTTCTCATATAGTAGATATGAGTTCATTTAATGAGAATTCAATCCACCTTCCTTATATGTCTTATAGATTCTATGTTTGCATACTTTTTTATGTCATAGTATTTTTTTTTTTTTTTTGAGTATGATTATAGGTAGCATGTGTAGATCCTCTAGCCATCACAAGACAACATTATAGAAAGGTTTCCCAAGGAATTCCTCATAAAATATGTAAGAAACAGTGTTGACCTTTTCCCTTGATTTGTCTAATATGTATCCTATCAACTTTTCCATTATAGTTGCTAGAACCCAGAGGTCCTTTTAGAACAAGGAATTGACATTTCATATCCTTACCACATTGAAACTTGAGTCTTTATCACTATCAAGATTTTAATAACACCCAAGAAACTCATATGTATTCTTCAAACACTTCTTGTCTTGATCAACACCTTAAAATGATGAATTTTTTCCTAGAGTTTTTATTGAGACGATCTCACCTTTTCCGTATCATAGATTGACATTTGAATCCCTTTCAACTAATTGTCTTCATATTTAAATATATTCTAGAGTTAAATATTATGCGTTTTTTTGTTTAGAAAGTTATTTATTATCTTCCTTTGGTAAAGATTCTTTGTAAACCTTGGGCTATCCATACCCACAAGGTCAACAATGTGTTAAAATGAAATATTGTGAGTACTCCTCTTCTTAAGTTACTGAAATCATTGGGCATATATTCAATGGTGGGTTATTTATTATAATATAATATTTCATATCGTGTATATTGGTATTTAATCAGAAACAATGTACCTCCTTCATAATGTTAAAACTATAATTGTTGGTAGTGTGCTCCCAACCTCTACATTAAAAATATGGTTGCTATATGAAAATTAACTCACTAAATTCTTGCTTAGTACACATTATAATATTTTCATTCCTCTTAATACCATTGGATATCTTTAAAATATTCTATCACTTGATCTCCTTTATAATTTAAAAATAAAACTTATAATTATTTTAAAAATACTTATTAATACTATATACTTAACATAAACTAATACCACTCAACTTCTCTAAATTTTTATCATATTCACTAATCCAACTACTATCATCCATCTACTATATGGCATTTCTACTTAACATAAACTAATACCACTCAACTTCTCTAAATTTTTATCATATTCACTAATCCAACTACTATCATCCATCTACTATATGGCATTTCCACATTCAAGTTTCTGGGCTTTATTTATATTATCCTAGGCCCATTTATCGTAGTCATCCTTATCTTACAAATTTAATTTTAGTTAAATTTCTATTTCGATGGCCATGCCAAGGCCTTCTCAATCTGATTTTGGTCGGTTTTCTTTAAATATTAGTCCAAAAAGATTATACGAATGCACGCTAGTTGTATTTTTTAAAGGAATTTGTCTTATCTTATGGAAACATGATCTTTTCGCACAACCCTTTTCTACATTAATATAAAATGAATTTCATTCCAACTAATAATATTCTACGATTATGATAGCAATTTCATCCTAACTAATAATATTTTAGAAATTTTATATTTTATGATTATGGTTGATTGATAAATTTAAAGTTGAAATAATTTATAATAGTTTTTAAATATTATAAAATTTATAATAGTTCTAAAATAATATATTAATAAGTTAGAGTGGATAGAGTATGCATATCTTAATAATTATAAGTATTTAAATGGTTTAGTGGAAGGAGTTCTTTGTTCAATAAATAAAAGGAAATACAAAGGTACAACACATTTATTTGATATTTGACCTAGTTATGAATTCATAAATTTATTATTATTATTATTATTATTATTTAATAATATATGAGTTAGGTACTTATTTTTAAAGTTTTATTATAAGAAGTCAAATATGTTTCTTCAAATTAATTTTGGATAAATGAGAACAAATCATATTGCTAACCACTAAAATATATATATATATATATATATATATATATATATATATATATATATATATATATATATATATATATATATTAATTTTATTTAATTATCAAAATTATAATTATAATCATTTTATAATAATTAATATATATATTAATAATTTTTAGACTATTATTTAAATTCATAATTATAACAAACTACAAGTAAATTGCGTTTTGTCATGTTTATATACAATTTAAACAGATAGAGATGCAAGTACTTAAGACTACTAATTAACCATGGAGAGCCCAATAATTCAATTGACTAATCGCATCATATTGAGAATGTAATATCAATTGCATCAATTACTAATGCTGCCCTTTTCGGGGTAACTTGCTTATTTATTTTGGATTCTTTCTTCTTATATTTACAGAGCAACACAGTAATCTCTATTGGCCCATGGGGAGGCAAAGGTGGAGATCAATGGGATGATGGAGCGTGTGCAGGTGTTCGTCAAATAATATTAGTCCATGGACGAGTTATAGATTCCATTCAAATTGAATATGAAAGAGATGGAAGTTCTGTCTGGTCAAGGCATGGTGGAAGAGGGGGAAACAAAACAGATATGGTAATTGTGAAATTTAGAAGAAAAAACAAAGTTTCTATTTGTAGTAGGAAAAATTAATATAAATACATATAATATTTATTAAAAATTGCTTATTTTTAATAATGATTAACTATAAATTTATATAAATTAAAGATTGAAAAATTATTATTTATTAAAATATATTTTAATTGTAAGATACTGTTTTTCTCTTTTGTGCAGATTCAGTTAGATTATCCCAGAGAGAATCTGATTTCAATAAGTGGACATTATAACAATTATTTAAGCTCACTTACTTTTGAGAGCAATTTAAAGAAATATGGACCATATGGTGTAGAGCAGGGAACTTATTTTTCATTTCCCATGACGGAAGGGAAGATAGTGGGCTTTCATGGTCAAAGTGGGTGGTATTTGGATTCCCTTGGAGTTTATATTTCAAATTTTTGCTATTCAATTCCTTCACAGGTATGAGCTTTATATATTTTTGTGATTATTCCTAGGTAGATTTAAAAAGAATTTTAATTAGAGTGGATATTGTTTTAATTATTATTTTTTATTGATTTAAATTTAATTTTTTTTTTTTAAATTAATTAGGAGTTTCAGTATGGGTGATATTATCTCGATGTAAATGTTTGTAAATATATATTAGCTTAGTCAAAAATAATAAAAGCTTAAAAATAATATAAAATTTAGAAAGATGTTGTAGTGTAGATTAATAAATGTTTAAAAATGAAATAAATCTTAAATGAGTGTAAAATATAAATATTGACTCAATTAATAATAAAAAGTAAAAAAAAAAAAAAATTCAATTTATTATATTGTTATTTTTTAAATAAAATTAAGAATAACTTTTTAAATAAAAAAAAAATCATAATATACATATCACATTAAAATATGTAACATATAAATAATATCTATAAATTAAGATCTATTTTATAATATAAATTGAAATAATGATTTTAAGTAAAATATTTTAATGTTAATTATTTATATATTATGAATTATTTAAAAAAAATGTGTATATATTATATTAAGCAATTGAAAAAAATAGCTTTTATTTTAAAAATTTTCAAGCAGTTTTATTATTCTATATTTTGATTTTTTTTTAAATAATTGTTTTCATTTATTTTTGTCTAAAATTTAGTAGAGAAATTCATTTTCATTACAATCTATCCAGTCTAGAAGAATCAAATCTCTGGAAATACAAACATTTTTTCAGTTTTTATACTTTAAAAGAAATTTGCAACTCAAAAGATTTGATTCTTTGAATACTTACTAAATCTCTAACGATTAAGATAAATCTATATTAATTATATTTATCAATACAAATACTATCATTCATTTATTTATTTTTCTAATTTATTTTAAAATAAAATAAAACACACACATATATATTTATTTATTTTATTAACTTTTTTTTATTATACATCTTACTTGTAAATATAGAAAATGATTATGAGTTATAATGAAAGAAAAATACATTTCCTTTCTTATCCAGATCTTAATATTGATAAAACAATTTAGACCCAAACTTTCATGGATAACCTAAGAATTTAACTAATTAGCTACAAAGAGCCCAAGAATTTACTGAATTAATACTGTATTAATCCCATTTATGTTGAAACAATAACATTAGTTTTCTCCAAATTTATTTTATGTCTGATTGACATAAAAGGCTAATTATTTTGGAGCAATTTCATTTTTGCAGATTATCTCTGTTGGTCCATGGGGAGGCAACGGTGGAGATCGATGGTATGATGGAGTGTATAGAGGCGTTCGGCAGATAATATTAGTCCATGGCCGAGTTATAGATTCCATTAACATTGAATATGAAAAAGATGGAAGGTCTGTTTGGTCAAAGCATGGTGGAATTGGAGGGACCAAAACTGATAAGGTAACGATGAAATAGTTAATTTTTTTTTGAAATGCTTAAAAAAGAAAATTAAAATCACGTATTTAAAAATAATTTTAAATTTAAATATAAATAAATTATTTTGAGTGTTATGTAAAACAATGAAATTCAAAAATCAAACTGATAAGGTAACGATGAAATAGTTAATTTTTTTGTTTTAAAATGCTTAAAAAAAAATTAAAATCACGTATTTAAAAGTAATTTTAAATTTAAATATAAATTATCTTGAGTGTTATGTAAAACAATGAAATTCAAAAATCAAATATATATATATATATATATATATATATATATATATATATATATATATATATTAAATATTTTATATTTTAAATAATTTACTTTTACAAAAATATTTTTGTTTTCTTCCTCTGTGCAGATTCAATTGGATTATCCGAGAGAAAGTCTGACTTCAATAAGTGGATATTATGATAATTATTTAACTTCACTTACATTCCAGAGCAATTACAAGAAATATGGACCATATGGTGTACAGCATGGAACTTATTTTTCATTTCCCACAGAAGGGAAGATAGTAAGCTTTCATGGCCGTAGTGGGTGGTATTTGGATTGCATTGGAGTGTATCTCTCAAATTTACACGCTCCAAACCCTCCAAAGGTATGAACCGTGTTTATTGTGCTATGAATTGCAAAATTTATTTGCAGGAATCCGAATTTCAATTTAAGATATCGTGTTTAATAATGTGTTTTATTAGTTTGAAATTCATAATGCTAGACTGGATTAAAGGCTTATTCCAATAGATTTTACATAAGGTCGTTATATATATATATATATATATATATATATATATAATGTTTTATATTTTTAATCTTATTTTATATGTTTAGTTTGCATGATTGATTTGAAAGCTAGATTTTATTTGAATAATTTTTATCTTGAAATATTAAAAGTTTAATGGAGGACCAAATTATTATTTTTAGAATCACTACTTTGTAGGGATAGTTTGTAATTGCTAGTTATGAATATGTATAATAAGAGTTTTTTCAATGACACATATCTCATTTCAATCAAAATTAATTTGTATTAGAAGTTATACCTTTCACAATTTAACTTATGTTATTGATAGTGATGGTATCAATTGGATGACACATCAAGTCTTGCTACCTTCACATATTGAACTAGTAATACCTAGATATTCAAAAAAAAATTGAGACATACAAAACTACACCTTAAGCCTAGATAACTATTAGGACATGTTAGATATTGAGCCCTAGGAAGATGCTCATTCTTGTTGTATCGAATTTCATAGTTGAACAAAGGAAGGTAGTGGTATTGGAATAAAAAAGAGGATGTAGAAGACCTTATAATAGCCATGCAAGCCACAATGTCAATGAAACTTTTATAGTGAATTCATCTTCCCTTGTATTTGCATTTCAGAATTGAGAAGGAAAGAGCAAGGCACAATTTTCTCCTCTTGGCTAGGTTTTCTTTCCGTATATCATGTGTTATTTGTGTGGATTGAATGGTATTTTGTTTGATGTTCTTTAACTTTAGTTCAAATTATTTTAGTATTTTGAGTGTAGAGATAACATATTAAACATTAATATTAAGTAAGTCACTATACAACAAAAAGTCTGTATAAACTTTTAATATTCATGATGATGAACTATCATAGTGGAATACCCATGGTACTATACAAATAATATTTAGGAAAGAGAAAGGCATAGTCTTCTCCTCTTGGATAGGTTTTCTCATGGTATATCATGTGTTATTTGTGTGGATTGAATGGTATTTTGTTTTATGTTCTTTAATTTTAGTTCAACTTATTTTAGTATTTTGAGTGTAGAGATAGTGTATCAAATATTAATATCAGGTAAATCACTATACAATTTTTTTTGCATAAACTTGTAAGATTCGTCATGATGAACTATCAGAAGGAATACCAATTTTACCAAACAAAGCATATTTTCATCAAAGCGTATTTTTATTTTAAGGAAAGTATACGATCTAGAAATTTCCTTCAAGAATTTGGCATTAATGTGAGCATGATAATAATCCACGTGATAAATTGAAGGGGGGATATTCAATGTTTGAAACACAAGTCATAGAAATGTCTCACAACATGATGATCATCATGGTAATTCTAGAGAAAAATTTTGAACCTTTTAGGGATTTTGGTAGCTATGATTTTGGATTTGGATTGGACAAGAGAATTGGAGACAAAGAAAAACTATAAAATGAGTTGAAAAAGGAGAAAGAGAAAGAGAGGAAAAGTTATAGAATCACATTTTCCCAATATTTCTACAAAGTGGAAGAAAAAAAGGAATAAAAATATAAAAAGGAGGAATTGATGTTGTTTAGTTGAATAAATGGTTGCAATACTTATAATCCTATTTCATTTATCACCCCAATGGGGAGGACAAACAAGGATATGAGGATCTCAGAGGGGGAGGGCGCTCGCCACCCCACTAACTCCCAAGAACAATAAAGACGGGGAAGGTGCATGATGCCCCTCCACTCCCCACCATTTACCATACATGCAAATTTAATGTTAATTAATATGCATCATCTCGCTCCAGTTCTCTTGATTCTTATCTCTCGTTTTCTGTTGATGATTTTTGTGTGGGTTATCTAAGGGATGAAGGGGAGTTTTATAGGGACCACTACAACCATCGTTCTCAATTTAAATGTTGGTAATTTTTGGTTTGAGTGGCTATCTCTCTTAGGTATATCTAGTTGGAAAGTGAAGGTTCAAAAATCCAAGGCCTTTGGGAAGGCATTAAAATCTCATGCATTGTCTAGTGTGGATTGGGAGTAGTTGAAGGCTCACCACTTTGGTTCTAGTCTATGGCTAGGCACCTTCAATTTCATTAGGTTTAAATATGAGGTAATTATATGTTTTTGGTTTGTCCAACTCTTCATTATTGTCTTGGTTGGTTATTATATAATAATTGGGTTTTATTTCCTCTCTAAAATTAAGTCTGTAGTTGGCTTGTATAGATTGCTCCATTTGGATTTTTTATTCTCGAGTGATTTTTTTTTAGTGGATAGGACGTAGGCCTTTGGTCTCCCCCTCTTGTTTTTCATTTCCTTATGGTGTTGTAATGGGTTGGTTGGGAGTGCTATGCATTTATTGAGTCATCTTAAACGAATTTAATAATTCCTATTTTTCCTATGGTACCATGGAGAGGGGGGTATGCATTCACTGTAGGCTATTGGAATATTTTGATTATCCTTGCTCAATGGGAACTTCACCGAGTTGCACTTGTAGTTTTATTGAGGATTGTTTTATTTTCTTTTTTGTTTGGTTAACCTGGATGTAATAGCATGGTTGTGCTAATCGAGGTGTGGAGGAGAATGGAGAGACTAGTAGGACTCACTCTAAGACTCTAGCCCATGATATCGAATTTTCCTTCAAGGATACAAGTTCTCCCAGTACTCAGGTGCACATTCATTTCCTTTAAATGGTTGTTCACAGAGAAAGGAAATCATTTTTAGACTCTGATATCATTAATGAAGTCTCTCATTGAATCTCGGACACTAGGAACACCATGGGAAGGAGAAGCCAATACATACACTCAATCACCCTTCACTAGTAGTTGGAGACTTTATTAGGGAAATTTCTCAAGGAAAATCATGACGATCGAAATGAGATCATGTCTTTCCTCAAAGATGTTCAAAGGAACCAATGGTGAATGCAAGACAACCTGGATGACTTAGATGCACATTTGGCTCACATGAAGAAGCACATACAATGCAAATTTCAACATCTGATTTCCCCTGGCTCGAAGGAGAACCCTGCTTCAACAACTTCATCCAACTCTTAGATGGCTATCTGGTGCGTTTTAACCTTGCAGGCGTTTGGGTCTCGTGTGCCCCTTTTGTTTTGGACAATAAAGTATTTTTGGCTTGTTGTGTTTTGTTTTGGAAATTACTTGTTGGCCAAGAAATATGGTAAGAGTGAGGCCAATTAAATTTTGAAAATATGTGGGTATCAATGTAATATTCTTATATAAATGAAAAATTTTGACTTACAAAAATAAATAAATATATAAAAGAAAATTGTATTTCATTAATCATAATGTAGGATAATGGGAAAAATATATCATTTACCTAATTGAGATTCGAGGGCCATGTTGAACCTTGGTGGTAAATCCATGTAAAGAGAGTTATGATAGAGGATGGCCCCCTAGTAACTAATAGGGACAAGTTTAAGATCCTCACTAAGCCATATTTTCTCTCCATTTGGTATGAAAATAACTAATGTATCCATTGTAATAATATTATAATCTTGAGGGATGAAACTACCCCTTTCATCACTCCAACCGCTTTAGTAGCAATGAAGAAGTTCGATATTTTCTTCATCTACCCATGTTGAAGCCTACATCCAATTATACCTTAATTTTTGGCAATGTTGGGAAACCACACCCCTAGGATCATGGCTATTATACCCTAATTCACTGAATTTGAGGTGCTCCAATTCCTTCATTTCTTCTTTTGATTCCTTAAGTTTATTTATGCTATATGATCCTATATATAGTGGGAAGATCAACCATGGTGATTTCTTTGCCTTTTACAATGAACCAGATAATCCTTTGTCATGAGGTTGAACCACGTTAGATGGTTCGAAACGTCGCCCAACAACTAACGATGTGATTTATTTTAAATACATTTAAAAATATGGATCACAGAAGTCTGAAATCAATGAATCCTATAGATAGTCGGTAACCAACCTCCTTCATCACTACTTTTTCAGTCGCAAATTAGGGAAAAACAGGAGGGCCTCCAAATGGACCAAAGACTCGAATGAATGTGCCATTAGGAGGATGTTAGAAATACTAAGAGGGGGTGGGGGGTGAATCAATATTTCATTCACATTAATTTTCAATTTCACATTCTAGATTTTGTACGTGACTTTAGTTCATGTAACTTGTGTATGTATGGACCTTTAATTAAGACAAGTATCATATTTGCATATTACTTAAATTTTCACAATTTCCATTAGTGAATAACTTAACCACTGTATCATTATTTAATTATAAACTTATTATGCATTAAACATGAGTAGTAAGAGAAAATAAACCATAACACATAAGAAAAACGTTAACACATAAGGACACCGATATTTTTAGGTGGAAACCAAATTTGGGAGAAAACCACCATTGTTGTCTTCTCTATATTTTTTCTTATTATAAAGAGAAAATTCATTACATCTCATACTAGTAGAAAATCTTACCAGTAAGCAAGCTCCTACTTGTGGGAGGATGCAACCTCTGATTTCTATAGCTCCTATTGGAAAGAAGCTCCTACTCCCTGAAATTTATCTTCCCCTACTGGAAGGAAGCTCCTACTCCCTCAACACTTTTACCAACTAGCACCACATGGAAGCTTCTACTCCCCCACTGAAGGCTATGATCCTCAGCACCTTTTTGGATCATGTTTCAAAATTTTCATATTGGATCCACCTGTCTCAAATACACATCAAAAGCTTGTAAGCCACCTTTCATCAATTTTTTAAACTAGACCCACACCCAACCATATGCTCAAACCAAACATTAATTAATATGGATAACTGAATACCAATACACCAATCATTGAATCACTAAATACCAACTACACCTTATAGGCGTCACTTGCAGACTCATAGATACGACAAAATGAATCCATCTCTACATAATATAAAAAACAAAATGCTTTGAACTCTCACTATCAGATCTATAAAAAAAAATTTATTAATAGATTAATTTTTCCCACAATCACACCTGCAAAAATAACATCCATTAGTTCTCTAAAACATATTAAGATCTATCATGTTTTATCCTTCTCTTTTCTCCTTGGTGCACACCTATTATAGATAAGATCACATATGAATAACCCATTGAATGCACACACACTACTGGTAAATATCCTTCTCCTTTTATACCCTTTTTCCTTGCTAATACCATAGGAAAGTCCCTTGCGTTTGTTGTCGGTAATTGTTGACAAGATTGAATAGATGTTGCCAACATAAAAAAAATAAAAGATTCCCATGGTAAATGCTCACGGTTTTTATTTTCCATTGGCAGGATTGCATACACGACTATTTTTCATTAAACCTGCGCATGTATGTGACTTTGCTTCATAGTATCCATGGATAGTTTTCAAATTTCAAAATTTTCATGCATTCTATGATTAAGTTTCCAATACTCTTCCTTATCCTCTATAATACGTTTACGAAAAAGAATTTCATATGCAATAGTTCAACAAGTTTTTGTAACCATCAAATACAACACATGTTGTCATCAAGAACAACAGATTTGACATCCAGATTGACATCATGTTATATCTAGGTTGACATTAAGGAAAACATATTAGCCATAATGCCAACAATCTCCCCCTTTGGACTTGATGGAAACCTCCTGAAAAACTCCAAGTTTTCTTTCCCTTTTTAACATCAAGGGCAACAGGTGAAACCAAGCTAAGAGAAGTACTCCCCTTGTCATGCTCAACACTATAAATTTGTTTTGTTGATTGAAACTATGAAATATGCATATTGACCATGCCCCCCTTGAGCTTTTACTAGACCATTAGTACATACAAACTCTCCCATAAGTAGTGACTTTATGGACCCAAGTTTACATCAATCATCCAATAGCCCATACATGGTTGATTTTTACAATGGTTACAACACATACTAGAAAATATGGGTCTATTCATGCCCATTACATCAAAATATGGGACAATGATGATACATGGCTTAATAGATGGAATCCATGTCACATTGTTACTCTCCATAAACAAATATTTTCATCGTCACCATATATAAATACCTTTTGTAGAAATAGAAGGCATTAAGTATAAAAATAGATAACATTGATCACCAACATGTCGTATACTGAAAAAAATCTATGGTAAAAATAACATAGAAATATATAACCTCTTCATCAAGTGCATCAAGAATACTGATTTATAAAACACAAAGAATAATGAGGCACCATCAAAAACTTCAACATATACAACCCAAGCAACATATATATATCATTTTTATCAATAAATATAACAACGAATAGTAAGTAATGCAAGAAGACAAATAAAAAACAATAATATGAAATCATCATAGGCCAACATCAAACAATAAGGAGTGCCCAAGAAACCATAATGCCAAAAACCAACTATTGGAAGCATATGCGAGGCTCTCAATGAATATGTGCCACTTCTTTGTCACTACAAAGAAACATACGTGATTCTCTGAGTTAATAACCTCATACATACACGATCGTCCTTCATAATAAGCATGTATAACCTGTGAAATGTTATTTTTCCTTGGTCATAACTCCCCCTGAACATGTCATATGTTTCTTGAGAACAAAAAAATTTAAAAATGCATCATTAGTGGCATAAACATCTCCAAAAGAATAATATAACAACATATGAAATCATCATCAAGGAACACATGCATAGATACCCCTCAGATGATGCACCACTAATCTTGTGGACCTAATTATCATGAATATATGAACTACTCCAGATGTTATTTTGCAGTCCTTTTAGAAATAAGCATCATATATAATAGGTTGTAGTGGGGACCATCTTCCTTTACTGTGAATATGAAGAAGAGGAGCTAGACCTCTTATTTCTGCCTAGATTCTTCTTTAGAATATATAATTTGTCTACATTTCTGAATCCTTTTTCCATAACCTGTATAATGTCCTCTTATATAATATTACATCCAGAGAATGTAAATAATTATTGCATTCCATTTATAATCTATTTTTACTACACAAAATCGTTTTCTTTAGCCCTTCAACCAATAACACATTAGTTTTTTCTCTATTCTTATCAAGATCAACATTACCCTTTCGTAGTACCTTTGTAGGTGCATTATTTCCAAGAATAAACTCACCACTCTTGTTTTTCTTGAGAGAAATATTTTTTTTATTATATTCAGACGTGATGAGAGCATCCAATATCAATGTACCATCGCTCTTCTTCTTCAAATGCACATAGAGAAAGGCTACACATTATTTGTTCCTCTTCCTTCTGAGTGTTGATGGATCCATATTTTTTAGGGCTTTTGATAAGAATATTCTTGTTTGGTTTTTTGATTTGGAGGGAGTCTAATTATTGTCTGAATGAATTCATTAGCCTGTTATTTAATTATTTTACTACATGTATAAAATTATCACATGTATAACAACTTAAATGACTAGAGAAGGGAGAAAAATAATCATAATATTTATTCTTCATTTTACTCTTATTGCAATCAATCACTTTGTGACCAAATCCATTGCATGTAAAACAATAATCTTTAAAGAAACTTGAGTACCTAGGAATTGATGATATTCCAGTGGAGAGATTATTTGCTTTAGGTCTAAAAAATGTTCTTTCACAATTCGCTGCAATGTGTCAAAAGTTGACATGTAAAACATTCAATATCATAGACCAAAGGAGAAAATGAATTTTTATTTCTATTTGTTGGATTGAGGGGTCCTAAACTAGGTTCAAAGTTAAGGTTAACCAACAAAACCCTCTAACTACTGGCCCTTTCGGCAGTGACCTACTTGCGCAAGTCAAAGTCTCACCCAAAGTAGTATGGGGGGGGTGCTGGAACCAAGTTTCCACACCCTGAGAGAGAATTAAATGATGTGGGTGTCTTTGGATCTTAGAATAGCTATGATCTAGCTTTAGTAGTGGAAGCCCTAACTAGAAACCATAACCAAAGAGATTTAGGTCAACTACATCGAATACCTTGTGCGCGCGCTAAAACAGACTCCAAAACCCTTGCAATGATCCATAATACATATTATTAAAGCTCAAAAGTAATAGATCCATTAATTTATCATTCATCTAAAGCAGAAAACAATCATGCAATCAATCTGAATATAAATAACATAGTAATCAGAAATAACATGCAAAAATAGATCATAAAGCAAACAACAGATGCATTTGAGACTCAGATATCATCCAAAACAACCCTTTATTGATTCATAGTTCAAGTCTTCCTTACAACACCTACAATATACTCGTGCACACAACCAGTAGGGTCCACACATAGTAGGACTAAGGTCTCAGAGCACACAACCAGTAGGAGCCTTCTAACCCAGTCAATTCGCTTGAAATATAAAAACATAGTAAAATCTCTATCATCAACATCATTATTGTCTCCTATCGACTTGATCTAGACTCCTATTTATGCTTTTAGCCTGTGCTGAACTAAGTTCTGAAAAATATGGTTTGTGGTCCCTAGTTCTACCCTTTGACCCATTAAAAGCCATGAGGGGCTTTGACCCGCCCCAAATCCCCTTGACTTGTGTTGCACATGACGAAAATTTACAAAACGTTTCCTAAAATATATCAAAATTTATTCCTAAAGGATCTCGCTCCAACAGACCCCCAACACAATCTTATGACTCGTCTCGAGTCACAATGATGCTAGGTTATTTATCTTGTTATGAAGTTATTCAATGGCAACAGCAAAGGGTGCGAGGACGCCTGCACTCTAATCTTCTACACTCTGTGCGACATCAACCATATTCTGTGATTTCAACCCTTTTGCGGCTAGATTGATACTTTGAAAAGTCTGAATCAGGTTCTTGATGACTGCATCCATGCCTTGATACAACTTCATTGCCTCATCTGCCCATGGCTTCGCATGCTCGGTTATGATCTAATTCTTCCTATGGATCTCCTCGACTTCATCGCGCATAAATTGACTTGTCTGCAGGTGGGCAGTGCACTGAGTAGGGACGAAAGTGGGCAAGGCCTTTTTGAGGTCATCAAATGTCTGCTCCTTGATGCGCAACTCGTGAGTGGTATTTTTTACTAGTGGGTCTTTTTGCACATAGGTCCACAATCACATTGTTGTCTCGAGCAGTGCGAAGCCCTTGTAAACATTAACTGAGATGCTTTCTGATGCTTCTTTCACCAAGGATACCCATTGCGCATGCACCTCTGAGGGAGGCTCGACTTGTAGCTTAGCTTGCAATGCTGCAATTTTCTGTTTGAATTCTTCTTTCACTGTCTGCACCTCTATCCTGGAAGCCTTTAGCATGACAACCAAGCTTTCAATTTTGACCTACGTCATGGTAGAGGTAGGAATATCTACTTTTGTAATATTTCCTCACAACTTGTCGATCAGGTGTTCCAAATCTACACGCTGAGCCACAGCCGCCTGCTGCGCTATCTATGCCTAGAGCAATTCTTTAGTTTTTGTTGCAACTATCTCTTATGCTTCATTCAAATGCTGCTACATGTGTGCTTCCCTGCACTGCAACTCATTAGAGATGATAGTTTGGATAACGTGTAGCTTTCCACTTGGAAATTTGGATAGATCAATTCTAACCTCTGGCAGGTTTGCACCTGCATGCATAACTCCGACTACTTCATTGTAATTGCTACGCCTGGGAAGGGGCAGATTCTGCTATCAGACATTGCGAAGATAATCATTGTAGGTAGGCTTTCTTGAATTGGCCTCGCTTGATTCATGCTCGCTTGTAAGTTTTCAGCCTTCAACTGGAGTACCTGCAAACCAGATTGCAATGCGTCAATCGAAAAATTGTATTTCTCTTCCATGGAAGTCCATCTATATTTAGAAATAGAAGCAACTCCATCTACAATTTTTTCCAGGCCCTCGTCTGTCAGAGTGACCTCTTCTGTTCCTCCGATCTTGGAGCTTTTTCTCTTCTTTCACGGGCCCTTGGGGGCTTCTTCACCATGCTTAGTGCTGCACGGATATTCAACATCAGTACTGTCTAACCCATCGAGGCCTCCAATGTCCACATCATGTTCGCGTCCAAGATTGTGCTCTATATCCTTCTCTGCTTCCTTCCCAGGCTCCTTATCATCGTCCTTCTATGCACATGTTTTTGCATCTTTGTTAGTGCACGACTCGACCCCTTTCTCTTTATTTCTTGGAGATGTTTCTTTCCTTGATTCAGTAGAGGTTGTAACGGGCTGGGTGGAGTCGAGCCCAACTTTCTATGTTTTTGGATAGGTCGCAACCACCTAGTCAACCTCTGCTTTAGTCACCATGAAAGGAAAGTTATACCACAAATGTTCACTGCGCCCTAGTCTACACATGGTGCATTGTGATCTAAAAATCATCGATGATTTTGTACTTCTCATATACTGCTAGTGATAATCTCAGTCGCGAGTGGATTTCAGCAGCCGACACACCCTCAAATAACACCCAAAAAATATCATTTTCTTTAATGCACTTGGGATCGAGGGAATCCGATAGATTGGTGTAGTGTGCCCCCTCACATATGCCAGGATCCAACTCTGGGGGGACTGCATTCGCCAGAGTCCCCCATGCTATCAGCACAATAAATAACAACAACCAGGAGTAGCAAAATCGTTTCCCTTGTTCTTGCGCTTCGCACACATTCTTCAGGAATTCCTCACAAAGGTATTGGGACTAGCTGTAGCCGACCCCCTTCTCGCATTGGCCTGCCAAGGTAATTACAGGCATCGGGATGACCTTTTGTCGACACTTGTGCATCAATTTGCAGCCTAGGACTAAGGTTCGTAGGCGCACACCCTGGGTCTGTAATTTTTTGTACTAGGAATCCCCTTTTGTCTTGCTCAACCTTGTAATATTTCATTACTTTTGCCACAAACTTGAGCTATTTTCTCTTTCCAAAACTTGCCATTAGATGAGCCCCTTCTTGGGTAGGTCGGTGATTCGGTGGATCAACATGACATCTATCGAGATCCTTCCTTGAATCCAAAGGCATCCCTCATGCACTAATGCCAAAAGCTGGTGCACACAGATAGTGGTGATAAGGTACCTCCCAAAATATGGAATCCTCAAAAAATTTAGGATCCCGACATTGCCTAGCCATGAGAGACAGGATATCTTGGTTGAGGCTCATGGAGAGGTGGAAGGAGGCCACTATGTAGGAAAAGAAATAGTATACGCCCACACAAAACATACAAATGGTTAAAGCTAAACTACATGACAATAGTGCAAGTGTGAATGTAATTATATGTAGTGGTGCTGCCACCAAAGGAGATAAGGAAAAGAGGCTGATGCAGAGCCACTGATCAGAAAGGAGTCTAACAAGAAAGAAAGAATCGACCTACAGAAGGAAAAGGAGACTTCAATTTAAGCTAGGAAGGATTTTTCGATTGCAGGAGCGTCCACATCAAAATCTATCATGGAACCAAAGATCGATGATGAAGTAAAACCATTCCTACAAGCCTGTATTAAGTATTGTGCAATCATAAGGCAATAGAAAATATTCAGGCCCTGATAGATAGCTGTGCGGAAAAATAAGTACATTTGAGACTAAGGTTGTGAAAAAGATCTATAAGAACAAGAAGAGAACTGGTTGGGAGATGTGCATGACTGTGTAGATTAGAGAGTATGAGATGGACCAAGTCATCTTGGACTTAGGGTCTGATGCAAATGTTTTACCCAAGACGACATGGAAGAAGATGGGAGAACCAAAAATAGAATGGTCCACCATTTAGTTATGCATGGCCAATCAATAGAAGATCATTCTGCTTGGAAGAATTCCACAAGTTTTGGTAGACATTGTTGGAGTAAAGGTACACACAGACTTCGAAGTAATAAAAATTATGGATGATGAAGACCCCTACCCTGCGTTGTTGGGATTGGATTGGGCCATATCCCCATCAACTTGAAGCGTAGAAGCATGATATTTGAAAATGATGGTACGTGGGTGATAGTAGCATTGGACCCGAGAGAAGGGGAAAGATACACAGAGCCAGTGCGCAAAGGAGATGATGTTGAACATATCTACAAGATGACTACATAGGACTAGGATTGGATCAACCCCACAGCTAATGGCATGTTGAATTGGGAGAAGGATAGTCCATGTTTCTCAGATTCGGATGGGGAGATGGATAACTAGAAGAATTGATTGCATGATGTTTCTACATTGCGCTGCCTCAATATCACTGAAAAATTCCATTGCATCTGCTTAGAGGTAAGGGAAATACCCTATTTTGATGGTTATGATGGTGTCAAAGTATTTCTGGAAGAATTGGAAAAGGCTGTCTTAGAAGAATGAAGGTTTTGGGTGCTTGACTTGGTTATGCGTGCAACCTGAGTGCGTTGGTGGGATACTCACAAGGGTGTTTTTAAGGGCTGGGAGGAATGTAGCCAAATGATTTCATTGCACTTTGAGCCTCTTGCTACCCCACCAACTAAGCTTTTATATGGTCAGGGAGACCCACGCAAGTACCTGGCCATGTGGTTGGGGAGTTTGGAAGGAAAAGACTTGGAACGAGTGGGTTCATATGTTTATTCATTCATTAGGGCCGGTACCTACCATTTTTTATCTAGAAACAGAGCTGCACTGAGGAACTCACCATTATATTATAATGACTGATGATTTCCTATCAGCCTTCAACTTGGTTGGGGGATTGGAAAAATTGGTTAAAGCCCTGCAGGACATAGATGTTCTTGTATTTCATGACTCCCAAACCCGAAGGGAATGTGCTACGCTAGCATGGGATGCACAGATGCAAGAAATTGTCAATTGCAAGAACCTGTCAATCGAAGAGAATTAAATTATGTGGGTGTCTTTAGATCTTAAAACAACTATGATCTAGCCTTCGTAGTGGAAGCCATAACCAGAAACCCTAACCAGACAAATTTAGGTCATCTACACCGAATACCTTGTGCGTGTGCTAAAACAAACTCCAAAATCCTTGTAATAATCCTTGATACATATTATTAAAGCTCAATAGTTATAGATCCATTCATTTATCATTCATCTAAATAAGAAAACAATCACGAAATTGATCTAAATATAGATAACACAGTAATAAGAAATAACATGCAAGAAAAGATCATAAATCAAGCAACAAATGCTTTTGAGACTCATATATCCACCAAAAAAACCCTTTATTGATTCATAGTTTAGATATTCCTTACAACACCTACAGTCTACCCGCACACAACCAACGGGGTTTGCACACAGAAAGGCTAAGGTCTTTGTGCACACAGCCATCAGGAGCCTTCTAACCTAGACAATTTGCTCGAAATATAAAAACATAGCTAGATCTCTAGCATTAACATCATTATTGTCTCCTATCGACTCGATTTATATTTATAATTTTAGCATGTGATCAACTAAGGTCCACAAACTATGGTTTACAACCCCTAGTTATACCCTTTGACCCATTACAACTCATGAGGGGCTTTGACCTGCCCCAAATCCCCTTGAATTGTGCTGCGCATGACTAAAATCTAAAAAAATATTCCAAAAATATATCAAAATTCGGTCCTAAGGGACCCTACTCCAACACTATTGTTGGGAGAAAATGATTTAATTTGAAAGTTCTCATTTCTCAGTTGCTGATTTGGTTGGGTTTTTAATTATTTGTCATGATTTTCAAAATTTCATTGTTATCCTCATAATTTCCTGCATAAGCTTGTGAGCTACATTCTCCAATAACAATTTCATGGAAACCAAGGCCAAATTTAATTTAGGTCCCTATAATACTAGTGTAGTCCCTTTATTGTTCTTGTTAGTCTATCTCCCTATTTTTTTTTTTTTTCTGAATAAGCCTACTCCTATTATTGATACAAAATTTTTTTACATGGAGGTCCCAACCTCATAAGATCTTGCCCAGAGTTGCAGAAATTTGTCAAAAAAGCTAATGGCTAACCAAAAATGTTCAAAAAATTGACCTACTACCCTGTTCCGAGTCATACAAACAGTAGAAAGCTGCCCACTCAGGGGAAACCGACTATTAGACATAGAAGCAAATTTATGAGTGTGTAAATTGAAGAAACAAAAACGCAGATGATCAAGCCCAGATGAGCGACTGTGAGGAAAAAACCTGAGAGTGTATGCGCGTTCAGGAATAATGAGAGTTGGATGGCGTTTCTTCAACAATGCGGCATCCATATTCATAGGGGTCTTCATCCATCGCCTGAAGGTCGTCTTTGCCGACTGAGCCACCGTGCTTCGAATCGCTCGGGCCTGCAGGGAGGTTGGTGTCTGGATTCTTGCCGCTACAGGGCTCCTCGCGCTGCCTGCTATGAGAGGGAGGAATGAGATGTGGAGCGTTGATGTTCTTCTCCAAAGTCGCATCCGGAGCCTGGAAAACCTCAGTCGTAGAGTCTTCATGAAATTCAATGGTGATTTTGACTATCATGGTGGAGTGACAGAGAGCATAGGGGATGCAGAGCTGGGCTGTATGGGATTGAACATGGAGGGGAAGTGGAGAAACCGGAATGTAGGGGGAGCCCCGAGCATAATTGGACTGTCCAGACCCATGGCCTCAACCACTCCTGGTGGTAGGATAGCGGCCAAAGAGGTACTCCGAGGACTGGGAAGTCGAACCAGAGGTGGAAGAAGAAGGCTATCGAATGACCTACCCATGGCTAGTGCCTCGCCTGCACTTCATTCGTTGACGGAGTCGAGGCATGATGCTGCGAGCTGGCAAGGAGATGCGAGGGTCATTTGTGCGAAGGTTGGGAGCAGAGTCCATAGAGAAATGCAGGGGAGCACCAACAGGGAAAGCCGAGACACAATCCAAAGGTGAATCGGACCAAAACTTGTAGAGAGGGTTGTGAGTGTAGTGAATTCCTGGCATCAATTTAATGCAACAAGCAAGAGCACATTGCATCCCAGTACTAGTCTGAGAGTGATGCTCTGCTGCAGCAATTGAACAACGCGAGTGCAAAGGAGAGGCAGAAATGATTCTGGTCTGGGGCTCCATAGTATAAATGCAAGCGGGCTGGCGTTGGAGGAAGAGCTGTGTTATGGCAGCATTGAAGTCACTGGTAGGGATATAAATGCTGTGCCTCGCGCGGAGCTGGGTGGCGGTAGTATGAGTCCACACGCCAACCCAGGCCTATCCACGCGCCATCGTACCATGCTCTTCAAACACCTGCATCCGGGAGGTGTAAATATTGTTGCACCAGAAGAGTGCAGTCTTGAATGAGTTGTGCATCATCAAAATTGTGCAAGGGGCCCGAGAAGATAGGGAGCTATTGGTTAACACCTTAATTAGCCAGAAGATCGGCCACTCTGTTAGCAGTATGCCTAATGTGTTTGAAGGTGATGGTGCAAGGAACACTGAGCCATTCTTCAATTTGTTCAAGCCTGCCAAGGAGACGCTAGCTCGAAGCAATATTTGCCGCAGGAGTGCCAGATTGAATTCAAATAGCAGCTTCTATAAGAATTTGAGAATCCCCTTCAACCTCCAGGGGGAAGATGTTTTCTTTTTCAGCCAAACAAATTCCATGCCATAATCCTTCTAGCTCAGCGGTGTTGTTGGAGTCTCTGCCAAGTGAGCCATAATAAATGTGCATTACAGAGCTTTCATTATTTCGAAAGATGCCACCAAAACTAGCCGGGCCGGGGTTACCCTTGGCCGCTCCATCAAAGTTCAATTTGAAAGAGAATGGCGAGGGTGGAGACCAAGAGAGAGGAGAATCTATATGGATGGAGGGATTGGCCTGGATCAAAGCAGAAGGAGTGAGGTTGAGATTCGAACTTTCCAAGATGAGGCTTCCAACAGGGGAGGAGGGCATATCATAATCTTGCCAGTGCTTGAGAGCCAAAGTTTCTTGGAGGCTTTGTTTGAGATTCAGCCATAGGATATTAGGAGGGGTACTTTGATTTTTGAATATCCTCTTGTTATGCTCTTTCCAGACTATCCAGTAGACAAAACCTGGGATTAGTACCCAGAGAGAGTTGAGAAAGTGACTTTGGAAGGGTTGCAGAGGCCAACTCCGGATGGTGTTGATAGTGTCTCCCCTGCATCTACTGGTTCTTCTATTGCAGATTGCAATTCGTTCCTAGATTTGTGATGCTAATGGGCAGGTGTCTAGAAGATGCGGAATGGTTTCAGAGTGAAGATTATAGTTGGGACAACTAGAAGGCCCGATGAAGTCGTATTTTTGTAAATTGTCCCAAGTGAGGAGTCTTTTTTTGCTGAGAATCCATAAGAAGGTTGAAACTTTAGGCCAGATTCCAGGTTGCCAAACATGGTTCCACAGATTATCCTTCGGGGTCTGCCTTGGATAATAGAGCAGCTAGAAAGCTTCTTTGGTAGTAAAGTTGCCCTTGGGAGTGTATCCCCAGTGCAACTTATCCCTGTGATTGGAGACTTTTATCCTTCTGAGAGTGAGTTCTTGATCAATCTCCTCAAAAGTTTCCTCCTGCCAATTTTCCTGCCATGTAAAAAATGTTGGTTTCCATTGTTGAAAGCCTTGAGAAGGATGTTGCTTCCAAAACTGATGGAAATGCGATTGATCATTTTGCTGAAGAGTTGCCTGCCATTTCGGTTTGTGAAAGAGATTAGCTAGCTTGGGGAGTTGCTGCCAAGAGTCCTCCCAGAATCTCGCGGTGGTGCCAAAGTGAATTTCCCAAAAACTGTGCGCTTGGATGAAGGCACGATGTTGCCTAGCGGCGTTCCAAATTAACGATCCAGGGATAGTCGTGGTCATGCGAATGAGATCCTCCTGAGGTCTACCCAGAGCATATTTAGAATGCCAGAGACGAGCCCAGGGAGAGTGAGGTTTAGAGAGCCAATGCCACCATATGCGTGCCCCCATAGTATTGTTACTTTGTATAGGATCACACAAGCCAAGCCCACCATCTGATTTTGGAAGGCAGACTTTGGACCATTTGACAAGAGCCCATTTTCTATTGAGACTCGAGGAGCCCCATAGAAAATTTCTTTGAAGGTTGCAGATATTTTTGAGAACCCATTTTTGGGCTGCCAGTATTGAGAAAATATATAAAGGCATGGCTTGGAGAACAGATTTGATGAGGATGAGCCTGTTGGCGATGTTGAGCGAGCGATAGGTCCAAGAAGAGAGCCTTGCTTCTAGTTTATCAAGAAGAATTCTCCATGTAGAGTGCTTGATGGCGGAGTCTATGAGGGGGACTCCAAGGTACTTTGAGGGAAGCACAACTATCGTGAAGCCCAGAATCCTAGCAATGTTACGTTGGGTGATGATGGAAGTGTGGAAGAAGAAAAGTTGTGATTTTGAGGCATTTATAGTGGTGCCCAAGGCTGCTAAGAAGAGGTCCAGCAAGGACTTAAAGGCTGAGGCTTCTTGGACAGAGGGATGACCAAATAGCATATTATCATCCACGAACTATTGGTGAGAAATGGGGGGATGATCATGAAGCGAAATGCATTTGACATAATTGGAAGAGACAACATGATGTATAAGTTAGATTAGACCCTCTGCCATGAGGACGAAGAGAAAAGGGGATAGACAGTCACCCTGTCGAATGCCGCGAGAGGATCACAAAGGCGCTGAAGGAAAACCATTGAGAAGGATGGAAAAGCTAGGGGAAGAGATGAGATTCATGAGCCAACGAGTCCAAGTAGCACTAAAATCAAAGGCTAAGAGAATTTGTTTCATATAGGTCCAGCTTAGTTTGTCAAATGCTTTGGAGAGGTCTATCTTGAGGATCATATCTGGTTTCTTTAGGAGTTTTAGTGAATGTATCACTTCATGAGAGAGGATGATACCGTCCAAGATCTGACACCCTTCCACATAGCCCGTCTGCTCAGGCGAGATGAGGAGAGGGAGAAGAGGCTTCAGCCTGTTGGCCACGAATTTTGAAATGAGTTTGTATATTACATTACAGAGCGCAATGGGCCAATATTTGTCCAGAGTGCTGGAGTCCTATTCCTTGGGAATGAGAGTAATGAAAGTCAATTGAGAGAGGGAAGAAGCCAGTGCATTGATCGAGATTCTTCCACAAGCTCCCATACTTCTGATTTGATCAGCTCCCAGAAGGCATGAAAAAAATTTGCGGTGAAGCCATCAGGGCCAGGCGATTTTCCATCTTTGAGTTGTGCCATGGCTTCCTCCACTTCTTGGAGAGTTACTGGTCGGAGAAGCATGCTGTTATATTCTGCAGTGATGATTTTTGGTATGTGTTGTGTGATAGTGTGAATGGCTTGAATCCTGTCTTCTTGGGGTTCACGCAGTATATCCTGAAAGTATTCTTTGAATTCATGCTCAACCTCTTCATGGGCCTCGAGTCTGTCTCCTTGCCGATTATTGACAAAAGTGATGTTATTATGCATTCGTCATTGAATGGTGGACCTGTGAAAAAATTTGGTATTTTTCTCCCCATCCTTCAGCCATATGATCCTAGATTTTTGACACCACAAGGTTTCTTCTTGTTGCCTCCTTTCTTCTATTTTGGTGAGAAGTTCTTGCTCTTGTTGGTCATACGCGTCCGATCGTCCCTCAGAAATGATGCATTGTTGCAGGGTGCTCATTTTCTTCTCAAGTTAATTTTTGTGGGCAAAGATGCTACCGAACTGTGTTCGATTCCAAGCTTTGAGAGTGTTCTTGAGGTGCTTGAGCTTTTCTTGGAACTGAAACATCTTGGCACCAGCCGGGGGATTGTAGGAGTGCCATGCTTCAATGACCACTTCTTTGAAGTTTTGATGAGAGAACCAGAATGATTCGAAGCGGAAGGGTCTGTTGCATCTTGATCCCGGATGGGTCCACTGCAACATTATAGGCCAGTGACTGAGCCAGCTTGAGGCAAGATGTAGGTTTGGAAATCCCCGCCAAGATGAATTTCATTGTCAGAGATTAGGAAACGATCTAACCAAGAGGAAATATGCTGAGTGCCCCTACGCTTGTTGGTCTAAGTGTATGTTCCATTGGACGTTTGTAGATCCATAAGCAGATTACTGCGAATGAACTCTTTGAAGTTGTTGCTATCCTCCTCCAATCTGGTTCAGCCCCTAGATTTTTCCTCCAGAGCTGTAATAAAATTAAAGTGACCCCCACAGATCCATAAGGGGAAGCTCCTGACAGAGTTGAGCTCTGTAAGAGTATCCAACAATTCCATTTTTTTGTGTGGGTCTTGAGGAAAATACACATTGGTGAGGTCGCCATGTGTGTTGGCCCCCACTAAATGGAAAGTAGTTTGAATAAAATAATGAGAGGCATGAAAGTCATAGAGGGTAAGAACCTGAGGATTCCAAATGATGGCGAGACCTCTAGATGCTCTTGAGGCGTCCACTGAAACTGAGCGGGATCCAGACCAAGATTTGCTTAGGATCTTTTCTAAAGCAGTGCTATTGCATTTTGTTTCTTGCAGATAGACTATGGAGGGCTTATCTTGCTGAATCATGTTTTTTAACATTCGGTGTTTCATTGGGCTATTGAGCCCCCTCACGTTCCTGAAATGAGCTTCATGAGGAACAGTGGGGAAGGATCTTATAGAACTTGGTCAACTTGGGGAACCTCCTAGATTCAACAAGCATTTCTCCGACAATGATGGTCTGCTGCAGATCTATTTTGCGTCCCCGTTTCTTGGATTATTTCATTATTATTTTTTTCCGTCCCAGGGACTTCCGGCTTGAATACCAAGGGATTTTATTTTTTGCGCTCTAGATAAAACCACTTCCAGGCTATCGATTTATCGAGGATGTATTGTGCTGAAGTCGCGCTGATGACAAGCTATTTCTAGGCTGAGTATATCCAGATCACCTAGATCTATACTCTCTGGTTCTTCTTCCATATGTGACAGCGTGTTCTGATCTGCATTGTCCTAACTGTGCTGGGTTCTGAAAGCTGTATTGTTATCTATCTCCATGAGTGCATCTTTGAGTACTTGATCTTTCTCAATATTGTCTATGGAGGTGGAGGCGACAGAGTTGGTGTTGGCGGGAACAGGGGTGGAGGGAGTGGAAAGTGGAGCAGTGGGTAAACGAGACAGATCGGATGAGGGGGCTTGAGTGTGGAGATCCTCCAAGGCATCTTGTGTTGCCAAAGCATCAAAGTTGTTGCTCATATCGAGTTTCTTGGGTGCTTCTGAGGAAATAGGGGTTTTCATGTAGTGCCTCCGTCGATTAGTGACTTTTGTAAAACCATCAACATCTTTTTTGTGCTCAGGGGTGGGGGTTTTCTCCTGATGATTCATAGGGAAATCATGGTATAGGTGACCGTGTTCATGACATTTCCTACTGCGGAAGGGGCCATGCTCATAGTCTATTGTTTGAACCCACTCCAAATCATCATGAAATAGGCTTATGGAATCCGTGAGTGCGTTGGCTAGATGCATATAAACACAAATATGGGCATAGGAGGTGTATCGCCGGAGTTTGGTTTCCTCCGCAACTTTAATGAACTCTCCCAAACCGTTACCGATGTCCTTTAAGGTCTCTTCGTCCCAGTATTCCTATGGTAAGGAGTACATGCGGATCCAGACTGGTGCCCAGTTGAAATCCTCTTTGTCTGGATTGAATCTTTCTTTCCAGTCTCGGAGATAAAGGCCTGTCGAGTTGAAGAAATACAGGCCTTCCTCAAAGATACGATTCCTGTCCCCTAGACAGTTGAAAATAGCAGTGAAGAAACCTTTGGGGCCAAGTTGCAGGGTTGCCTATCCTTTAGGCTTCCACTTGGAGAGAATCCATCCTTGCAAAGATTTTTCGATTGGCCATAGGCCAATAAACTTTCCAATGAGGGCGTGATCCTTCATAAATTGAATATTCCCATTGATTCGATGGCTGGGGAGGTCTATTTTGATTCGCTCTATAGCTTTTTGGATGCAAGTGGCAGAGGACACTTTTGGTTGCGTCGTAGAGGTGATATTGTCTGCATTCTTGTCTTTAGTGGCCACAGAGCCTGAGGTAGCATCACCAGAGACGTCAATAGCTGGAACATGGGCAACGACAGCTTGCGGGGTCAAGCCAGGGCTGGCGTTTTTGTCTGCAGCGGCAGAAATGTCAGAAGAGAGGGTGTGAAGAGGAGGGGGAGCCCAGCCCGCCCCTCCGAAGGCCGGATTCATGGGAGGCTCTTCAGCAGTGAGGCCAAGGGGCTCCAGGCGGCGATACAGAGAACACGATGGAGAGGGGATCAGGGTTTGTGCAGAAGGTGCAAGAACCCTAGCGGAGCCATCTGAAATTCGGCACTAAATCAAATTTAATGTAATAGAAAAATATATAATAACATAAACAATAGTAACAATCTCTCCATATTGTTATTGTTGTGCCCTTACATTATTATTTTTATGTAGGCTCTGATTATATTGTGTCCCCTTAGAATTCTATATATACAAAGGAGGTATTTTCATTTGTATCATCCAATAATTTTTCATTTATGTAATGTAAATGTGTGTTCCCCTTGAAGAGTCTATTTATCAAGTATTGATCTATCTTTCTTCTATTTTATGATCTCATTGCATAGCATTTGGTATCTGAGCTTTGGATTCTAGGGCTGCGTTTCTTCAAGCATGTCATCTTGATATTTTCGATATAAATTTTTTTATATGAGGCTTAAAAAGCTGAAATTTCAACCACATGGAGCATAAATATTGATGAAGTTCATGTAAAAATTTAAGATCCGGTTTGCTATATTTTATGAAATATGGTCTCAATAATTTAGGGTTTTTGCAAGCTCCAAAATTCAATCTCAAACATGTGACCTAGGGAAAATTTTCATAACTTTCTCTTCGATCATCAGATTTGAATTTCATAAAAAGTCACCAAAATTGCACAGAATGTAGTTTTTCATGTATAATTTTTAGGGTCAAAGGTAAAAAAAATGACACGTTTAATTTCATAAAAGTTTTCTCGAGTGAACAAGTCTATAATCAAGTCATCTTGGGATATTGGTGGCATAGCATTTTCTTAAAGAATCCAACCTTGGTCAGAAATTTGGAGTTGGAAAGAATACTCATAGAGATACGAAAGGACTAAAAATTTCAGACCTTGGTGATCAGAAATTACAAATATAAAACAATTTCAATATTGAGCTCCTAAAAAGAAAGAAAATGTGTGTATTTGTTCTTTCAATTTGCATAAATTTTGTTTGAAAAAAAAGTTTGAAGTGATTCAGAGGGCATAGTGAAGCATAGATATCATTTTTTGATTCTAAAATTTCTCGAAACAAAAACATGGAAACACTTGGTAAAAAATAATTAATCTCTACTATGGCACATGAAGTAGAGGAAGAAATGAAACATGATATATCAAAATTATGAGACCAAATGCAACAAATTTCACTCTTGCAAAGAGTAACTAAAAATAAACTGGAAGATAATATGGATGGTTTAAAATCCAACATGGAAGAAATGATTAATGTCAATATGGAAGGTTTGAATTATGGTTTAAAAACATAAATAAAAAGGGACCTCGAAGGTTTGACAAAGTTGGTACAAGAAATGCTTCCTAGTTGCGACAAGGTACTCCGTGAAAATCATGATGAGGAAAAAAAGAATACAAATTATGATTTTAGAGACTCCAATAGTGGTTTTAAGACTAACCACATTCCAAAGATAGACATGAGGAAGTTTTATGGCAAGGATCTAGTAACATGGATACTACAGATGAATTAATTCTTTGATCTACATGATGTGTCGCACATACAAAAGGTACACATTTCATCTTTATATTTAAAATAAAATACGTTTGTGTGGTATCAATGGATTTTTTATTATAAATCAATTGTCACTTGGACAATTTTTGTGGAATAATTTGTAGCACATTATGAGGATACAAAGAGAAATATATTCTTTAGCCAATTGATAAATCTCAAACAAAAGGGTTCAATGGTAGAGAACATTGATTACTTCCAATGATTGAATATCAAGGTAAACTATATTCCATAGGAGCATATGATTGATGTATTCATAGGTACTTTAAAGGATAAAATCCAACATGAGGTTCACCTTTAGGAACATGATTCATTGGAGAAGGCATTCAAGGTGGTAAGAAACATTGAAAGAAATTTTTTGGAAAAAATAAGTCTATCACTCACAACTATAAATATGGTAGTATTGCTACTCCTAAACTTCCACAACCTACAAGGTTGATACCACAACAATTAGAAAAAAAAGGTGCAAAAGGGATTTATTACAATTGCGATAGAAAATACACTAAAGGTCATAAGTGTGTTGAGAAGAAATTGTTGTACATAAAATGTGAAGAGGAGGAAGAAAATGAACAAGAAACATCAAATAAGAGGATATACATGAGGAACCAAGCCGAAAAAAATAAGAAATGAATCTGACCATACCTTTCAATGCAATGGCGGGAATTACCAGTCCTAAAACTCTCAAGGTATAAGGACATATCAAGAAGAAAAGGGTAATAGTGCTTATTCATTCGGTTAGTACCCATAATTTTATTCATTGTAAGATAGCCAAGGAATTGAATTTCTTTCTATATCTAGCACCAGAGTGTCAGGTGATGGTTGCAAATGGATGAACTATAAAATTCTCTCGAAAGTGCCATTATATCAGTATAACCATGGGGGAATATGTATTTAATATTACAATGGGTGGTGTTGATGTTGTACTAGGAGTCCAAAGGTTACAATATTTGGGGACGATAGATTTTAATTTTCAAGAAATTTTCTTGAACTTTTTTTGGGAAGGAAAGGAAAATGAATTAAAGGCTATCATAGGGAAACCAAGGAAGATAACCAATTATAATTTCATTAAAAATATTTTGAAGAAAGAAAAATGGGGTGTAATTGCACAATTCTTCTCAATAGAGGTTCAAACATCAGAATCATCTATTTCTCCAATTCTGTGAAAAGTCTCAGACAATCATTCCAAGGTATTTGAGGCTCCTAAATTCCTCCCACCTATTCATGATAATTATCATGTTATTAAATTAATTCCAAGAAGCCTTCCTCCAAACATTAGGCCTTACATATATCCCTATTGTTTCGGGGAATATCACCCTAGAGGTTCGTTGGGTTACAACCTCCAAAGAGCAGGGGCATGCTACTTAACAGAGACTCACACGACCATCCACGTTCAGAAAAACTAAATAGAGTAGAATGAGAAAGTTACCCGTAGGTCCTATGGTTGAAGAAGATCCCGCAGGGTTTAAACCCCCAGCAACCGTCCTTCCTTCTTAACCTGAAAGACAAGAAGAAACAAGCACAAAGGACTGGTTGTACAGCATATATCTACTCTAAATGTTAGTGAGATTCATATAAAACATTAAATAAATCATAATGAATGCTTGTATAACAAATATTCTCATACATATAAGCAGGAACAGCATGATACTTCTGTATTATAAATAGCATGTACAAAAGTAACGAGTGGAGAGATCACCTAATCCTTCCACGGCCTTCGAGCAGACCGTCGTCCGGATCCGTCCAGCCCTTGCCTCGCTAAGACTCCTTCCAAACTAGTGCATACGAGATGACATATAGGGAGATGTGCATCTCAAGGAAACAAGGGTTTCCTATAATGAACTGGGAAAGTGCAGGAGGCACGGGGAATCAGACTTGGATAGGGAATACCAACAGAGTATAATATCAATAATTCTCTCTCCCTTAGGCCATACACATGAGGGGTTTTTATACTCCCTCCAAGTAGTTTCAACAGTTGGAAACAGTTGGCCACGTGCTGGGGTGGTTAAACTACCTGAGTAACCATCAACCCAGCCCGAAAATAGGGAATAATTATATATTTTTTAATTATTTTAATGGCATACGTGGAAAAGTCTAGCTGGACTCGCGTATACAAGCGGAAAAGTACGGGCATAGTCGCGTATGGGGATTTTTACACTGTTTTTTAGTGAATTTGTCCAAGTCTGTAGGAATGGGTGCCCAAAACCATCAAAGAAATCATGAATCATGTGAAAGTGAGAAATGATGCTATAACACCTATGCCTAAGGGAGTGAAATTGAACATATGGTTGCAGAAATGCTAGAGGCCAGTAAAATACAACCTAGTCAAATTTCTTTCTCTACTCCAGTAGTCAAATTTATTTCTCTACTCCAGATTATAGGGAGCTCAAAAATCTCACTATTAAGGATAAATTTCCTGTTCATGTCATTCATGAATTTTTAGATGAATTACATGGAGAAATTCACTTCACCAAGCTAGATCTTCGTTCATTATATCATCAAATTAGAATGAAGATTAAAGACATTCTGACAAAAAAAAAATAGAACTCATGGAGGTCATTCTGAATTTTTGGTCATGCATTTTGGCCTTACTAATGCACCTTCCACATTTCAAGGCTTGATGAATTCCATTTTCAAGCCCTTCCTTAGAAAATTTGTGTTATTATTTTTTGATGATACACTAATCTACAACACGTATTGGAATGATCAAGTTCAACATTGAACAAGGTGCTTAAACTATTTGAGGAGAAACAATTATTTGCAAAAACCTCCAAATGTTTATTTGTTGTACAAGAGGTGGAATATTTGGGTCATATTGTATCTCATGAGGGTGTTAAGGTACACCCTAACAAAATTAAATAGATTAAAGAATGGAAAATACCCACAAACCTAAAGCATATTTGGGGATTTCTCAGGTAGGGTATACTTGCAAGTTTGTTAAGAATTATGGGAGAATAATAGTGCCTATAGCAACATTACTCAATAAAGATGAATTTTCTTGAACTCCAGAATAAACTAAGTGCTTTGAACATCTTAAAGAGGTAATGTGCCAAGCACCAGTCTTAGCTACACTAGACTTCATAAAAACCTTTATTGTGGAATGTGATGCATAATGGAATTGGTGGTGTTTTAATGGAAGAAGGAATACCTATTATTTTTTAAAGTCTTCCAATCAAGGGAAAGTATTTACACAAACCTATATATGAGAATGAAATGTTTTCAATACTAAATGCACTAAAGAAATGGCGACCTTACCTAATGGGAAGACACTTCAAGGTGAAAGAAAATCATAATAGTCTTAAATTATTTTTGGAACAAATATTATATTCAATTATCCATAGAGAACGTGGAATAATTTATATGTGCCATTTCTATTATCCATCCTGATTGGATAACTGATGCAAGGGATGAATGTAAGAACGACGAAATGATGTGGATACTCATTCAAAAGTTGCAGCGAAATCCCAATAAATCTGATATATTTATATGTAAAAATGATTCATTATGGTACAAAAATCAGATATACCTTTGTAAGAATTCCAAACTCAAACAAAATATTCATTTAGAATTGCACACCTTCCCCTTAGGAGGGCACTTAGAATTTTTAAAAACTTACCACAAGGTTAAGAATTTTTTTTTTGGGATGGCCTTAAATTTCATATTCAGAAGTTTCTACCAGAATGTTTGGTTTTCCAACAAAATAAAGTTTAGACAATTAAGACCCCGGGTCTGTTATAACTTTTAGCCATTCCAGCTTAACGTTGGGAGGTGTTCTTGTTGTGATCAAATTAGTGTTCCTAAATTGAGGTCATAAATTATCAATCAGGGTCAGTAAAATTCTGAAGTGAGGTGCACTATATGTGCCTAGGTATCTGTTTCTCACTACGTTGTGTTTAGTGTTTTTATGATGTTTTTGGTTTTGTGATTTTATGTTAATAAGGAAAAGAACTAAATGTTGAAAAATAACAGTTGTTGGTCACACTAAAAATAGCGCAAAACCTATACTAAAGAACAGAAAATGAAAGGTTTGATAATGACTCATAGCAAGAAAATAAATCACAACATGAACTCAATAACTCATAACATAAACTCATCCAATTCATTCATTAGAAATATGTTGGAATAGCCTGAGAAAAGGACAAGTTTAGTACAAATTAGTTTCTCCTAAGTAAACAACCATCTTACAATATTACAAAGAATCTCATCCATGGCTAAAAGTTTATTAGAACATAATTGGAAAAAAACTATTTGTAGCACAATAAGATTTCTCCTCTGAATTAAATTTTAATGTTAAGATCAATCCATTCTGCAGCTCCTCTTGTCACTACTAAGCCTTATTCTAAAGTTAGAGATTTTCTAAAATAGTTTTTTGGAAAAAAGGCTTATTTGTGAAATTGCAAAAGATTGCAGAACAATCAAGGCCTTAAACTGATATCACTAATTCATTCTTGTCCATATGATGATGCATTAATAGAAAGTCATAACAAGATTAGTTTGTAAACAATGAAGGCTGTGAAGTCTAATTTTGATAGTTAACACAACTTAAAGAACAATGGATAACACTGAACTAGAATGCAATTGATCAAACTTGAAACACACTGATCACAACTAAACTAGAATGCCTTTAGCCTAACTTTGAAATACAATGAACTGGAACTAAACTAGAATGTCACTAATCTAACTCAAAGTATAGTGAACAGTGTTATACTAGAGTGCCATTATCAAACTTGAAACAAAGTGACAGAATTAAACTAGAGTGACATCTACCTTTGGAGTACTACAACTAGACTAAAGATGCAACTAATCACTAAAATGTCTTAGCTCTATCTCATTCGGAATTAGTGGTATTTTGGAATAATTTATGGAACAAGACTGGCTGCAACATGTTATGTAAATGAGCATGAAAGCATACAATTCAACAAAACACAACAAAGCTCTAAAACACCACAGCTATGTCTCAACTAGAGTTAGTTATATTTTGGAAGAGTTTATAAGATCACGACTAGCTGTAACAACTGATGTAATTGAGCATAAAATCATAAAGTTCAGAGAAATGCAACTAACTCCTAAATACTACAGTTATATCCCATCCAATGTGAGTGGTATTTTGGAAGAGTTTGCAAGGATAAGACTAACTGTGGCATCTGCTGCAAGTAAGTATAAAAACATAAAGTTCAGAAAATTAATTAAACTAAGAATGAAACAAGGCTAAGTTACTTATCTAAACCATATGAACAAAGCTTCTCAGGTAGCAGGGGCCCTCTGCCACTGGATTAGCACGCAAATCTACTCAATATTGAATCAGCTCTTGCAATAAAGTGATGCTTCTTTCATTAAAGGAGAAATTCTTCAAAATAGAGTATTTATGGTCTTCTGAGATCTAGAAATAAAACATAAATCTAGCTAAGCTGTTTCTCGGTCTCCCGAGCCATACTTATAACAAAATTACATAGCTGTCTTTGAGATAAAATAGGAGTAATTGTCTTTCCAAACTAAAATCAAACTAGGACTCTGGTGGTGGCCTCGTTCTATGATTAAGGACATCTGTACAGTCCTTGTCCTATTAGAAGTCTGTCACCTAGTTTTGGTTTCCCACGTGCATAACCGCCTGTAGACTCGAGCCTAGACTTCGTGGAGAGGAAGAAATGATGGGGGAGTGATGTGGAATACGACCATATGAATTTTTCCTTGAGGTGACATGTGGAACCTGCGTAAACATGAGAACGACTGCGGAATAGGCGACTGGCTACAGAATGACTGTGTTCTGTAGCCGAGTCTAGTCAAAAATTGCTACAATAAGAAAATCATGAAAACATAGAAAGTTAGTCATTATATACATTCTTAAAGTAATCATAATCAATCCTATTGATAATTTAAGCCTGTAATTGATGAGGGACAAAGAAAATGAAGTGAAATGTGGTGGAAAAGAAGGACATCTTTGGGGCTCAACATACCCCCACTGCGAGGCTTTTGCATGTCCTCATGCAACTATTCCATGTACTCTGAGACCTCTTATAGGAAATCTAAGCCTCTTCTTCTAGTTTGACTGACAGTCAGTGGCCTTCTGGGCTTTCTTATGACTAACTTGAATCTCAAATTTGTAAGTGCCCTACTTAACTTTTTGTTTTTCTTCTTCAATCTTTCACTGGCCTTGTGCAAATTTTTCATTTGTAGAGACATAGTGGTATTCATATCACCTTTGAGCTTAACCTGCTCCCTTAAAATTTCATTCTCATTCTTGATATTCCTATTGAGTACTTCCAACTCATATTTATCTCTTCTTAGCATATCAATTGCAGATTTTGGTGGACTAGGAGTTCTGTCTCTACTTTATGAAGCTTTCTTCTCTAGTGTCTCAACATAATTGTAAATTTCTTGTTGTGCTGGATCTATTTCAGGAGCTCCTTCATCAAAATCCTCCTCATACTGATAGTCAGGTGATCTAGCAGTAGATGTTTCTTCATCCTCAATGTTTATGATTCCATTTTGTCTAACCTCTGTTTTCTTTAGTATACCTCTAAGCCTGTGGCTCCGTCTCGGTTGAGATGACCCTTCTCCTCTGTATTTGGCATATTTTCTTATTATTCTTTCCTTCTTAAGCTACTTTTTAATTTAAGACAATTTCTCAGAAATCATCTCTTCACTGTCCTCTTGTATTGATTTACCAGTTTTAGTTTCAACAGCCTTAGAAATTTCCTTTCTCTTGCTTCTTCTTATGGGTTTGCCTTCAGGTGGAGATTCCTTGGGTTCCTCAAAATGATTTCTTACTAGAAACTCATCCCAATTATCTCCCAATTTTCCCAAATGATGTTCAATTAAGATTTTGACTAACCCATGGTGATACAAGGTTGTTTCCAGAAATTGAACCCTCTTTTGTACATTTGAGGCCATTCTTTTCAGACTATGAAGTGGGAAAAAGGGCAAATTGATTTCGTCTCCTAAGAAATGCATCATTAACCGAATATGATAAACATAGAGGGTACCAAATCTTCCTTCACAAGTTATAAATTTTTGCAAGATGAGCAACATGTTCCTCCATTTATTCTTTAGTGCAGAGCTAGGAATACCTTTCTTAAAAATGGAAACATCCATACTTGGTGTTTTGAGTATTTTCCTCCATGTCTCGTTATGAAATTCCCTATTTTTGAACCACTTTTCTCCTTGCCTGGGTAATTCCGTTGCTTCTGCAATGAAAGCCTCTGTAATGGTGAATTTAACATCTCCTATTTCGACCTCCTCTCTATTGAAGGACCGTGCAAATGTTTTAGTCACCTCTTTGTGAAAACCATTGAATTTTTCTAAAAATTGCAACCACCTAGCCTGCTGTAGCATTTCTATGATTTGTGGATAGCCTTCCAAGTACTTGGTTCCAACTGGTTCATTTCTTACTATGAGACCCATAAATTATCTTTTCAACCTTCAAATTACTGCTCCTCTGCTCATGGTTAAAATGGCTATTAAGAGATGTTTTTACCCCACAGATGTTTCCTCTGTTTTACAGATCGAAATGGCTAAGAATTGGTTGCGGAACTCTGCTCACGGTGAAAATGGCTGTTAAAAAGATGTTTTTACTCCACAGATGTTTCCTCTGTTTTACAAACCAGAATGGCTAAGAAGTGGTTTTGGAAAGAAATGATATGGAGTAGTTATGAAATGAGTATAATGTGATGCAGATGATTCACACAGATTAATGAGTTGAGAGTTACCACGGAAGAAAAGACCGTGGAGATATTTCGTGAGGAATTAAAAATCATCATTAAATACTTTTGTCTAGTGACGTGACTGATTAAATCACTTAAGTACTTAACCATTAAGTTTTAAATGATGATCAGATATGGCAATATAGAAGGGATTTTGTCCAAAGTTTTTATGATAGGTTTGATAGGCATGATCAACACGACTAATTAAAATAACCTTTTTGAATCATACAGGACTTAACTATGCTAAACTTTCATGATCTGTTACTATAATAATTTCATAACTTTTACCTTTGCCTTTCCTTTGATTTTTTTTCTTTTGGTTTCGATATGCCTTGTCCTCCTTTGAAAATCATTGGTCTTCAGTCCTCATAACTCCTTTGATTTTTCTTGTTGTCTTGGATATGAAGGATCAATTTGTTGCTCAATCAAGTGATTACTGGATAGTGCCTTCAGGATCTCTGGCTGCAGAATGTCTGACTGATTGCATAATGTACCTGTAGAAGTCTTAAAACATGGAATGGAAAGGTTTGAAGCATAAATGGAATGTTTGTATGAAATGAGTTAAAAATGGATAATGAAGTATGGTGTAATGGAGTATGGGTGAAGTGAATAATGGAATGAAATGAATCTCAATTATGAAGTGGAGAGAAGTATGGAAAATGACTTGCAACTTATGATCTGTGTTATTCAATTACAGAAAGAAATCACTCTTAAAACTCTGAGATGGAAAATGAGGTGGACCATGGAATGAAATGAATGAAGTATGGAGTGAAGTGGAGTATGGATGAATGGAATGAAATGAAGTATGGATGAATGGAATGAAATGAATCATAAGTGAAATATGGGTTTGCACTTATCATTTTGTAATAGCTGCTTGCATAAAAAGAACAAAATTGAAAAGCTAGAGTGTTAGAAAGATTCTGATTTTCACTCTATCTTTTCTGTATAAACATGCGAATCAGTGATTAGTTTTCATGTTTATAAATTTTATTTTTATTTTTATTTTTTTATGCTTTTGAATTCAGAAAATTCAACTAAGTTGATGAAGAAGAAAAATTATTCTTCATTAACTTCACATTACTGTTTTCCTGAAATCTCTTGACAAATTCTTCTCTTGAAAGTGGCTTGTGATACAGCTTCAGTCTATGACCATTTACAAGAAAAGTGACCTTCACTTCATCTATTGTCCTGATTTTCATTGCTCCATTGTCAAAAATTCTTATAATTTCATATGGCCCAAGCCAATGTGTTTGGAATTTACCTTAAAAATCCTTGAACTTTGAATCAAACAAGAGAGCCCAGTCACCTTATTTGAACTTATTTTCCTTGATGTACTTGTCATGCCATCTAGTCCTTTGCTGTTGGAGTATACTTGTTTTCTGAACTGCATCTTGTCTGATCTCATCCAATTCATTAATCTGCTCCAATCTGTGCTTTTGTGCCTCTGTTAGATCAAGTCCTAGCTGAACTGCCATTTTGAAAGTTTGAATTTGGAACTCTATGGGAAACAAAACTTTCTTTCCATAAACAAGTTCATAAGGATTATGGCCTATTGTGCTCCTCCATGTAGTTCTATAGGCCCACAAGGCTTCAGGAAGCCTATCTGCCCAATCTCTTCTATGCAAATGAACAGTCTTCGTTAGGATCCCTTCAATGACCTTATTAGTATATTCCACTTGACCATTTGCTTGTGGATGATAAGGAGTAGATTTTCTGTGTCTAATTTTGTACCTCTCCATCATTTGTTCCACTAGCTTTGATGTAAATTGAGCTCCTTGATCTGTAACAATTTCCCTTGGGACACCAAAACGAGTAAAAATATCCTCAAAAAGAAAAGTAACTACAGATGCTTCATTAGCAAAAAGTAATGGCTTGGCCTCTACCCATTTGGTAACATAATCGGTGCAAACTAATATATATCTCTTTTGTCTTGATGGAGGACTAATAGGTCCTACAAAATCCAAAGCCCATTTTTCAAAAGGTTCAATATGTACCTGAGGTTGTAATGGCATCTCACCTGAAGGAGAAGGTTTCCCTACCCTTTGGCAACTGTCACACCTTTTGACATACTCTTTAGCATATTTAAAAAGGGATGGCCAATAATATCCTAAATGAAGGATCTTATAAGCTGTTCTTTTATCAACAAAGTGTCCGCCACAAGGTTCATCATGACATGCCTTGAGGATCTCAGGCATCTCATCTTCCCAAACACATCTCCTAATGATAAAATCTGGACCTGTTTTGTATAACTCATTAGCAACCCATGAATATTTTTCACTATCATAAATGATCTTTATTTTGTCTCTTGCATTCATTATTGAAGGAAATTTCCCTGAAACTAAATAATTAGCAATGTCAGCAAACCAAGGAGTTTGAGTAGAAATTGCAAAAAGATATTCATCAAAGAATTGATCTTCAACTAGAGTATTGTATTTGATTTTTTGGAGTCTAGATAGGAAATCAGCTACTGTGTTTTGTTTTCCAGGCCTATCTAGAATGGTAATGTTGAATTCTTGTAAAAGCAATAACCATCTTATGACTCTGCCATTAGTAATTGATTTGTTCATTAAATATCTAATTGCAGAGTGATTTGTGTGAACAAAAGTTTCATAGCCTGTTATATAGTGTCTGAATTTGTTTATGGCATGAACAACAGCTAAAAACTCTTTTTCAGTTACAGTATAGTTTAACTCTAAAGGAGTCAAATTTTTACTGGTATAGTAGATGGCATAAGGAATCAGGTCTTTTTGTCCCAATACTGCTCCTAGAGCTGTATCTGAGGCATCTGTTGAAATATGAAAAGGTAACTTCCAGTTAGGTCCTCTTAAAATAGGTGCTTCAGAGATTTTTGTTTTCAGGGTCTCAAAGGCTAACTAGCAATCAGGATTCCACTTGAATTCACAGTCTTTGGTAAGTAATTTGAAAAGTGGAGATGCTATCTTGGTGAAGTTTTCTATAAACCTTCGATAATATCCTGTGAATCCTAGAAAACTCCTAACATCTTTTTGACAACTTGGAATATATAAGTTAGAGATGACTTCAACTTTTGACTTATCAACTCTAATCCCATCCCCTGAAATGTGATGTCCTAAAACAATTCCTTCAGTAAACATCATAAAACACTTCTCATGACTAAGTGAAAGATTTGCTTCTTTACATCTCTTTAAAATTTTTTCCAAGTTTGTTAAGGCTTCTTCAAATGTGTTTCCATAAACTGTGAAATCATCCATATATACCTCTACACAATCATGTATTAGATTTGAAAAGATTCCTAGTACTGCCCTTTGAAATGTTGCCGGTGCATTGCATAGTCCAAATGGCAATACTCGGTAAGCATAGGTACCCAAAGGACAGGTAAATGTGGTTTTGTCTTGATCTTCAAGTGCTACCTGAATTTGGTTATAACCACTAAACCCATCCAGAAATGAAAAGTAATTTTTTCCAGCTAATGTATCTAACACTTGATCTATGAAAGGTAAGGGAAAATGATCTTTAAGAGTAGCTTTGTTTAATTCCCAGTAGTCAATACATACCCTCCATTTACCATTTTTCTTTGGCACAATTACCAAAGGAGAAACCCACTGACTATCTAAAATGGAATAGATCAAGTTAACATTTAACAATTTTTGAAATTCTTCCTTAACAATCTCCCTAAGATTTGGATTCATCCTTCTCTGAGGTTGTCTGATTGGTTTACAATTTTCCTCTATGTAGATGTGATGAGTGCAAGTCTTGGGGCTTATCCCTTTCATATCGGTGTACTCCCATGCATATGCAGAAGAATGTCTCTATAATATCTTGACTAGCTCTTCTTGTTGAGATTTCTCTAGGTTCTTGTTTATGTTTAAAGTTTTTCCTGGAAATATCTCAATTGTAGAGCTACCAAATTTATCCATGGATTAAAGAGACATCTGTCTTGATGATAAAAACTCAATGTTGGATTCTTCTTGAAAATTTTCATGCTTATATTCCAAAGAGGATTCAAAGTTTTCTAAGGTATTCAAAATCTGGCTATCTTCACTAATTTATGAAATTGTGAAGAGAGGTTGTAAGTCTTCTTCATCCTCTATCCATTGAGTATCATCTAATTCTGTAATTGTCTTTGTTGGAGGATACAGGGTAAATTTCTTGGTTGAAATACCATCAGAGATGTACATATCACCGGATCTACAACTAATGAAAGCATCAGCTGTAGCTAAACAAGGTCTTCCTAATATAACAGGATGCCCCCCTAGATTATTCTTAGGAGTTAGGATCATAAAATCCAAAGGATATTCCCAAGAATCTAGGGACACTGGAATGTCTTCTATCACTCCATCAGGTTTGATCACAGATCTATCTGCTAATTGTAATAATGTGGGTGTAAAAATAAGATTAGGAAGTTTCAGTTTATCCATGATTTGTCTACTCATGATATTGATTGCTGCTCCTAAATCAATAAGTGTGTTTTGGATCTCAATTCCATTGATGTGAATTTTAACAACTCGATTTCCTGGGTCTAGATACTTTGGAATATCCATCTTACCCATCATGATATCTTCTATTTTTCCTGCCAGTTGAATTTTCTTTATCTCTCTTATTCTTTTCCCTGTTTTCTTCATGCTCAACTCCTTTATTGTCTTTGCTAAGATTGGAATTTCCTTGATGGATTGTAATAATGGGATCTTAATACAAACATTTCTCAGCTCATCTAGGAAGTCATAATTAGGCACCATAATTTGTTTTTCTACACCCCTATCAATTTGTAATCTTTCTGGAAAGGGAGGTGTAGAAGTGGATGTTGATGGCTGCTCTAATATAGGAGTTGAAATTATTTGTTCTTTTTGTTTTGATTTTTCAATGTTTGAGTCTTGGAAAGTTGTATTCTCTTCAAGAATTTTATTTACCCGTAGAGAATCTTCCTCAGAATTGTCTTGCTCTTGTATGATTACAGAAGGTTTCCTCTTTTCAAGTATTCTTCTAGACCTAAGTTGAACATCACTAAGGTCTAAAGGAGTGATCAAATAAGTTGGAAACTATTGGCCTTCTATCATATATGTGTTCTGAGGATTTTTATTGTTGGGGTTTGGTATGGGTTGGGCAGGCAACTGATTTTTTTTCTAAGGAAATGGTAATGGAAATGGTTGATTTTGATGTTGTGGATTTTGAGAATTTTGTTGAGGATTTTGTTGAGGAGGGAAATGTGGATATGGTGGATAGGATGGTGGATATTGGTAATACTGAGATTATCTTCCATAGGGATTTTGTGCTCCTTGCGCCCAAGTCTGTGATTGATTTTGAAATTGGGGCCAAGGTTGCTGCCAAGAATTCCAATTTGGTGGGGGTTGATTATACAACTGATCATGAAATCCTTGTGTTTGAGGTCCTTGCCAAGGCCTCTTGGAGACAAAATTGAGAGATTCTATGGAACTTGTAGGAGTATCTTCTTGAAAGACAGCTTTAAGACCAGGAAGTGAAGGACAACTCTTGGTCTCATGTTTTTCTAAACAAATTACACAAGTCTCTACAACTTTTGCATCCAAAGGGCATTCTCTCAAGGAATGTTTCTTTCTACATTTGGGACAAAATATTTCTAAGGCATCAGATTCAGATTTTTGCTTTTTTTGTAACTTGAGGGTGTCTATTTGTTCACTAAGACTCCCTAAGATATCAGATTTGAACTCATCAAGCATATTTCCTATTTCTTCCCTACTTACTGTCCCAGAAGCAGACTTACTTGCCCTTGCAATAGCAGGGTCTCTTGGTCCTTTTACAGTTTTAGATTTCCTTCTTGAAAGGTTGATACATAATTCAGCTATTTCAGGTAATGTGAGTTGAGATATATCCCCTTTTCCCATCATGTTAAGGATATCTAACCATTCATCCCTAATTGTCTTCAACAAGAGAGCTTTCAAGGTGTCTTGGTCTAGGTTTTCCTTTTTTTCTCTTTTAATGTTGTAGTTAAATCTCTCCAACAAATCTTCCAAAATTTCATCCTCTTTTTGTAGCATTTTAAACACTTCCTCCTTATGGTTGAATGACATACAGTAATCCAAATACCTCTCTAGAAATGCTTTTTTCATGTCTTCCCATGTCCTAATACAACTGTTGATCAAAATCATAAACCACTTCAATGCTGCTCCTTTCAATGTTGAAGGAAATAGTTTAAGTTTTTGAGCATCTTGTAAGTATTCATAGGTTCTACATAGGACTTCAAATTCAAATAGGAAGGTTTCAGGATCTTTAGTTTTAAGTCCATAAAAGTTTGGAAGGACAGAGGGTGAAATGTTTTTCATATTTGTATTGGTTTCTTCATCTACTATAGGAAACCCAAAAGAGCTTCCCATTTCTCTTCTACCTCTTCCTCTGCCTCCTTCTCCTTCTGCAACTCTACCTCCTTCTCCTCTACCTCTACCTCTACCCCCTCCAAATAGTGTGTGTTCTCCATTAAAAACTCCTCCTCCCCCTTCTTCTGCCATAGTTGATTTTTCTGTGGAAGTTGAAAGGTTTAAGTCCCTAGCAGGGATTCCTGAATCTTCTTCAAAGACAGGTTCAGTGGGTAAAGTGGAAGGTCTTTCTGATGGAATATCTAATCTTGAGTCCTCTGGAAGTCTAGGATCAGTAAAGGATGGAATATGGGTTTGAGTTGGAGGTGTACTGGCTCTTGGTCTTGGTGAAACAAGTGGTGTTCTAGGAATCAAGGTTCTGCTTCTTATGAATCTACCGCTTGAGTCTCTTTCTCTATGCATGTCATTGTTTTTGGGAGGTAAGAAACAAGGCTACCTAGCTGCACTTCCCCGACAACAACACCAAAATGTTGTGCTCAACTTAGTGTTCCTAAATTGAGGTCATAAATTATCAACCAGGGTCAGTAAAATGCTGAAGTGAGGTGCACTATATGTGCCTAGGTATCTATTTCTCACTACGTTGTGTTTAGTGTTTTTATGATGTTTTTGGTTTTGTGGTTTTATGTTAATAAGGAAAAGAACTAAATGTTGAAAAAGAACAGTTGTTGGTCACACTAAAAATAAAGCAAAACCTATGCTAAAGAACATAAAATGCAAAGTTTGATAATGACTCATAGCAAGAAAATAAATCACAACATGAACTCAATAACTCATAACATAAACTCATCCAATTCATTCATTAGAAATATGTTGGAATAGCTTGAGAAAAGGACAAGTTTAGTAAAAATTAGGTTCTCCTAAGTAAACAAACATCTTACAATATTACAAAGAATCTCATCCATGGCTAAAAGTTTATTGGAACACAATTGGAAAAAGACTATTTGTAGCACAATAATATTTCTCCCCTGAATTAACTTGTAATGCTAAGATCAATCCATTCTGCAGCTCCTCTTGTCACTACTAAGCCTTATTCGAAAGTTAGAGATTTTCTAAAATAGTTTTTTGGAAAAAAGGCTTATTTGTGAAATTGCAAAAGATTGCAGAACAATCAAGGCCTTAAACTGATATCACTAATTCATTCTTGTCCATATGATGATGCATTAATAGAAAGTCGGAACAAGATTAGTTTGTAAACAATGAAGGTCGTGGAGTCTAATTTTGATATTTAACACAACTTAAAGAACAATGGATAACACTGAACTAGAATGCAATTGATCAAACTTGAAACACAGTGATCACAACTAAATTAGAATGATTTTAGCCTAACTTTGAAATACAGTGAACTGGAACTGAACTAGAATGTCATTAATCTAACTCAAAGTAAAATGAACAGAGTTATACTAGAGTGCCATTATCAAACTTGAAACACAGTGACAGAATTAAACTAGAGTGACATCTACCTTTGGAGTACTACAACTAGACTAAAGATGCAACTAATCACTAAAATGTCTCAGCTCTGTCTCATTCGGAATTATTGGTATTTTGGAATAATTTATGGAACAATACTGGCTACAACATGTTATTTAAATGAGCATGAAAGCATACAATTCAACAAAACACAAAAAAGCTCTAAAACACCACAGCTATGTCTCATCTAGAGTTAGTGATATTTTGGAAGAGTTTATAAGATCACGACTAGCTGTTACAACTGATGTAATTGAGAACAAACTCATAAAGTTCAGAGAAATGCAACTAACTCCTAAATACTAAATTTATATCCCATCCAATGTGAGTGGTATTTTGGAAGAGTTTGTAAGGGTAAGACTAACTGTGGCATCCGCTGCAAGTAAGTATAAAAACACAAAGTTCAGAAAATTAATTAAACTAAGAATGAAACAAGGCTAAGTTACTTATCTAAACCATATGAATAAAGATTCTCAGGTAGCAGGGGCCCTCTACCACCAGAGTAGCACGCAAATATACTCAATATTGACACAGCTCTTGCAATAAAGTGATGCTTCTTTCATTAAAGGAGAAATTCTTCAAAATAGAGTATTTACGGTCTTCTGAGATCTAGCAATAAAACATAAATCTAGCTAAGCTGTTTCTCGGTCTCCCGAGCCATACTTATAAACTGTCTTTGAGATAAAACAGGAGTAATTGTCTTTCCAAACTAAAATCAAACTACGACTCTGGTGGTGGCCTCATTCTATGATTAAGGACATCTGTACAGTCCTTGTCCTATTAGAAGTTTGTCACCTAGTTTTGGTTTCCCACGTGCATAACCACTTGTAGACTCGAGCTCAGACTTCGTGGAGAGAAAGAAATGGTGGGGGAGTGATGTGGAATACTACCATATGTATTTTTCCTTGAGGTGACACCTGGAACCTGCGTAAACATGAGAACGGCTGCGGAATAGGCAACTGGCTACATAATGACTGTTTTCTGTAGCCGAGTCTAGTCAAAAGTTGCTACAATAATAAAATCACGAAAACATAGCAAGTTAGTCATTATATGCATTCTTAAAGTAATACTAATCAATCCTATTGATCATTTAATCCTGTAATTGATGAGGGACAAAGAAAATGAAGTGAAATGTAGTGGAAAAGAAGGACATCTTTGGGGCTCAACAGTTCTCATTGGATTTTATCACATATTTACCCAAGTCCAAATAAAATAGTTTCATCATCCTTTTAAAGATAGTAAAAATGCTAACGAATTTATGGAAAAAATTCAAAATCTACATGGAAAATCAAATATTATTGTAAGTGATAGAGATCCCATTTTCACTGTAAACTTTTGGATGAAATTATTTTCTTTTCTTGGTACTCAATTAGCTCATCGTTCATCTTATCATCCTCAACATGACAGGAAAACTGAGATAGTGAACAAATGTTTGTAAGTGTACCTTCATTGCTTTATATCTTATAAAATAACACAATAGGTCAAGTGGTTATCTCTGGATGAATGGTGGTATAACACTTCCTTCCATACTAAAAAAAAATGACCCAATTTATGGAACTTTTTGGATATCATCCACCATCCATCACATCATCTTTAAGAGAAAATTATAAGGTTCAAGTATTGGAATATCACATCGAGCATCAACAACAAGTTCTCCAACTATTAAAGGATAACCTCACTCTAACATTAAATTGAATGAAACACTAGGGAGATAAAAATCAAAGTGAAAGAAGTTTTGATGTAGATGACTAGGTATTTTTAGATCTACAACCATACAAAAAAATTTCCCTCATGCAAGCTAATAATTATTATAAACTATCACCCAAGTACTATGGCCTTTTCAAGGAATTGAAAAATATTTGTACGATGACATACAAATTGGAGCTACCTACATCTTCCCAAGTACACTCAATTTTCCATGTTTCATGCTTAAAGAAGGTTATCAGTGACAAGCTCCAAGTTCAAACAATATTACTAGAACTTGATGAAGAAGTAAAAATTGTATTGGAGCCTAAAACAATCACGGAAATCCAACAACTACATAATCGACCAATTTCAGAGTATATCATTAAGTGGAAGAACTACTCAAGTGTTGAGCACAAAACTTTTTTTGAAGGAGAGGGGCATGTGAGGTCCCTATAATACTAGTTTAATCTATTTATTTTTATTGTTAGTGTATCCCCATATTGTTATTATTGTGCCCATGTAGACCCCATATTATTTTTTTGTGCCCTTACATTATTATTGTTATGTAGGCTTTGATTATATTGTGACCCCTTAGACTCATATATATACCAAGGAGGTCTTTTCAATTGTATCATACAAGAATTTTTCATTTATGTAATGCAAAGGATATTTTCCCCTCAAAGAGGATATTTCTCAAGTATTTGATCTATCTTTTATTCTATTTTGTGGGCTGGTTGCATAACATTTAATGGACGGATAACTTTGACTATTAATAAGGTTATCCAATATCTTTGAGCTATATTGAAATATTAATTTCTTATTCTTTTATGCTAATTTACCTCCTAATATTCTTACCTCAACCTCCAACTTTGACACTGATATTCCCTTTCCTTATAATGCTTCCTCATTCCTTCTTCGATTTTTCCTCCTTCTTCCACTTGTGTTCTTAGCTTGGTGATCTCTTATTTAATCTCATTTTATTATTATTCAAATACATGAAGTATCTCCTCATATTTCTTGTTTTAATTTTCAAGATTAGATTTGAGAGATATGATCTCTGCTTCAAGTCCTTACTCATTCTTTATTTAAGTGTAATATTCCCAAATGGGGAAGCAACAATATTTGAACACAATAATGGAAATAGCAGTGAACAAAACAATACACCATTATATGAGACAAATGTACAACCATATTATTAAACATATCAAAAAATAACAGGCACAAGATCTTGAGGATCAAGTCACTCAAGCAATACAAAACAAGCCTCCTCTAAGCAAATATGTCAATACATGAGAAAAACATTGCTATACAGATGCCATGAGCCATGAAAACACAATTTTAGGTAATAAAATTCTAAAAAAATATATAAAAAGATTGATCTGTTGTTATATAGCTCAAACAATGCTGAGAGTGAAGGTCTAGGCTCCCAAACACATTTCCAAGACAACGTAGGAAGGGTTTCTGGAAATACCAATAAGTACAAAATGCCGAAATGCAACCCTAGGGCTGAATAGTAGCTCCAAATAAATAAATGGATGGATATGGATGAAAATTATATCTAAATGAATATATCTCCTCCAATAAATCCTTCAAGTGAAAGGCTAATCCCAACACTGAAGATCTCACCCTCCAAAACAAGCACTGAAAGCTCCATTGCAAATGCTCGCTAAAATAACACATTCAAATAGGGAATCTATGTTGTAGATTATGGGAATAGGTTGGATTGGTGCCAAGATGTGAAAGAAATTTCAAGAACCTCCCTTACTAATTTCCCAATGAGAATAATGCTTCCTCCCCTGAAAAACTATCTCAAAAAGTGGGTTTCTCAACCCTCCACTGCAACACCTTGCAACACAACACAAACAGATACTGCGCTATAAATGAAGACCTAAGCTTGGCCAGAATGCTGGTGTGTGGAAATGATAGTATGATAATCTTCCTAGAGTATACCTCGAGGGAAGAGGTGGGATCCCCACTCGGGAACACTCGGTGCTAAATAGCACAACAATCTCAGCTAAACAACTAGAGAGTGTAAGAAGTCATACAGACCACAAAATCAATAATCAATAACATAACCATCTATGGTTGCCCTACCCTCCTTATAAAAAATGTGAGCCTTCTCACCTTGGGTCCCAATCATTAGGGTTACTACTATCATGGATACTTTCTTCCATTCACACTGCGTTGTCTCTCATTGATTATCCACTCCTTCCATACCAATGTTATTGATTTCGTCAAACTTGACCTTGTCCACATGAATTATCCCCTGTTCACACATGAGGGTGATTTATCTAGCTATTAAGATATTACCTTTTCATATTAAGAGGGGTTTTATTCTTATTAAAGAGATTTATGGGTCTCCCTACCCACTTATTCATCTATCTAAATGAAAAAATTCAAAAATTATTATTCCTATTAGCTGCATGCTAATTTAAGAATATTATAGTCCTCCCTTCCCAAATGTTTCTTTTCCTCAAGCAACTGCAAGGATAGAACTGAAGATCCTCCTCTCCTCCTCCTGTAGCATAATCATATGATAAGATAATCCAATGAACAAGATGATGTCTCATCAATAAGTCTCTAAGTTGCTCCTCCCAAGTATGTAAGTTAGATTTTGGTGACAATCCCAAATAGCTATCATCATGAAAAAGTGAAATACCCATGGAGGCAACAATATAATATCTAGAGGCCTTATTGAGGCATGGAATCTGAAATATTTTGGGAACCTTCATTCCCATGTGAAGCTCCCATCCCCAAGCTATCATCCATACAAAATGAGTCACCCTCTAAAATGGTAACTCATAGAAATATTCCTCCACCTTAGGTTCCTGCAAAGAAGGTGGGCTGCATTGATAAGCTTAATAGACCAAATTTCCTATCCCTTCTGTCTCTCTCTCCACTTATGATAAGTGTAGAGTAGCTGATTATTTTGGGTTGCAATAATGTTGCCTTCAAGAAGCAATAAGAAAACTGGATCTTCAAAGATCCTCTCTCTAGAGTCATGAATCATGCTGGCCCAAACCACCCCATATATGATGAGTAGGACATAATCACCATATGGCATCCAAATGAGAAAGATACTTAAGGCTTCATGTAGTGCTGGAAGGTACCAACAGTTTCCCAAGTGGTCACAGCACAATTTTTCTATCTGTCATTTCAAAAAATAATATGGCAAGTTGTATCCCCACAAGTTGCTAGTTGTGCATGGCATCTCATATACTCGTAAATAGTAAATGGCATTGTTTATCAACTGAGCATACAAATAATAGTACAATACTTTCTCAAAGCGATACAAGATATGGGTATCCCCATCACTGATGTTGGTCCTAAAACGACCATGAATCCAAAATAGAGGCTTGCCCTCTTGTGGAGCAATTCACTGAATATAAATGGCAAGAGAATGCAAATATTGTGTTAAATAGTCAATAAGTGAAAAAACACAACTCTTACCATGTACTGAGAGTAGGCTGAGAATAAGATCCATGAATGAGCCCCCCATAGTGGTATGACATATCTCCATGAAAAGGAATGAACTATGTGCTGCATGCAAAACCTTCTCCTTATGCTTGGAGATCCAAGTCAAGAAGATCATATCATGGTAAGAGATGTCTCCATATACTACTCCATCACTCTCATATCTTAATTGTACATCAAGTGCATCATATGTGAAGTGATCATGGGAACACTCCATTAACAAACCCAAGCTCCCAAGTGACAACACTGTTGGCCTTTGTAATAAGGCTCATGTCATCTCACAGCTCCATTCTTTGACATGCCAAATGTCAAAGTCATCTACCATAATGTTGCTATATATGGGAGATTACTTCCAAAGTGGAAGTACCTCATGATCCTCCAAGACTATGCAGTAGCCCCTTTGCACCATGATGGTTCCACCCCCTACTCCTGCAACATCATGCAAAGTATGGGAGAAAATCAGCCCATCCTCTCCCAAGAATTTCCAAAGCAACAACATCTTTTGTTTCCTCCCCACACCATCACCATATAAACCATAGAGCAACAACATGATGGTTGACATGAAAGATATCACATCACCCCAATAAACACAAACTCCTTGCTGCCATATGATGGAAGTGCCATGCCAATTCCCAACCATTAGGACGCCCTTTGAAGAGTAGCCAACGCAGCCTTGCCTTCTGCTGCCTTGTGTCATAGATCTGAAAGTGGCTTTCCAATCTCTTTCTCATCAACATCACCCATCCAACCAATGGTGAGTTTCTATCATCATGCTCAAAATTGGCATCCCTCCAATGGAGAATACCATCCTCCCAAATCAGATTCATATCTTTGCATTTCATGGGATGTTGAAATTCAATCTCCTGGAGATCTCCAAATGAAGCCCAGTAATCAATGACCAAGATGACCCCATAAGGATCCAAATAAGATGTAGGAAACAAATTCTCATAAAAATATGAAGTGCTCATCAAGAAGTATCCAACATAATAATGGAATATGTCATCCATCAACCATCTTCCTATCCTCTCCTATACATGTAGAAAGGTCATTGGAATGCTCCATTAATGGTTGGGCCCCCAACCCATCACTGTTGCTCCATGACAGCGCTATTGATCTCCATAATGGTGCACTGACTATCTCATGTTCATGCTCAATGTTGAACATATATTTCTGCATTGGATTGTTTAGGACAATGCTCATCCTATCCTCCAAAAATCTACAATCTGAAACTAAGAGCTATATGAAACTCAAAAATGACACACTAGGATGAATGTACATCTCCCCCTTGAAAAAATCAAGTCTCCTCAACGCAGTGATATTTTGATGCTCTAAATCAGCAGTGTATCTTAACCTAGGTCATGCAATGACATATTTCCGCACTTCTCCATAGGATGTGCTGAAATAATATAAATTGGAAACATTTGCATACCTTGGTTTTGTTTGCAAACATATTTTATTGCTACAAGGGTTCCTTCCTCTGGTCTGATGACTTACCCAACAACTGATGATGATGGCTGCTCCTCTATGGCTGCATCAACACTGTTATAATTCTCCTCCTCCTCATGCATCTCCAGAATAGCACATGGGACTCTATATGTCAAGAGATCAAGACCACTTTGCAAAGGTGCAAGTGTTCTTCCTCCTGATGCAAGTGCTCCTGTAGTAAGTGGTGGTGGAAGTTTATTTTCCTTGATGCCATCTTGTCAAACTGCTTGATCAACCTTTGAGTAAAATCCGCATATGCAATCACTCTTGCATGACTCAAATGGCTGAACCACCAAATGTTTGCTTCACCCTCAAGGTGAAGCGTTTCAATCTCAACAACTTCTCTCTCTAGTACTGGATGTAGCAGGAAAAATGCATCCAAATTCATTCCCCGAGCTCTTGCTGTGCATGTGGAGGATCCATCAAATGTAGATAATAGAAATCTATTGCTGCAAGATCTTCTTTCTTCTTTGGGCTGAATTAACTGTGGGAGAGTTAGATTCTCCTTGAAAGCTCTAGTTGAGACTTATATTATGCAAGATACTCACTTAGAATCTAAAAATATAAGTTTCCTCCATCTCCATGCCTTTTTTCCTCTTCCTCAAAATAAAAGGGCATAGTGTATTGCTTTGGAGCTTTATGCAATATCAGTTTTTCTTCTGCTGATAGGAAGTGCATGGTCCTTCCTCATCTTGAAACCTTAATGAGGTCTCATTGTTTCTCTACATTCTTCTTTGCTTGACCTCCTTGGTGAGGTCCCTCTTAGATCTGAAAAAGAGATGAGATAAAACTCATTCTTTCCATCATTCTGATCTCTTTCTCCTTCTTCGTATTCTTCCTATGTCATATTGGCTAAGATCCACAGGCTGAGCCAAGATTATGCTCTGATACAACTGTAATATTCCCAAATGGGGAAGCAGCAATATTTGAACACAATAATGGAAATAGCAGTGAAAAAATCAATACACCATGATATGACACAAATGTACATCCATCTTATTAAAAATATCAACAAATAATAGGCACAAGATCTTGAGATTAAGTCACTCAGGAAATACAAAACAAGCCTCCTCTAAGAAAATATGTCAATACATGAGAAAAACACTGCTATACATATGACATGAGCCATGATAGCGTAGTTTTAGGGCATAAAATGCTACAACAATATATAACAATATGGATCTGCTGTTATATGGCTCAAAAAATTCCGAGAGTGAATATTTAGGCTCCCAAACACATTTCCAAGACAACCCAGGAAGGGTTTCCAGAAATACCAAAAAGTACAAAATGTTGGAATGCAGCCCTAGGGCTCAATAGAAACTGAAACTGAATAAATGGATGGATATGGCTGAAAATTATATCTAAATGAATATATCTCCTCCAATATATCCTTCAAGTGAAAGGTTGATCCCAACACTAAAGATCTCACCCTCCAAAACAAGCATTGAAACCTCCACTGCAAATGCTCACTAAAATAATGCAGTCAAAGATGGAATCTACAATGTAGATGATGGGAATAGGTTTTCCTGGTGCCAAAATGTGAAAGAAATCTCAAGAACCTCCCTTTCTGATCTCCCAATGAGAAAAATGCTTCCTCACTTGAAAAACTAGCTGAGAAAGTGGGTTTCTCATCCCTCCACTGCAACACCCTACAACACAACACAATTTTGAACAGATATTGCACTGTAACTAAATATTGAAGCTTAGCTAGAATGCCAGAGTGTGGAAATGATAGAAAAATACTCCTTCTAGAGGCCACCTCAAGGGAAGAGGTGGGATCCCCACTCGGGAACACCCGGTGCTAAACAACACAAAAATCTCAGTTAAACAGCTAGAGAGTGCAAGAAGTCATACAGACCACAAAATCAATAATCAATAACATAACCATCTATGGTTGTCTTTCCCTCCTTATAAACAATGTGAACCATCTCACCTTAGGTCCCACTCATTAGGTTACAACTATCATGGAGACTTTCTTCCATTCACACTACGCTGTCTCTCATTGATGATCCATGCCCTCCATATTAGCGTTGTTGATTTGGAGAAACTTAACCTTATCCACATGCATTAGCCCCTGTTCACACATGAGGGTGCTTTATCCCTTTTCATATTAAGAGGGGCTTTATTCTTATTAAAGAGATTTATGGGTCTTCCTACCCACTTATTCATCTATCTAAATGATAAAAAACAAAAATTAATATTCCTAATAGCTACATGCTAACTTAGGAATATTACATTAAGTTCCTTGATTGATGCATCTTCATTACTTCTTGATTCTTCCAACTAAGTTTTTAACATGATGATTTAATCTTTGTAGGAACTCTCCTTTTCATCACACATTTGCAAAAACTTTCATTGATGTTTATTTTTAGTTGTGAGCCTTCTAATATCTCCTTGTAAGGCCATTAATTTTCATTTCTCTCCATATTTTGAATCTAATTTCTCTGCAGAATTATTATCTCCACTTCTACTCAAAAGATAAATCTTAGTTGATACATTATCATCATAACTATGTGAGGAAGGAAATGGGAAATCAATCATGAAATGGTCGTCATGCATACAATTGAAACAATAACCAATAATTGATGATTCTTGATCATTATCTTCCTCATCCTTGATCAATAAAAAATGAGGTTCTTATGAATATTTGACATGATTTTGTCTTTGATCTACGGTTTTTGACATTTATATTACATCTAATATATCACTATCACTATCATATATGTTTTGAATTGAATCACTCCTTTGTTTTTCCTTCTTCTTGTGCTTCTTTTCCATTATACCGGATATACTAGTAAGCGATCAAGCTTTACTCGAGAGACCTACTCTGATACCAATTGTTAGAAATATTGAGGGGGGGGGAAGGGGGAGGGGTGAATCAATATCTCATTCTGATTAATTTTCAATTGAACATTTTAGATTATGTACATGATTTTACTTCAAGCAACTTGTGTATTTATGCGCCTTTAATTAACACAAGTAACATATCTACATATTACTTATTTTTTCACAATTTTCATCAGTGAATAAGTTAACCATTATATCATTATTTCATTAGCTATTCATTATGCATTAACCATGAGAAGTAAGAGAAAATAAACCATAACACATAAGAAAAAAATAAACATATAGGGGCACTGGGATTTTTACGTGGAAACCAAATTTGGGAGAAAACCACTGCTACTCTCATATCCTTCATATTTATTATTATAAAGAAAATATTTATTACATATTTTATTGGCAGAAACTCTGACCAGTACAGAAGCTCCTACCTATGGTAGGATACAACCTCTAGTTTCTCCAACTCCAACTGGAAGGAAGCTCCTACTCCATCAAAAAGTTTACAATCTACCACCAAAAGGAAGATCCTACTCCCTTACTGAAGGATATGACCCTCATCACCTTTGTGGACCACATTTCAATTTTTTCTTACTGGATCCACTTGTCTAAGAAACATGTCAAAATACTGGAGGATACCTTTCATGAATTTTCAAACTAGAGCCACACCCAACAATATGCTCAAACCAAACACTAATGAAGCTTAATATTTGAGTACCAATATGACAATCACTAAATCACTTAATACCAAATACACATCTTCAACCATATCATTAATCAAACCGATATACCAATGAAAAACAAATCAACAACACAATCATTTATCAAACTAAAAAACCAATAACTAATTTCATATCATCAACTAATACTGTCAAATATCAAACATTCAGATTAAGAAATAATTTAACAAAAAATAAAAGACTCAATCAATGTCATATCCAAGCAGTACAATTTTTTCCCTTACTTAATTCATAATATATACACCAGTGTAATAAAGGAAGCTCATGTATATACACGCTTCTCATGCATAGAAACAAAATGCAGATCTCAAATCAATATTAATCAAATAATACTGTTTGCTAAACGTTCCCTGCAAAAAACATAGTTTTTGAATACAACACGGTCATCAGTCAAACAAGAAAGCCTCACTGACATTACATAAACTCATTTAATTTTCTGCAAAAACTTCAAAATGTATATGCGACTATAATAAATAAGATACATGTATATACACATTTTTTTCAGAAACACAAGGCTCGTCCAGATCTTAGAAGGATTAATCATTAAACATTTTCTACAAAAAACCAATAAGGTGCCCTAAAACACACTTTCCAGACTCATAGATACCATGCAATGAATCCATCTCTACATAATATAAACAAAAAAAAACTTTTCAATCTCACTATCACATCTGAAACAAAACATTAATCAATAGATTCATTTGCCCCACAATTACACACACGTGCATTAGTTCTATAAAAAATCTTCAAATCTCTCAAATATAAGCCTTCTCCTTGCTCCTTGGTTCAAACATGTTCTAGATCATATCACATATGAATAAACCATTGAATACACACACACTATTGGTCAATATAATTCTCCTTTTATAGTCTTTTTCCTTGCCAATACCACAAGAAAATCCCTTGGGTTTGTTGTTAGTAATTGTTGATGGGATCAAATATATGTTTTCGACACAAAAATATGTATAATACCATCCATTTTTTTTAATTTTCCATGGGAAGGATCATGTACGTGACTCTTTTTCATTAATAGTATATATGTACGCAAGTTTTCTTCACAGTATCCATGTATAGTTTTCAAATTTCACATTTTTCATGCATTCAGTGACTAAGCTACCAATTCTCTTCCTTATCCTCTACAATACCTATACAATCATTCATGTCATCTCCAACAGTTCAACAATTTCCTGTAATCATCAAATACAACACATGTTCACATCAAGGAAAATACATTTGACATTTGGGTTGAAATCAAGGAAAAAATAGTAGCCATAATGCCAACAGAGGAGTGAACCAGTCTATAATGTCTATTAGAGATGCTCTTCCTTTGTTAGACATAAATGGTTATTTAGTATCAAATAACATCTGATATAATATTGAAATAAAATTTTCAATGATCTTAGCATAGAAACTTCTATATCTTTTTTCCTGGAGTACTTTACAATATATGCGTACTGTTAATATGTCATTGGAAAAGGTCCACTTTCACCCATTCCTGGGAATTCATTTTCTCCAAAAAATTTATCCAACAAATAATAATACATATAGAAGTCTATTTTTAAACCCTCTACTATATTATTTTATCTTCTAACACAATTCTGCAATGAAATAGATATGATATTAGCCCAATTGAATATACACCCTTCAGTGGCACAAGGATATACCATGTAAAACCATTTCTATTCAGAGAATTTAGTGTTCTCTCGCCCATAAATTATACAACAAATTTCCATCAGGTAATGATATACCCTCTTGAGCATCTTGGTATTATATATACTGTTAGGATTCTGTCTGAATTTACTTGGTTCTTTCCACCAAGACTTGAGGATTTCTTTTGTGGATTTCTTGAGATTGACATACCATCTAGAGTTAAGATACTCTTGTTGTTTCGAAAGATTTTGATACATGTGAATGTCTGTTGACTGATATGAATCTAAGGGGACACCTTTATATCTTCAAACTATCATGTTCACATGGTCAATATGTTGTAGGATCCACTATATTGTTTTAGCACAAGGTAGTAATGGAGCATGGGAATTTTTTTTATAAAACCTAGACTTCTTTATTTTGATATAAACATATTTGTATTCTTTGGTCTCTAGAATCTCTTTTTTTATGAATTCCTTGAATATTACCAGCCATGATATGGATATTGATTTGTTAATGAAGTAATTTGTGTCTTTAAGGATCGACCCTCTAGACTTAGGACTCTCTACCACTCATTAAATGTTGCTTCATATTGATTCCCTTGCTGGCCCTTTTCTTATTATTGGAGGCATACTTTCAGTAGAAGAGGATACACTAATGCATTGTAGATATACTATTCCTAGAAGGTCAAATTTATTCATTGTAGAGAGACAAATTTAGCACAAAAAATCTTATTCTAGCTCCAATTTTGTACATATATTGTGACTATAAAAACATAGTGAACTAGGGTCACAATCTCACTTCCTAGTGCTAGGCTTAGGCTTGGCATAGTTGGGATTTTTTATACTATAGGGATTAACAGAGGATGAGGGGATTAATATACACTATTGATCCAACAAGGATAATTACAATGTGTAAAGTGAAATCAAAATTTAAAGAGATAAAAGAGTTAGACTACAACACTAAAATGTGCAGGCATGAAAGAGGAGGGTAGTTGGTGAAAGTTGAGCACAAGAAGAATTTACAGAGACAAAGGTATTATGGAAATATGTATACATAACACAGTTGTGACAAGGAAATATGAAGGCTTGATGTTGGACGTAGTCAGACTTCAGAGTGACAAGGAGATAATGATAATTCTCTAAATCATGTTGATGCACTACAAAGGGGTAGATCATTAGTAAAAAGTGTATTTAGGGTTTTATGAAATAAATTCACTAATGGAAAAAATAGGTTTTGGATCATGCGAGAGTGTTGGAAAAGGAGATTATACAATCACATTTTTATATTATAGGTGAATAGGTTAAATATATGGTTATGTGATTGAGGGTTGTAATTGGGATTTAATTTTTTTTTTATATAAATAAGAAGAGTTTTTCTATTAAGTATGTGTTTCGTCATAACAAGATACACGATAAATTTAAAAATTGTTCTAGTATAACAAAGCTTCTAAGAAGAAGGGGAGCATTATCCCAAAATTTTCTTGCAGATCTTTGATATACTCCCTCCTAGTACCCAAATTTAAGCATCTGCTAATATAAACTCTACAAAATTTACCATTTATAAAAATAAATGTGCACGAAGCCATCATTTCTTATTGAGAGGGTTCTATTGAAATTTTGTTAGTCAGGTTGTCAAGGGAATTAATTTTTGTATTTCTAGCATCCTCATTGGTCCCATGAGCTCGAAGTTCAGTGAATTGTTGGCATACCCAATCTATCTCATCCAAAAAATGTTGAATTTTAACTTGATAGCACTGCATTATGTCTGTCAGGGCGATGATTTCTTGACATAGCTCGTTGACTTCCGAAAACTAGTCCAACGGAGTGTGAGGTCACAGGTGGTAGTGGTGTGCCATTGGAGAGTTGCTGCTTGCGGAGACACCTTGATTAGCTTGGCTCAGAGAAATGTTGGTCACTTCAATGTAGTTAAGAAGTCTACCAAGATACTGCAGAGGGACAAAGAAAGATGTAATGCCAATCGGACAACTTGTACCCAAATCTTTATTTTTCACTGGATCAAACTTGTTGCAACCACTTTAACACAAAGATCAGGAATGATGCAATTGGAAAATTACAACTAAACTTGATGATTCCCCTTAAAGCACTGGCATGAGGGAGAGATAGGGATTTTTCACATTTATTTTTCAATGTAGCTCATGAATTACACCAAGAACAGATAATTTTTTGCATGAAAGAAGAGGAGAAACTATATGATTGGGCTAGATGTGAGATGAACCAAGAGGAATTCCATTCATGAATGAAGGAACTTATAAACTAACCTATAAATAATTCTCAAATTTTCCTTCGCCAACCAACTAACCACCATTATTGTATTTGTTGAACAATTTTCACAACCTCAACATTAGCTCATATTTTCTGTGTAACTACAAAGGATTTAGAAATTACGATGCTTCCAGTGTAGTAATTGATGTCTAAATTGGTAGTAGATGACATGCTATGTCCATTATATAGATTACAGAGATTAATATGTTATTATGTGGAGGAATTGAATTAAATTTAGCTCCATCTATTATATTAATGCACCTCATGCCTTTGGACAAGGATGTTGTCACCTTGAATGAAATAACACTCTAAGGGAACCATCTAGATGGAGTCACATTCTTACTCTGAGTAGGGATTAGAGGTGATAATATTCCATCCTCATTTACCAAGAGGGGTAGGTTATTCCTTATGCACAAATTTTAAATTTTATCTTTGCCTAAAGTTTTGATCCGAACTTTCTCCCATTTCAGATCTATCTTGAAAAAGGTGGAGAAATACGAATGAATTTCCTTGTTCATGGGATAACCCTCTAGTTGATATTTTCATTTACCTTGAATTGTCATTTTTCTAGTTGACAAGCTATATTACCTTGTTCACAGGCTTCCTTATATGACTGTAGAGGATGGGATGGAACGATTTGTAGGAGAATGATTCAAGTATGTCATATATTCTATGAAGGAGGTGAGAGAGATTAATTTTTTAGGGAGAGATCCCAAGTGGAGTTTATTAATTATGATTAGAGAGTCCCCCTGAATGACAATGGAAGAGATGTAATGCTATTTTACTAGCTGAAGCCCAAGAAGGATGTCATACATCTCTGCAATATTTTTCGTTCTCTTCCCTAGAGTTCAAGAAATGTTTATTTCCATTTCTCCTTCAGACTCTTATGAGAATCCATCCCCCTCCTTCCACCCCTAGGTTCTTTTTAGAAGTGTCGGAAAAGAATAAGATATAATATTATGTGTCATCTTCCATTCTTTGAAATCTCAATTTGTTAGCCTTAATTTCCAATTCATAGGATCAGGGTGGTTTGAGATGCCATGGATGGGAAAGAAATCCATGGGGTCGACAAATAAATCCATCCACTATTTCTCTTGGTGATTGAAAAGGGGTTATGTATATTTTACTTTCAATTTATTTGAATTTGCATGGAGCAATAGAGCTTTAGCAACAATTATCCTTGTAGGAATTTTGATATTTTTTAAGATGAAACTATTTCTTGAGAGCCAAATTTTCCAGGAAAAAAACTTTGGAAGGGTGGTCAAAATCCATTTAAATCCCTACTTCCATATTAAATATCCAACATAATGTTTGGGTTAGTTTGTAATAATATTAGAGATATCAATGGGGAGATCCAATCTATTTGATAAGGGACCAATCACAGTTTCCCAATTTTGAAGAGAGAAATGACGGGATAAAAAAATGTGGGGGATCGATTCTTCATTGAGGTAGCAGAGGGGGAAATGGGATGGTCCATTATTTATTCTCATTTTGAGGTTTTTAGGGGTTAGTATTTTCTTATGAAGGAGTGTCCAATAGAAGGAATTTACTTTGGGGATAACATTATTTATCCTTATTTTTTTCTAAAGGGAGGATTTTGGAGGGATTTTCTTATAGAAAAGTAATTCTTCATATGTTTCCTTAACATTGTACTCATGGGATTTATAGCCAAACTTTCCTTCGACTTAATGGTCTATGGGAGAACATCCAAAAAATATAATATTTAGCATATTTTCAAGATTAGAGAGAGTGGAGGGGAGGTTTCCCAGACACCACCCGTACCAAATGTGTACTTTTGACCCGTCACTTAAATGGGATAGTGTGGAGTTTACACAAATTGACAGATGATGCTGCAAAGGACAAAAAGCTTCACATTCCTTTATATGAGAAAAATTTAAAATTGAATCATACCAAATACAAATTTTGGTTCTATTATTAGGAGTCCAACTAATATGGTTATTAATTAAAGTGAATTACATAGAGTTAAGTCTCCATACAATTGAATGATTTCTTTGAGGAGGGTGAAGGTTTGATCTATTATGAGGGTTGTATCCCAAATATTAACTAGACAAAAATTACACCCACCATGACTATTTGATTGTTTTCAATTTCCAAGCTAACTTTGTTTCCATTGCTTATTTCATATGAGTTGGATCTCTATTCCCTAGGCCTCCATTGTATCGACTGGATAAAATAGTATTCCAATTGAGAATGTGGAATTTTATGGAGGTTCCTTTTCTACCTTCCCATATGAATTTATAGATTACCTTATCCACCACTTGAAATATAAATTTTGGGGCCAATAAAGCTGAGAATTGGTATAGGGGGATGGAATACAAGAAAAATTAGATAAGGAAAAATTACCCAATGAAAGTGAGCCATATCACACCCCAAAAGTCTAGTTTGGATTTGATTTTAATGAGGACCGAGCTCCAAGCCTAGGAAGAGAGATATTTTAGGAATATGGGAATACTAATATATTTGAAGTTTGTCCATATTTTTACTGAGTTGAAGCCAAAAATATTTCCAATTTGAAAACACTTATCAACTGATATGTTCCAAGAGTATATCTATGATTTGGATGAATTATATAATCCCCCTAAGGCTACTTAAAAGTGATCTAGGACCTTCTTGAATATTTGAGCAATGACCATTGATGCTCCTCCCAGAAGAATAATGTCGTTCACAAATTGGGGGTGATTGATTATTTTAGATAATGACATGAATCTAATGCCATGGAGGTTACCTATGCTTCATTCATATTCCAATATCTATTCAGGGTATCAACAAATATAATATAGAGAAAAATGGACAAAGGATAGAAATGGAAAATCCCCCTGAATGATAAGAATAAATTGGTGACTCTACCATTAAATAATGGAGATATCCAAGGGGAAGTAATACAAGTGGAAATCCATTGAAGATAGGTGTTTCCAAATACCAACCCACTCAAAACTTTGAAAAGGGAGTTGTGACTAACTCTATCAAATGAAATTTCCATATTGAGCTTAATTTCCTTCCCTTATCCCCTTTCTCTCTACTTGAAAATATTTTTTCTTCAACTAGTATAATATTGTCAAATATCTGTCTCCTAGGGAAAAAACCTCGATTTTCTGAGATCTCTTTAGGGAGGAGGGTTTTTAGCCTTTCTGCAATTATTTTTGAGATTGTTTTATACAACACATTTTATAAAGAAATAAGTCGGAATCTATGGAAAGAAGAGGGATTAGATTCTTTAGGGATAAGAGAAAGGAAATATGAATTGATTCCTCCTCCCATGTGGCCATTCTTTAATATATAGGTTATTATTCAACATAAATGCCTCTTGATGAGATCCCATAAGTGCTAGTAGATGAGATTCCATAAGTGCTTGTAGAAGTGGACTGCGAATCCATCTAGACCCAAGGCCTTGTATGGGTTGAATGAAAATATTATTCAATGAATCTCATATTCTGAAGGGAGGAGGGTTATTTTATTATTCACGTATTCAGCGATGATATATGGGATATGATCTAACATGAAATTTTTAGATTCCTCAATCGAAGGTTCTTGTTGAGAATATAGGTTGATGAAGTGGGTCACAACCTTATCCTTAATCTATTGGAACTCACTACCTTTGACCCTGTTAATCATAATCTCCTAAATGGAATATTTTCACTCTTTATTATTTTCTTGCTTATGGAAGTATATTGTATTTCTATCTCTTCCTTGGAGCCATACACTTGAAGACTTCAATCTCCAATATTCTTCTTCCTCCTTCAGTAGTGTGTGATATTTTTCAAATAAATGTTTGTCTTGTTTTAAATGTAACGTGAGCCTTTTCCATTTCAAAATTAAGGTGAGAGATAGAGTTATCAAAATTTTTAATGGCCCCTTATCTATTTGATTATAGGGATCTAGCCCATGCTTTAAGACAAAATGTTAACCTTTTAATATTTTTCTCCTAGATCACGATTGGGCTTCCCTCTTCCCATGAACACTAAGTGTGAGTCATTACTTCATAAAATTCAAGATTCTCGATTTAAATAGGGATTAATCGGAAGAGGATAGGACCATATATATTTTATTGGGGAAGAGAGGTTGAGACGAATGGGGTGATGATATCAGCCATTCCAGTGGAGAATAAAAGATGATATGGATACATTGTCCCAAAGGAAGTTATAAAAGATAAGGAATATTTCAAGCATGAAAATAATGTGATTGGTTCACACTGCCTATTAGACTAGGTGTATTTCAATCTACTAGGCTTGATGTCTATTAAATTATCCAAGGAGATGAAATCCTCCATTTTCTCTTAAAAGGGTTATCTGGTAGGTAATCCCCCTTTCTTCTTCTAGGTATTAAGGGTTTTATTGAAACCCCCCCAAAAAATACATAATTGTTCTTTTTTAGATCTTGAAAGAGTACAGAGGGAAGTCCAACAATCTTTCTTTTCACTAGAATGGATTGCCATGTAAATATTGATAACAAGGAATACCTGATTTTAAGAGAGATCTAAGAATTTTGTAGCAATCCAATGAAAACTTGATAATGAATCAATTAGAAAACCTGTGAAAGATCTCATTGGGTGTAGATTCCTCAAGAGGCACCTCTTTCAGTAACTGTCGAGATTCCACTTCCATACCATAAATGCGACTGTTTTTCTATTATTTCTTGTTCTTCCAATTTTGTCTCATGGAGAAGGAATATGGAGGGACGCTCCTTTCTTATTAGATATATCACTTCACATATCATTTTCTCAGACCCATTTCCTCTACAATTACAGGAGATCACAATCATTATTTATTTTTGGGGAGAGGATCCCTTTATAAGAGGCAATTACTGCATTTATTCTAGATCCTTTATGTTCTGAAACCAGCTCCAAAAATAGAAGAAAAGAGATATCAACACCTTATAAATAAGCCACTTCGAGGGGGAAACCTCCAATACATTACATGAATGAAAAATTATTGGATGATACAAATGAGAAAACCTCCTTTCTATGTATAGGAGTCCATGGGGCCACAATGTATTCCTAGTGAGGCCACAATGTAACCCTAGCCGACCTAACAATAATAATGTAAGGGCACAATAATAACAATATGGGGGTTACATGGGTACAACAATAAAAATAAGGGGCGATACACTAACATAATAAGGGACTACACTATTAATATAGGGACTTAACATGCCCCTCTCCTTCAAACAAGTGTTGTCCTCAATGCTTGATTATTTCTTGATGCTTTTGTATAAAATTCTCATCCTCCCATGTGGAATATTCTACAGGAAAATTCTTCCACTTGCTGAGATACTCTGAAATTGATCGTACTTGTAGAGTTCATGTTTCTATGACTGCTTCATAACTTCTTTTGATGTGATGTTGATCTTCTTGTTGTTTCATTAGATTCTGCATCAAAGTTAGGTTATCCTTTGAGAGTTGGAGAACTTGTTGTTGATACTCAATTTGACCTTCCACTAATTTATCATCCATATTAGCTATTATTTGATCCTTCAAACCATCCAAATTAGCCTCCATTTTTTCTTTTAAACCATCTATGTCATCTTCGGTTGCTCTTTGTAAGATCGAAACTTGTTGCATTTGGTACCATAATTTTGATATCTCATACTGCAATTCTTCATCTTCATGCATCATAGTATAGATTTTTGAAGGCTTAATGGGTATGGAATTATTTTTTTGAGGCATTATAGAACCCAATACTGATAAAAAATCTAAAATATGCCCTTGGAATCACTTCAAACTGCTTTTTCAAACAAACGTTATGCAATTTTAAAAAACCAAATACTCACCTTTTTCTTTTTTTTGAGGAGCTCGATCTTGAAACTGAATTATCTCTGTGATTTTGGATCTTCAATATCTCAAATTTTTCCTTGAGGTAGCCCTCTGAGTCCTCTTTCAAATGCCATAGGTCTGACCTGATTTTGATTCTCCCAGGCAAAGTTATGTCTAATCTCCCACAATGACCTAATTATGGACTGGTTCAGTAGAGCAAACTTGTATGACTTTCCACGTGTCACTTTTTGCTCCTTTGGCTCTAAAAATTATAGACAGGAAACTAAAATTTGTGTACCTCCAGTCACTTTTTACATAATTTCAATCCGATGCTCAGAGAGAGAGTTATGAAGATTTTCCCACAATCACCTCTTTGAGATGAAATTCGGGAGCCTGAAAAAGACATAACTTCCACAGATCATATCTCCGAAATTGTTGCGAACCAAGCTCTAAAATTTTTCGATGATGTTCCTCCAGATTTTTGCTTCGCTCTCTAAATATTTCAGCTTCTGAACCTTCATAGAAAAAAAATTATAGCGAAAATTCCGCGATGACCTTTTTAAGTGAAATTTAGGAGCCTGCAAAAAGCCCTAACTTCCAGAAATCATATCTCCTAAAATTTTGCGATGATTTTCCTCAAGATTTCGGCTTCGCACACTAAAAATTTTAGCTTTTTAACCTTCGTAAAAAAAAAGTTATAGTGAAAATTCCACGATGACCTGTTTGGAGCAACGAAACCGTAGAATCCAAAGCTCTGATACCAAATGTTGTGAAACCAGCTCCAAAAATATAAGAAAAGAGATATCAACGCCTTACAAATAAGCCACTTCAAGGAGGAAACCTCCAATACATTACATGAGTGAAATATTATTGGATGACACAAATGACAAAACCTCCTTTCTATATATAGGAGTCCATGCGGCCACAATGTAATCCTAGTGGGGCCACAATGTAACCCTAGCCGACCTAACAATAATAATGTAAGGGCGCAATAATAACAATATGCGAGTTACAGGGGTACAACAATAACAATAAGGGGGGCTACAGTAACATAATAAGGGACTAAACTATTAATATAGGGACTTAACACTTTACCTCCTTCTCCTCCCATTTGAATGTGTTTAAAGGTGGGATGATGACCCATTTTTTTTCTCTATTATGGTCTATCTGTTTGATTTTGTTCGAAAACAATGGGATTTACACTCTTTTTTTGAGGATTTATTAGATTTAGGCTTATCATCTAATAAAATTGTAAAAGGGGTTCCCATTGTGTCATATCTAAGAGAGAGAAAGTCATATTCATATTTTAAAGAATCCTCCTAATGTAGATCTGAATATTCCTTGGATTTAAATTTAGAGATGTCCTTGATCAAGCCTTAAGGTGTCTTCTAGTTGGATGACAGGTCCGAGATAGGAGGATCAGATTGTGGGATCTCTCCTTATTCCATCTATGAATCTAAGGCAATGAATCTATTTCTTGAGTTATCCTAATGGCCATATCTATTTGATCCTTCCATGATCTTAATGGAGTTGATATTGGGGGAGGATGACCTAGAGTCTGTTGAGGTGACTTGTTTTTGTTGGTGAGAGGAGGGAGGTGGTTGATTCTAGGGGCCTTTCCTTCTTTTAGCCTACTTCCATTAACCTCCCGCTTCTCCTTGTTTTGTTGTTCTTTTGATTTCTTAGGGAAGTTTATGGAAAAATGACCACATTCGTGACAAATATTTCATTTGAACAGTAGTTGGTCATAATACATCTCTTGAATGTGTGACCTACTATCTAAAATTAAGTTGATAACTGCATCTAGTCCCTTCTCGAGGTCTAATTCAATACAGATTCAAGTGCAAGAGAAGTGGCCATCCCATGGCTCTGTACAATCCACATATCTTTGAAGAGAATTTTTGATATTTCTAAAGGTTGCATCACACCAACAATTAAGTGTGATAAATGGGAGTTTAACCTATATTAGTATCGTGGTGGTAATGTCACAGTCCAGGTTAAAATTTAGGGTCCAATGATCTAGGTAAATCCCTTGGGATCCCATAAAATAAGGGCCACTTCAAAAGATCTTGTCCTGATCTGATATTTTCTCGAAGAAGTAAGTGAAGAATTTTTTACCGTAGAAGGACGAGGTAACTTCTCCCTCAATCGAAGACTTCCAATTATTCACGACCCATTGGAGAATATTTTTCAGAGAGGTCCATAGAACCATGAATTGACCCACAAATCCTTGATATTCCAGTTGAAGAGCGCAAGATATGGATTGTAGAGCTATGATCTCAACCTGTAATTGGGGTTTGAATTAGGTATCACAAGAAAAAGAATTAATATTAAATCCTTAACTATATATAAATTCAACTAATTGTAAGAATTTAAAGAATCATAGGAATATGAAGAGCCATTCACAAATTGATGAAATCTCAAAAACAGAAAGGAAAAATATAAATAACAAATTCACAGTGTGAGAGGGATGATGCCTACTTGAGGTTGTTGTGCAGACACAGTCACACTTTGTGAAGGTAGATGAAAGATATGATAAACAAAATTGTGTGGAGCTCTTGGAGACTAATAATGAAATGATCCATCAAGATGAATTTATTTTATAGTTTTCTCCACATGTGTAAAAAAATATGAAATAAATACATAATCGAACTCTAGGATGCGATTAGGTGTAGGAAAGTGCGACAAGTTATCAAGGGAAAGCCTACAAATAGGAGATGGAATTACGCTAACCTTCAAAAGTGCACTGAGCTTCGAAAATGCGACTTTGATGTACTAATACAGAATGCAGCCATACTAATGACAAGCAAGAACGCTTAGAAAATTTCAGAATCCTTTTCTTTTGAGAGATTCATGTGGCTCCAAAATTTGAAGAAGTAAAAAAAATTGGGGGGTATTCTAGCAACTACAATAGTTGGAAAGAGAAATCATAGAAATATATACTTAGAAAATTTTCATAAATATTTGAGATCATTACTTTTTAAATATTGAATTTATAAGTTGATGGTTTTGGTTAGACCTCAATTAAGAAGAAATGGAAATACTTAAGCTTAGTGGATATGAAGATAAATATGAAATAAATTATATTTAATGATTGGGAATAATAAAGAAATATTAATGAAGTACTTTTTCAATAGGATGTTATTTTGAGGGTGAATATTTCAAGTGGTGTAAAGGTTTTGATGAAGATATTGTATTATACTCCACATGGGAAAAACTTGAAGAATTATTTTTAAAAAGGATAAAGGAATAAAAAATTTGAAGTGATGCATAAAATTTGAAGATGAATTAAAAAAAACTAAAGAAAATATCAATAAGAAGGGTTATGAGTTATCTAACATACAAAACCTTACTAAAGCACTCATTAAGGAGAGTGAACAATTAAAATAGAGAAATATTAGTAAGGGTAATTGGAAAAGGGATGATTCAAGGAAAGAATTGAAAAGGAAAGATGAATAGATATGTAGATTATAAAACCATAATATGCAAATAATAGATGATGTCAAGAGATTGAAAGAAGAAAATAAGCATTACCAAATATAAGAAAAAAAGGGATTTTAGATGAAGAGTCTAACAAAATACTTGAAGAGGAAATTGCAAGAATATTGAATAATTCCTTGACATGGACGAGGTAAAACCATAAATTCATTCTAGAATTGAAGAAGGGCATCAAATTTTGATAGTTGGCGTCACATTTCAACTTAGAAAAGAGAAATAAGACAATATTCAAGAAGGTCACCAAAAGATACTTGAATAAAATGGACTCCATATTGAGGGTGTCCATGTGAAATATGATGGTATTATCTCCAAGGATAGAGTAATCAAAGGCTAGGAAAAGAGGATAAATGAGGTCATTGCCTTTAAAAAGAATATATATGAAATGGGTATACAAATTGAAGGAAATCCATCAAATATGAAACTATATCAAAATCTTTATTACCAGGAAAAATTTCATGTAAGACAATATGACCAATATTATCATTATCAAGGAAGAAGTTGGAATAATTTCCAATATTCATGGAAAAAATAATCAAAGCCATTATTCATCATGATATTACCAAATAAATATAACTATTAAAAATTGGTAAAGTCACACCAACACTACATGGAATCAAAGGGAAAAAAATTATGCAACCACCAATGATCATAGATTAAGATTGAAAATAATTGAGTTGGGATGGATAGATCATCATCAATGGAAAATAATAATGTAATAATATATGGAAATCATATCATTTGGTTTCTTCACATGTAACCTCATTAATTGCAAAACTTTGAGAATAAATATTTTGGGAGGGTACTATGATATGACTCAAAAGGGGGCATATATGGGGTCAATTTTACATGTAATGTGTAAATTTATATGTAATATATCTAACCTAATAATAAAGGGGACACATGTGTAATGTGTGGATATGTATATACAAATATAATATAGTCATTATGGAGGATAGTTGATTTGGATGTATGCATGTCTTTGTGCATTTTGAGGAGGTTCCCTTATTCTTTGAGTAATTTTGTAACTTGTCTCTATTAGATATGTTAGAGTTATGCTCCATGTGCTAAAATTGATGTACATGGTGTGTAATTATTATTTTCTATGGTATTATTAGTGGTTGAACCTTTGTAATTAAAAACACCCTACTTCCAATAGATATCCTATGTAACCATGTTTTTCATGCTATTTTTAATAACCATTTTAATTCTTACTTTTAGCATGGCTACATGACACAACGTTTATAAGCACTAGATGAATTATTTTTGATAATTATCCATATTGGATCACTATATATCTTTTCATCCATCTTGACACTTTTATAATGGAAAAATTGAAGGAAACAACTTATAAGAGTAGATTTATCGATAAGACCCATTTTGGAGAATTTGGGTTTGAAACCTTCAAGGTTCATGTTGAGGCCTTAAATGATGCTCTTTTGGGCTAAATGAATTGAAATTTGTGATTATATTCTACACTTAGAGACCTTTCCAATGGTGCAAGGATACATTATTAAGAGTTTATATGAAAAGTGATTGTCTCTCAGAAATTGACCTATTGTTGATCAACATAATTCAGGAGGATTCCATTTCATCCCCCATTACTATTGGAAAATGGTATATGTATATGTACGAATAAGTATATAACGATAAAAATTGTAACTATAGTTGAAATTTGGAGTCAAACTTGACCCCTAGTTGGCCATTACGCTATATTATAACCATGCCACTAGGAGGAAAATGGGTTCCATTATATTTAAGTCCATTTTGCTCCATAGTAGGGTATAGTAGTTGCAAATGGATAGAGAGAGAAGGAAAAAATAAACATTTGAAGTTTGTGTTTCTTAGTAGTCTACAAGAATATTTATCAGGCAAATCCAAAGAGAGTGCCTTCACTTTTGGGTTGGCATAATTCTCATTCTAGACAAAAGAGAGCACAATAGCCTCACTTTCAAACTAGGTTTTCTCCCCAACGGGTTTCCAAGAGCATATATTGGTGTTCATTATGTTTGTTTTATCATTGTTCTCTATTCTCTACATTTCATCTATTACATGCATAAATATCAAAATTAGTAATAATAAATCTAGAATATAAAGGAATTTACCCTTCATAGTATAAATTTTAGTTTATTTTAATAGATCTCTAGTGATGAACTGTCCATTGGAATATCCATGGAAATTTACATATCATATCAATCTCAGAGTATGTTTCTTTGGGTACTTGTGGGAATATTTAGGGGATCCATCAAATAATTCGAGAAGTAAGCTGTAAAAGCATATCCATGACTAAAAAATCTATTTACAATAACCCTTGATGTTCTATAAGGGGGAGGAAGTTAAAAGAAATTAAATTCACATAAGCCTCAACTCTAATAAGGAGACATTTTTAGGGATGGAATCATAGGTCGTAGATATCAACTATAATATGAAACTCCTTATTGAGGCTTTGGAAAATAAGTTTGCAATCAAAGAAGATGAAGGTTATAAATCAAAGTTAAAATAAAAGGGAAAACTAGGGGTTCAAGAATACGTAGAGAAGGATTCCAAGAAATAACTTCAAGAAGACAAACCAAGTTCAAGAGATGTGAAGCCTTCAAAATCCCTCTTCAATATGGGAGCAAATATAGACATCAAGACAATGTACCAAGGTGATATTGATTCTTTGAAATTAAATTACTAGTTGTAGTATTTAGAGGTTTATTTTAGTGTTCACATGTATATGAGTAATGGAAAATTTCATTTGCTTGTTTAAAATTCGAGGTTCATGCTCCAACTTGGTGGGAAAGCGAGATGGAAACACTTATTATAGAGGAGGATCTTTCAATAACTAAGTGGGGGGATTTTAAAACCTTTAAAATTTCCCAATTCGACCCTATTATTTATGTAGAGGAAAAATGTACCTAGTGGAATTACTTTAGGTAGAGATAAAAAAAACATGTGTATAGGAACACATCACAAAATTCTAGAAGATAGCAATAATATGGGGTATTTCTCCAAAGAACTTAGATGTACTCCTTAGGTGTCTAGGAGGAATACACAACCATCATTGAAAGAACGTGATGCTGATTAAAACTATAATGATGGATGGGGCCTGTTTACCAATACAATACCTAGAAAACATAGGCCAAAATAAATGGAAGTCAAGTGATTCAAAGTAGAATGATGACAAGGAAGCTTACAAGGAGGGGAAAAATAAGTGGAAAGGAAGGAAGGATAAGAAAAAAAAAACTTGAACACACTAGTGAAAACATCATAGAAACCACTACAATATTAATGGCCACATCGAGGAGAAGTGATAGAAATTGCATATAGAGATCAAGATGAAGAACTAGAAGAAGGATGGGAATAAAAATAAAATAATTGCCACATATTTGAGTAATCAAGTTGAAAAAACTCTATCATGGATGAAATTATTATCTTCACCTCTTTACAGAAGGTGGTGAATCTTATTATCCTTCATTAATAGGAAGAGAAGGAGACGACCAAACCCTTCCATATAGATATACAAGTCAAGAATAGAAATATTAATGGTTTGTTCAACTTAGGTTCATAAGAAAATATCATATTAGAGGATTTTGTCAACAAAGTTGGATTGGAGGTTCGCCATGATCTATCCCATATCCATTGTAATGGGTCAATAGTGAGGAAGATATAAAGGAAAAAAAAAATAGTGAAATTAAATTTATTATTAGTGTAAATTTTATCGATGAAGTAGAATCGAATGTAGTTCCACTTGATGTGTGTGGGGTTGTGTTTAAGGTACTTATATGTACATGCATGATGCAATGTCCATATGGAGAACCAACGAAAAAAACATAAAAAGGATGGAAAATAATTCATTATCAACATGCATAAGGGAAAGTCAAATATTTTGTTGGAAAGCTAATTAATTAATCTTTTCTAGAAAGAATTATTCTTTATTATTCTTACGAGAGACCTAGTTTGTAGAAGATTCAATGAGAGTAAATGAATCCTTATAGGTGTGCACTAATGAATAGAGAAAATAATTGGAAGAGTTGTCATTAACGTATAGGGAATGTTTCCAAGATCTTAAAGGGATACCGCCTAAGATTGAAGTGGGGAAATAGATATAATTATTTCCAAACTCTCCATTGCTAGACATTAGTTGGTATAGGAAATTTACCATAGAAGCAAATGAAGTAAAGACACAACTGCAAAAAATACTAAAGTAGGGTGTTATTTGACCAAGTACCTCACCATGCAGGTCACCCATTGTAATGGTGCCAAAGAAGGATGGGAATTAGTAAATTTGCATTTATTACATATCATTAAACAATATTCATTAGGAACAGATAAACCCTAGCCAATATTGATGTCTTTTTGGAACAATTGTAGCAAGAAAAATACTTCACCAAGCTAGATTTAAAATTATCGTATCACGAGGTTCAAGTTAGAGAAGAAGATACCTAAAATACCACCTTAAAAAAATTTCAAGGTTGTATAAGTGGTTAATCATGCCATTTTATGTAATGAACTAGCTAAATTCATGATATAATAAATTATCTACTAGATTAACTACAAATAAATTCTAGATTCATTTTTTGTTTTTTATTTGTATGTTATCTTGGTTTCTAATTATACTTGGGAGGAACACATATCACATCTCATATATGTGCTATAGGATTTTAAGAAGCACTACTTGTTGAAAAATGAGAAGGAATGTGAGTTTGTGTAGTAGTGCTTGGTGTATTTAGGCTATACAATTGGTGGAGGGGAGATCAAGATAGATCCTGAGATGAAGTCCATCATGAAGGGGTTGGTTCCTATAAATGTTTCTGAGGTCAATATTTTCATTGGGGAAACACAATACTTGAGGAAATTAATAGTCTCATTTTCAGCAGTAGATGCACCACTCTTGGATATAACATTGAGTGACAAATGTTTCTAGTCAAGGAAGGGTAAAAAAAATTACTTTGAAGAGTTGAAGAAGAAAAGTGGTCAAGAATTAGTTGTTGCATTACTAAAATTACAATATCCCTTCGGAGTGGAGACATATATGAGTGGGTATGTTGTGGGAGTGGTTTTTATGTAAGGAGGAAGACCTATATAGCTACCATGCTGAAGTGTTTCGTGGAGCGATTCTCAACTACCATAACTATGACAAGGAACTATTTACATTATTACATGCTATCAAAAAGTGGAAATACTATCTAACTGTAAAGGAGACAATCATCCATAAATATCACTAGCCAATATAGTACCTAAAGGCCTAAAACAAGTTACAACACACCAAACTCTACAGGTGAATGTGGTTTTTACAAAAAATTAATTTATCGATCAAGTACAGGAAGGGGAGCACAAACAAGTTTGATGACATGCTTTCAAGGCCATATACATTAAAATAAAGGCTTTGGGAACTCTGATGCACATGGATCCTTTCATGCATGATGCATATAGAGTGGCATATATTAAGGATGATGAATTTAGGGAGGTATATCAGCATCTATAGGGCTAGATTCACGTTGACTATGGTGATAAGACAATCAAATATAATCTCCTAAATGGGGTACTCTACAAGCTATAAAAACTATGTGTTCCTAAAGGTGAGTGATTATAGTTGATTAGAAAGCCACACACCTCGAATTTTGCAATGAATTTTGGTGTTGGGATTATCATTTCCAATTTGTAATGGTATTTGTATTGGCCTATGATTCAATAATATGTAGTTAGGTTCATTAGAAGACGTATGCTTTGTTACTAGTAAGCCTAGTAATAGAAAACATGGTCTATGCCATCCATTACCTATACCCACTCATCCTCAGGAAATCATTTTGATGGACCTTGTGGGAGGTTTACCAAAAACCAAGAAGGCACATGACTATCTATTTGTGGTAGTTGATAAGTTTTAGCACGGTGTGAATTATTATTCCCTATAAAAATACCATTAGTGGACAAGAAGCAACAAAATTGTTCTTTGAATAGGTCTAGGTACATTTTTGGATACCAAGGAGAATCTTTTAAAATAAGGAAACTATAGTTATTAGTGCCTTTTGGAATACATTATGGGAGAAGATGGACAAGAAGTTGGAGAGGTATACAACATTCCATCCATAGATAGATGGGAAAATAGAAGTAGTCAATAAGACTTTTGTGTAGGTTTTGATGGGTCATAATGAGAAGCATCTGAAGACATAGGATGAACATATGAGAGATATATAGCACCCTTATAATTGAGTAGTCCACTCTTGTATTGTGAAGTCCCCATTTAGATGTTTTTTTAAAATATTTTTTTCCTTCACTTTTGGATATTTCATATAAGAAGAAAGGAGGAGTGGGGGAGTAACTCAAATGGGATGAACTAAAGGAAAAAAAAAATGTTGATAAATTAGATAGATCCATTTTCAAGTACATAAGAGATTTAAGAAGTCACAGGAAAAGTACACGAAAAATCATGATCAACACAAAATAGAGGAGTCATTCAAAGTGGGACACAAAGTATGGCTACAGTTGAGTAAGGAGAGGATACAGGGTCCTGGTAAGAAAAAAAAGGCTCTACAATATGATCCCTTTTATATATTGGAAAATGTGGGATGTGATTACTAATGACTCTGTATACTCCCATACATGAATTTTTACTCAGTGGTGAATGTTGAAAATCTCAAAATTTATGAGCCTTTCATGCTAGATCTAGAAGGGAAGTTGACCTGACCTTCCATAGAAGACTTAGATCCAAATTATGAGGAAAATTTGATAGGGGATACAATTTTGTAGAATAGTTCAAAAAACATAAGAGAAGTGTAGGATTCTCTTTGGTATATTATGTTAAAAGGATAGCTTCTATGCAAGGTTAAATGCTACCCCATGGAGAGGCTAAAGGAAAAATTTCCTCACCTCATTCAATGAAGATTTTGGGAACCAAAATCATCAACAAATGGGGAGGTATGATCTATATTGGATCACTATATAATGTTTCATCCATTTTGATGATTTAAGAATGGAAAAATTGAAGAATTCAACTTATATGAGTAGTTTTATTTGTGGGACCTAGTTTAAAGAATTGGCGTATGAAACCTTTTGGGGCTATTTTGAGGCCTTGAATGAAATTTGTTGGGGATAAAATTTTCATAATTAATCATTGGACCCATGAAATTATTATACACTTTGAGACCTTTCAATGGTGTAAGAAAGGTATCAATTGTAGTTTGGATTAAAATGTGATGTATCTTAGAAGTTGGCCTATTGTGTTTGACCAAAATAATTTTAGAGGATTCCATGTCAACCCTTGTTACTCATGGAAAAGGGGATAGCCACATGGGAACTATGAATAAGACTCTAGAAATTTCAAATTTGTAACTCTAGTTGAGATTTGAAGGAGTCAAACTTAATCCCTAGTTAGCTATTGTGTTGTGATATAACTGAACCACTATGAGGAAAATGGTTCCATTCTATTCAAGTGCATTTTATTCTATAGTAAAGTAGAGTAGATAAGGGTGGAGAGATAGAGAGAAATATAAAAGGATGGGGTATGTGTTTTGTAGCAACCCATGGGCTATATGTTTCACGTAAATATGTAGAGAATTCCTTCTCCTTTGTATTTGTATAAGTTCCATTCCAAACAAAAGAGAGGGGAGAATCCTCACCTTCCAACTACGTTTTCTCTAGAAAGGGTTTCTGAGAGCATATGTTGGTGTTAGTTTTGATTGATATGTGACTATATGTCATAGTTATCTATTGTTCACTTTTTTTCTATAATATGCATAAAAAACAAAATTAATAACAACATATATGCAATCTAAATGACTTCACACTTCGTAGTATAGATTTTTGTTTATTTTAATAGATCTATTGTGAAAATTTGTCTACTAGAATATCCATACTAGTTTATATAGCAACAAGAGTACAATAAGTTTTCAAAACAATCCATTATGTTGGAAATATATCCCAAGAACCTATATGCACTCCTAAAGTATCTAAGCGGTTTTGATAGAAATTTAAGGAGACAAGTGAGTCTCTTTAAACATGGGATTATTGATGAGGTGTGCATTGAAGCACAATATTTGGTGATGAACATGAACAAAGGATAACAAAATGGTTTCAAATTAAAATACCACTAGGGAAATTCTGAGGAGGTAAATAAGAGATTGAAAGCAAATAAAAACAAGACATATCACTACAAAATAGTGAAAATATCCAAGAAACTATTTTAACCATTGTAGTATTAATGACCATATCAAATATAAGTGTTGGGAGATGCATCCCATGTTGAATCAAAAGAACCATGATGAGACAAAAAAGAATAACATGTTATGCATGGATTCATGTAACTAGGTAGACAATAGCTTAAATGCATATGAAAGTGTATTTTAAATACAATATAAAAGGAGATAAACCTAATTATATTTCATTCCAAGGAAGAGAAGAATATGAATGGACTCTTACATATGAAGATCCAAGTAATGAGGAAAAAAATGTATGTTATTTATTTCACTTCATATGCTAACCTCATCGAAGAGGATATAGTAAGTAATGTTGGATTAGGAGTTCATGACCTTCCCCACCCATATCAATTGGGATGGGTAAATAATGATGAAAATGTTAGGGTCATTGGGTCTACAAGATAAAATTTTCTATAAGTGAAAACTATATTTATGAAGTGGAGGTATATGTACTACCATATGTGTGTGGAATAATGATTGCAAACCCTTGCATCTACATGAGATATGTTATTTTGATGAGGAGAGGAAACCAATATCACTTTATTGATTATGGGAATTCCTTCATCATTAATGTAAAAAGTAAAATTCAAGATCTCTTTGATAAGTAGTAACCAGACCAAGAAATTGGCCATCTCAAAAAAGAAGTTTTTCTTTCTTTTCCTAAGATATAATCAATAAAATTAAGGGAATATTTGGGGGGATGTACTACAACACTAATTGGAGAAGCTTTGACAAGTGTATAGACAAGTTTTATATGGTACTAAATGGTTACCACATAAAAGGAAACTAAAAAATTAGATATAACTCTTTCCAAACTTCCCATTTCCAAGCATAACATTATATGGATAGTCCATACTTGAAGAAGATGAATTGAATGAACAGTTGCAACAATTGTTGGAAAAGGGAATAATTTAACCGTGGCTCATCTATAATGATAGTGCCAATAAGGATGGAACTTGGTTTTGGGTATGCGTTATATTATTTACACAACCACCCTCACACATTTTACATTGTGCTAGGTGTAGAAAGGAAATGGTGGAACCCACACAAAAAATTAGGTTGTTTTTTCATATGTTTTTAGTAGTTTTCATTGCATATTTTTTTTATTTTAGGGGTTTAATGGCACATCATGGTTTATAACATGGTTTCTTAGTTTTGGTTAAGGAATTATGGCTGTATTCAAATCCAATTTAAGTGAATTTGGTGGTTTATATGTGTTTGTGTATTTGTGTGTGTGTGTGTGTGTGTGTGCGCGTTTGTGTGTGTGTGTGATATTTTAATATTGTAAAGATAAATATACTATTTTTTTCTAATTTTCATGGATTTGGTTTCCAAGGTAAAATATCTATGTTAAATCCTATAGTAGGTATCATAACATTTTAGTGGTCGGGGAGGACATGCTAAGAGGGCCTAGTCCTTCCCCCAAGGGACAAAATACATCGTCAACAAAAGAATTGGACACACGATAGGGAAGAGACTAGTTCTATGTTTGACAAAAATGAGAAAAGAGGAAATACCATGATGTTACTATAACTTGGATGGAGATAAAAACACCAAACCCCATGATATTCCACTTCAAATTTGATTTGAGAACCATCGAGCCATGTTGTTTAACAACATTCAATACTTTTGCATGTGAGCTCATTAGGGAACTGAGTGTGTTAAGTGCTCTCATGTTGAACATTATGGGGGAGGGTGGTATCCACACCTCCCTTTAACACCCATGCGGGAACCTTAATTGGTATGTTAAATTTGAGTCAATTTTAAAATTGATGATAAAATGAGATTGAGGATGAACACTGGTTCCTTTAAATGTGTTTTACTTTTAAATTATGTAGATTCATATTAACTTTGGATTCATCAAGTGATTAGAGGAATTTAATTATTGGATAAGAAAATCTCTTAGTTTTTAAAAGATCTAAAGTTAAGATAAATCTAGGTTGATTTGGTTTTTTATATATAATTATGGTAGTGGTAAGCGAAATTAGATTTTATTTTTATAATGTTATTTACATAAATAAATAGATATTATTAAATTATTATTTCCTACATTACTAAAAAACAACAATAAATATTTTTAAGCTTGGGTTAGTTATTGTAACACAAAAAAAATTAATTAATAATATTAAATATCACACCTTTATGAAGTTTAATATAATATCAGAGAAAAATAATGAAATTTTGAATGAGAAAAGGTTAAAATACTATAAATATTTCTTGAATCCTAACAAGTTCATCATAACTATGTTCATGAGCTTAGGAAACAAAATGAATATTGTTTAAAATAGTACTAGTTCTACCCATGAGAGTGTATGCTAAAATTTTAAATAATTATCATTATAGATGATTATTATCTATTTTAAAGAGTATAATTATGAATGTTATTTTAATATTTTTATGAAGAATAAGGTAAATAATAAATAGTAATAATGTTCAATGATGAAGAAAGTGAATTGCAAGAAATTACTAAGAATCATAACTGTGTATAGGCAACATGGACCAAATCTCTAAAGATGCAAACATTTCTTTAAGTTTTCAGATTTATAAAAAATTTTCACCTAAAAAACTTCTTAACATGACGACATTACACATCTCCTTTATACTAAATTGTACATAATTGAAATATTTTAACTATAAACAATTCTTAACTATAAGAGAAAAAAACAACCAACTTTCTATTATAAAAAATTAATCTGGATTTACATTATAAGTCTTGATATACTTCATATCCCTTATAACTACTAAATGTTTCATTTCCATATATATTTCTCCTATCCTATTCATTTATATCTTTGTATACCTAGAAATATGTCTACATAATCATGTTTATGAAGTTTCCCAACATTTAGATAAAACAATGTATTCTAGAATTCCTACATTAATATTTTCATAATAGATAAAAAAAAGCCATTTTAAAAAAGACATTTTTTTAAATTTTAACACGATTATGTGTCATTAATATATTATCATTTATTTATTATTATTTTTCACATATTTATCATTATTTTTCAAATTTCTAATATTAAGCACATAAAAGGTTATACATCATCTCTACAAAATAATATATAAATTAAATAACTACCCATATCAATGGTTATTGTTAAACTTTTATATTAAGAAGTCTTCACTATTTTGTTGATGAAAATATTAAAATACTATAAATATTTCTTGAATCCTAACAAGTTCATCATAACTATGTTCATGAGCTTAGGAAGCACAATGAATATTGTTTAAAATAGTACTAGTTCTACCCATGAGAGTGTATGCTAAAATTTTAAATAATTATCATTATAGATGATTATTATCTATTTTAAAGAGTATAATTATGAATGTTATTTTAATATTTTTATGAAGAATAAGGTAGATAATAAATAGTAATAATGTTCAATGATGAAGAAAGTGAATTGCAAGAAATTACTAAGAATCATAATTGTGTATAGGCAACATGGACCAAATCTCTAAAGATGCAAACATTTCTTTAAGTTTTCAAATTTATAAAAAATTTTCACCAAAAAAACTTCTTAACATGAAGACATTACACATCTCCTTTATACTAAATTGTACATAATTGAAATATTTTAACTATAAGCAATTCTTAACTATAAGAGAAAAAAACAACTAACTTTCTATTATAAAAAAATAGTCTGCATTTACATTATAAGTCTTGATATACTTCATATCCCTTATAACTACTAAATGCTTCATTTCCATATAGATTTCTTCTATCCTATTCATTTATATCTTTGTATACCTAGAAATATGTCTACATAATCATGTTTATGAAGTTTCCCAACATTTAGATAAAACAATGTATTCTAGAATTCCTACATTAGTATTTTCATAATAGATAAAAAAGCCATTTTAAAAAAAACATTTTTTTAATTTTAACACAATTATGTGTCATTATTATATTAGCATTTATTTATTATTATTTTTCACATATTTATCATTATTTTTCAAATTTTTAATATTAAGCACATAAAAGGTTATACATCATCTCTACAAAATAATATATAAATTAAATAACGACCCATATCAATAGTTATTGTTAAACTTTTATATTAGGAAGTCTTCACTATTTTGTTGATGAAATATAATTATATAAATTAGTGCAATTTTTATTTTTAATTTGATTATTTGAATATTGAACTATCACCAATAAAATTATCCTTTACTAAAAAATTAATATATCTTATTATTTGGTATTATATCATTAATGAAATTACCTAATTAATCTTAAAGAATATTTTATATATTATACATATTTTATCAATGTAAATCTATAAACTAGAGAACAATTTGTTTTTTATTTTTTGAATTTTAAATTTTGTATTTGATTGTTATTAATTAATATTTAATCTTTTATGAATAAAATCATAATATATTGAACAATATTTTTTCTCATTTGCTTATTTTATTAATAAATAAATACAAATTATATTAAATAAAAAACTATCTTTATCATATAATAAATAATTACATACTTCTTTATCATTATTTATTTCAATTATATAACACACTCAATCAAAATAATAACAATTTTCTTAAATTTCCAAGATATATACATTTCATTTTATTAAATTTCCAATATTTATATACATTTACTTGAAATTATTATTATTCTCATATATTAAATAAAAATATAATATTTATTACTTTCTCATCAACTAAATAATATAATTTAAGTGGCAAATATAACTTTACTCATTTTCTTAATTGAGCCATGATTGAGTATTTCCCATTTTGAGAAATCATAATAATTTTGTCACTTTCATTTCCACAACTCAATCATAAAAATAACATTTTTATATATTATATATTTATATAATAAATTTCATTAATTTTAAATAATAAAAAATCATTATTATGATTACAATGCTGAATAACATAGATATTTATCATATTCATTTCCACAACTTAATAATAAAAATAACATTTTTAATTATATATTTAATTTGATATTATTTATTTATATATTTAATTAGATATTTTTTATTTATGTAATAAATTTGATTAATTTTAAATAATAAAAAATCATCATTATAATTACAATAAATATTATAAATATTTATGATAATATTTTTTTTTTAACTCCTAGATCTATTAATCCTAAATTATTTAAATCAGTAATTCTCACAATCTATTAAAACTCAAAATTATTATAAATCTATAACCCTCTTAATTACCAAAATGGGAAAAGAAATTTATTATTTTAATTCATTAAATGTAGTTAACTAGTTTCCTTTGAATAAGGATAATAAAATAGTTCCAATAAAAAACGGTGGTACAGATAAGTACAACCTCAGTAAGAGAATGATGTTAAGAGCTGTTAGGGAAATGAATTTTTCATATAAGAATTTAAACTTTCTATGCTCAATGTCATTTTATTTAAGAAATAAAATCGATTTATTGCAATTATAATAATATTTAATTTTATTTTTTTAAATATTTTTTTGGACAGACCATACAACCAATTTCAGTAGGCCCATGGGGAGGCAAAGGTGGCGAGATATGGAATGATGGAGTGTATAGTGGCGTTCACCAAATAACCTTAGTCTATGGAGAATTTATAGATTCCATTAACATTGAATATGATAGAGATGGAACTCGTGTTTGGTCCAGTCATGGTGGAAAAGGAGGATACAGAACTCAGAAGGTAATGGTCTAATTTATGATATGTGCATTGAATATGCTATAGAATTTATTTTGCAATTTGTAAAAACTTAATATTTTAGTTATGAATCTTCCACTCATATATTATCATTTTAATGGACAGATTGAATTGGATTATCCGAGAGAGTATCTTACTTCATTTAGTGGGCATTATAAGAGCTATGTAACATCTTTAACCTTTGAGAGCAATTTGAGGAAATACGGACCATATGGTGTACAACAAGGGAGTTATTTCACAGTCCCTCTGCTGGAAGGAAAAATAGTGGGATTTTATGGTCGAAGTGATTGGTATTTGGATTGTTTGGGAGTTTATCTTTCAAGTTTGCAAACTCAAATGACTTCTCAGGTATGAGTTTTTATTATTGAATTCGAGTTCTGCTTTTTATTTTTTTAATTATTTATAATTTTGTTCAGTTTTAGAGCTGTTAAGTGTTGAATATTTATAATTTTGTTCAGTTTTAGAGATTTTAAGTGTCGAATTCTTGGTCGAAGTAAAGGTGATAACTGTTTATTTATTATTTTGTTTTTTAAGAAAAAAAAATATAACTTTATTTATTTATTTATAAAATCACTTTTTATACATATAAGTTTGGCATGTACTAAAAATTATCTATGTAATGGATCTCGGTTCCAAAAATGGTATATAACCATAAATAAAAAGTACAAACTCCTATATCATAACAGTCTATCAGTAGCTCACGACATAACTAAACAATTTACAATATTATTAGGAAGTAAACATAAACTCCATATTTTGAGTCCAATGTGATCAAAATAGAAACAGTTGGTTGCTAAATCAGTCTTTAACTAGTCCAATGTGATCTTTAACGATGATAATACTTAAAAAAATCATTGTTCTGCTGCTCTCTTATCATCCATTGCCCAAAACCCACCTATAGTCATTTTGAGAAGTTGTGGGCATTAAAGTTGAGTTCCGGGTAAATGTGAGAAATACTGAAATGGTTAAACACATCTTTTAATCTATTAACTTTATTCAGCAAAGGAATTAGGATTAAATGGTGTCATTTGTATATTCCTTTGACTCAGTTGATAATAAGAATGAATCTCCAAATATTTTTCTTTTTTCAATAACAAATTTCAGCCAAAGAGTGAGGACTTTTAATTCAGCATGGTTATTGGACGTAGGTCCCAGTTCCATTTTGATGGAAAAGAAATGACTTCCAGATAACTACCTGCAACAAACATTTGGCTCCCTGTTAGATGCCCCATAAAAAAAGCCCAAGGCATATCCTACTTATGTTGACAGGATTGTGACAGGATTAAGCCACCTCACATTTTGTTCCCAAATTTTTTTGGAAACCGATAAAAATGATTTTTTTTGCCTAATCAACCAGAATATGTCTATTATTATTATTATATTTGAATATGCTTATTATCATTATTATTATTATAATATTTTTTAAGATGATTGGAATATTAAATATAATTTTTGTTATGTTGCATTTAAAATAGGAAATTATATATATATATATACCAATTCATGTAGATATTTTACACATAGTTTGTTGTAAAATTTCAAATAAAATTAAATATGCCATTTTTAAAAACTTAATAAATAACATTTAATGCTGTAATTAACATCAATATATAAATTACTAATATTTTTGTCCATGATAATAATTTTCAATCGCTTTTTTACATTCACATAGGAAAACATAATTTGTTCATTAAAAGCATCACATTTAAGCTTATGAATGTTGGTTAGTTAGCTAGCTTTCGACCTTCCAACAAGTCAATTTGTTTAACTACTAAATAACAAATTTTAATATAAATTTTTAAAAATCTCTAATAACAAAAAAAAATTATAATGCATTATAATTTTACATAAATATGAATCTTTAAATGATTTGACTTTACGGTTATGTGAAATAATCCAATATAATAATTTTATGGTCCTTGGATTAAAATGTTAATAAACATGTCAAGTTCGAATTAATTACTTAAAATTTAAGTTTGTTTTAAAAAAAATAGAACAAAGGTACTAAAGTGTGCATATGAAAATGCAAACCAAAAAATATATGAATGTTTTATTGAATAATAAAAATTGTATCTCTAAAATTTTATCTTGGTGACCAAATCTGCTAATATTTTTTTCTAATTCATTCTTATTTGCCTACTATAAATTTGTTAAATAACTACTTATACATTTTGGCAAAAATTATCTAAAATTATATTCTTTCATGGAAATGCATGTTCCTTTGTCTATTTGGGTATTCAAGTGGGAGAACATGAATTTACATATTACTATGATTCCATATTTTCCATTTTCCTTAATTTTATTTTTTTATTTTTATTTTTTTTTTTAAATCTGAAAATATGTTTTTGTTTTACCTAATATCCATTAGGCCTTATTAAAATGCACACCAATTTTAATTAGTGTATGAAATAAGGAAATTAAAAGTATGTTTTTCAATTTTTACAAGCTAGTTACAAAACCCATATATTAATTTTCCTTCGCTCCTTTTTCATTTTTTGTTGATAAGTCGAAACTTTCTAATTATGCAAAAGGATTACATAAATGTCCATAGATTTCCAAAATCCTATGGTCCTCACTCTTCCTAGATTTTTTGGCTAGTAGGTAGTTACCAAAAAGGATCATACATTGCCAAAAGGATTTAGCCATCCATAAACAAAAAGGGATAGATAACCAAAATACCATAAAATCAACAAACATCCAAGAATAATTATGCATCTGACGAAGTTACCGAAGTATGATTTTCTGGTCATGAACTAGATGATGGTGGAGGTTCGAACTCACAGTGAACATGTTTCTCCATATGAGCCATACGACCCTCTGGATAGTCCAAGTCATTTCCCCATTTGCAAGTTTTCTAGTTTGACTTGCATGTACCACTGGTCGCATGTACCAATAGTCATATAATTGTGGGACTTATGGATAATCCCCTCTAGATGCTATCTAATGTACTAATTCCATGACATATAGGGATTCATTAAAACATTCCTAATTTTGGGTTTATGGTGAGTTACAACTCAATAATTAAAGCGCTTTAGGGACAAATATGAAACTAGTCTTGGGGGCATAAAATGAACAAAATAATAAAATTGAGTGTCATCAAATCGCACACGTGCATTTGGTCGATTCATAGGCCTAAAAATTATGCATCTATTCCTAGATTTTTTTTTTTTACAAATTTGACCCCTAAATCCAAATTCTTCTAATGATCCTTACTAAATGAAACACTAGCTCTGAACAACACCCAATAATTTTTTTTACAACTATGTGGCCTATAGGAAAAGGGAAGAGATAGAGGAAATTTTAAGTCATGATTCTATTAAAGGCAATGGTTAATTGAACTAAGGATGATTTAGGGGTTTATGGTGATTTTGAACTTGGAGGTCAGATTCCTTTAGGGGCACATGTAAAATGGGTGTTAGGGAGTTCATAAAATGAATGAAATAAGTAAATAATGTGTATTCAGGTCCTACATATATAGTTTTTCCACATAGAGGCCACTACACCATGTAGTGGTGTTATGGATAATGATTTTCAAATTTGACCCATTGATCCAAAGTAATCAAATGTACTAAATTTTGTAGAGATAATGGTTTGTTAAAATAATGGCCAATTTGGAGCCAATAGTGAGTTCAAAATTAAGGGTTATAGCCCTTTCAAGAGAATGTAAAATTGGTCCTTATGAATACAATATGAAATGAGCAATAATACTTTATGTAATTAGATCCTAAACTTGTATTTTTTCTACCCTAATTTTGAAACACTCTTTTTCATATCTAGGGATGATTATTTAAGTATTTAACCCCTAAAATGATAACTCTAGTCATGTTCCATATTGAGAAAAACATTAGATCAGAAAACTAGCCATTAGAACATGTCCCAACTATTGAACTTGTGGGATAAGGGGGGCTATAGAGGCAATAGAATGTTGAACGCCCATCAAAGCTAATTATTTATTAAACAAAACTATGATTTGATATTTATGGCTAGTTGCAACTCATGGGTTGGTGTCCTCTTTACACACATGTGAAATTGAACATGGGGGTATACAAATGAGTAAAATAATGAAATTTCATGTTGTTGGACCATATACTTATATTTTATCTATCCAAATTTCATGGAAATGTCTAATAACACTCAAAATGACTTCCTTCAAATTTGAACCTTGGTCCAAATTCTTATGATGTTCTGCATCGAGAAGACCCTAGCTCTATGAAACTCTATAATAAAATATGTTTTTGGTCATGGATTTTAAAAATAATCGGGTTCTTAAAAGTAATATAATGTCCCAAGTTTGATGGAGTATATTATTATGAACCGCGATTCGGCTTGGGATCTAGATGCCACTTCACTTCTAAAATAGCTAGAGAAAGATAAATTGTATGTTCTTTAAGTTTCTATGATTAGATTATTTTCTAATAGTCATATAAAAAATATTTTGACTAGTTATTCTTTGGATTTTGAAGATCCATCATGATTTGGCTTCGTTAACTCATTGATTTTATGTGAAAAATTTTGGTAGTATCCTTTTTTTTTAACTCCCTTTTGGTATTAGTTGTCTGTGTTGGTTTAAAATTTAATATCATTTATAAAAAAATTGTGGCCATTCTTTCCATTATCCATTCATAGCATGAATCCTTCTATGATAAAAATGTGTTAATTTTGTTGAGAGTTTACTAGTTTATATTGAATTCAATGATTGTTTTTGTTATAATTCCATTTTCCTTTCATTATTTGAGAATCATGTTGATTATTTTTCTTTTGTGAATGATATAATCTATTTCCATCATTTTCTAGAAATTTACATGGATTAAATGAACATTGGTTTGAGCTTGCTAGCTAAGAAAAAAAGCTATCGTAGAAATGTGTTGGTTAGCTAGGGTTAGATAGGAATAAAAATAATGTTGAAAGCTATTTATTTCTATTTCTAATTAAATTATATAGCATAATTCATATGTTTGTCATGTATTAATGATAAATCTAATTATCTGAAATGAACTTCATATTAACATTTTATGTCATCCATTTGTTTTATTTTTAGGTTGCCAAACTTGAATAACTAGAAGATGACAATGAAAACAATAATGAGGCTGGATCAATTTGAGATAATCATGATGACAAGGATGGTGGTGGAGGTGGCGGTTGCACTAAATATGAGGAGAGTCTAAATACTAGTGGAGATGTATAGGTTATATCCATGATACTACCAGCATTTTGTATATTTTTCTTTTCTTGCGTAAACATGTTCACTTTATTATGTGGACATCGTATTGACTTGTTTCATTGAGTGGCTTTAAGAAATGATTATACAATCATCATTTTAATTTTCTTTTTAACTGTGGAAATTATAAAAACTTGTTTTGTAGGATATTATATCTATATATTATTGGCTTGTTTATTTAGTTTTCCATGATGTTGTCTATGACATAATGATATTGAAATCATATATATTGACTTGTTCTATTTGATGGATATGATTATGTTGTTATAATATTACCTTATACCTTTTTCTGGTGTAAAATTGTAGGGATTAGATATGGGGTGTGGAAAGAAATCAACCCCGCCCTTATCTTGAAGGCAACATGGAGGTTGTTGATAGCATTTCAATGCCACATTATATAATCATTTACTATCACCACATATATTATATTTTCAAGAGCTTAAAATTTCACTTATAATATTTGAACTTGGATGGGTAGGATAAAAACTAATTTTCCCAACCATACAAGCTAAACCAAATTGAAAAAAAAAATGGACATTAAGGAATACCCTAGGAAAGAATTAAGCTTCCTTCTCTACCAAAAGGCAAGAGTAATGTTATCGATACGATGCCAAGAAAAAATTTTATACTCATTTATGAGCACATATATTACTCTTTTCAAGAACTTAACATGCCATTTACATGAGTTGAACTTAGGTGGGGAGGATAACAATTTTTTCACCCAATCATCCACGTTAAGCCCAACTAACATATCTTTCCTATATCTATTGAACATTTTTTATTTTAATTCATGTCAATTTTGTATTGAAATATGGTTAACCATGAGATATTACTTATATAAGGAAATTTTTATGGATGCACATTCTAGTTCAGTTAGGATGATTGTTTTTAATTTCCCTTTAACTACATTAATGATTGTTATAATGTTAATTCAAGTTGAGATATTTATTAAATATTGTATTTATTTCATATTTCTTAAAATACTTTGAATTACACAATTAGTATATTAACACTAATATTAAATATACAAATTTATTTGGAAAAAATCATATATGAAATGGATGAATATGAGAAATAAATTTTGGAAAAAAAACTTGATGCTAAAATGGATGAAATACTAGAAGCTATAGTTAAAGAAAAAACCTATTGTTAAAGGGGAAGCTTTAATGGAAGAAAAACCTAACATTCAAGTGGAAGTTGTATTTATTAAAATAAATAACAAGGTGCTAGAGTTGAATTTATAATGGAAATAAATCCAATTGGAAATACATAATGTTAAAGTGGATGTTAGAGCAAGAGAAAAAAATTTCTACAACCAATGTTGTAATGAAAGAATGGAATCCATTATGGATGTAAAATGTATTTTGAAAAAAATGAAATACTAGAAGATATAGTCAAACTAAAACTAGGTGCTAAAGTGGAAGAAATACTAGAACTTATAGTGGAAGCAAAATTCATTCAATGTAAAAAAAAAATGGTAAATTTGGTGGCACAAAAAAAAATACATTAGGAGGAAAAATCAACACAATACTTGGTCAAATTACAGGATGCTAAACATAGCACATAAAATAGAAAAAATGTTAACGCAAAATCAAAGGCGAGGAAAAGCTGGTCATTAAAGTTAGTGCTAAAATCGATGTAAAATAAAAAAAATATCACTTAACATCAAATTTTGTGTTGAAAAAATGTTCTACATTGACTACAAAAATACATTTAATTTAAAGATAAACTTTGTGTTCATGGAATATTTTTTTATAGTGAAATTATTAAAGAAAAGAAAAAGAATGCAATTTGTCTAAAAATAATCCTTCTACTTGTAACATTTAGCTCATCCTCAACTATACATTTCTATAATACTTATCAATTCCTTTATGAACTCTTTGATCTAACTAGTATCCCATGCATGCTCCCTTTTCCTCTTAAATTCTCTCATGCCTCCCTTATCATTTTTGTTTGGTGTGTATTATACTCTTTACACGACTAGTCACACATGCAAGGGGTCACATAAGGGGTGATAGCCCCCCCCTATTCGTTGTGTCCGGTGCAATAAGGGGGTCACCGGGGGGGGGGGGGGGGGTGCGTTTGGTAGTGCCTCCCCCCTGTCGGGGGGTTTGTAAGGGGGTGGTAGCCCCCCTACACAGGGTCTAGAGTACTTCCCTAAGAAATTTTTTTTGGACCCTATTATAGGTGGGCATACCTACCCATGGTTTTGTGCATGGGTTTTGCACAGTTTTGGGCATGATGGTTTTCTACCCATGGTATTTTGTAGATCCGTTCAAGGGAACTATGGTTATGCTCTAATCTAGGGTTAATGGGTTAGGGTTTATGAATGCTTCAACATGTATATACATGTATTGTAACATTGAAAGGAATATAATGAAAAAATAATCTAACAATCTTTGATTTGGGATCCAGGGGAAAATATGTGTGTGTATTTGTTTTATGCTATCAGCATTGTTTATTTTATGTTTTAAGAATTCATTTGCAGGTAACTTATGTACATGATTAAAACCAATAATTGGAAACTACCATCACTTAGATATAATGTTATAAAAACATATATGTTGAAGTAAAAATATTGTTGGAATATATCCCTTTAGAAGGTAATAATGTCTAGGTTATATGGAAAGAAACTTTACTATTATGTAAAAGAGGCATATCCCACATTCAGCATGGAGTAAAATACCCTTGTAATAGATTATTATATAAAGAGGTGGGATTACGTTATCCCATATGTATTATTGGATGTAATTCCTCCATATCTATTATATATAACACACATTATGGAGTCTGCTACTATTTTCTATCCTTTTCAGTTAAAAAAATTATGTAACAACATTTTCTTCAATTGGTTGAGAACTTATTAGCTATAGTTGTGCCATCAAATATAATAGCCATCAAGGCTTCTCTCTAGGAATTTTAAATACAATATTACATTATTTTCTAAAATTTGACTTCGTCATTGGATCTAGAATAATGAATAAGCTAGGATCAACTATTGGCTCATTAAATTTGGCTTTGTCTTGCCAAAATTTTAATTATTTTGTTTAACTTAGCCTTGGTAAATTTAAATTTTTATAACCTAATTTTTTTTATGCATATTCAAGGTCTGGTCTTTAACAATTCTATTTTTATTCTACCAAGCTTGATTTTTATTTTGAAGCTAATATAATTTTCTATAGGAGCCTACTTTTAGTAAATATTTTTGTTGGGTTCAATTTTCAACAATTTAGCTATTCAACCGCATCCTACATTGTACAGGCCTATACATATCTATATGACCTCATAAGGTTTGGAGGTTTTTGTAGCAGTACATGAATGGGTTTGCATGTTTCTTTGGTAATAGGTTTCTCTAGGTTCATTTTTCAGTGATATACATGTTGGGCTCCTTCTCTCCTCTTTATATTCATTGTATGGGTCTATATGGAATTTGTATGGTCGTTTGTTTGGTATAAATTTTTTGAGGACCAAGATCTAGTGTGCATAGGGGGGTTGATATCTATACCAGCCTAGATCCATCTTAACTCCAGATCTATCAAGTGCCAAGAGGGATCAAATATCTCGAGGTGAAAACCTATTTTTTGTGTGCAAAACTTAAGGAAAGGTTAGCACCTCGAGAGATTTTATCCCTCTCGATGCTTGGTAGGTCTAGATTTAAGATGGATCTAGGATGGTTTTAGTCGTGTGTGACAAAGGAAAATATATCAAACATGCTTAATTTTATCAATAATATGTAAATACATCTAATATTAATATAATCATTTTATATATGCTAAAAATGTCTGATATTTATGTGGTCATTTTAATTTTAAAGTGACAATGTAATAGTCTTGAATGATAGAAAATGTGAATAATAAGAATTTAGTCAATTAAAAAGAGTACTCATTGTGATAAATATAAAATTATTTTCTTCTACCATTCTTATTCTCACCCTTGTTAGTATTATCATCTTTTCATATGGATTATATGAAAATGAAAGTTGAAATCACAAACCATTTAAATATTTAGCTCGCGCTATTGTACTAAACATCATACCTTGTCTCTCTTGCTCTCCAATATTAATAGGTTGAATTACTATAAAATAAAAATAAATGTACATTGTCAATAATTTTTTGTGCTTACACTGAAATTACTGCATATTGTTAATCCAATCACTTTAAAATTAATGTATCATCAAACATCCAATTACATCAAATTAGAAATCAACATTACACTTAAATCAATGCATCTAATGAAATAAATCAAATAAGATTAGAAAACAACATCTACACTCAAATATATTCATCTAATGCAAGTAATCAAATAGGATTATAAATCAACATCTACACTGAAATCAATGCATCTATTGCAAGTAAGAAAGTAAGAATAGAAACCAACAACTACACTAAAATCAATGTATCTAGTGCAAGAAATCAAATAGGATTAGAAATCAACATATATAATGAAATAAATGCATTTAGTGCAAGAAATTAAATATGATTAGAAATCATCTACATTGAAATAAATGCATCTAGTGCAAGCAGTCAAATATAATTAGAAATAAAAATATGCACTGAAATTAATGCATCTAGTGCAAACAGTCAAATAGGATTAGAATTGTTAGGTCCTTATATTACTAGTATAGTCCCTTATTATTGTTAGTGTAACTCCCTTATTGTTATTGTTGTACCCCTGTAACCCCCATATTGTTATTATTGTGCCCTTACATTATTATTGTTAGGTCAGTTAGGATGACTTTGTGGCTCCACTAAGATTACATTGTGGCCCCATGGACTCCTATATATAGAGAGGAGGTTTTGTCATTTGTATCATCCAAGAATTTTTCATTCATGTAATGTATTGGAGGTTTCCCCCTCGAAGTGGCTTATTTATAAGGTGTTGATATCTCTTTTCTTCTCTTTTTGGAGCTAGTTTCACAACATTTGGTATCATAGCTTTGGATTCTAGGGTTTCACTGCCCCAAACAGGTCATCATATAATTTTTGCTATAACTTTTTTTATACGGAGGGTCAAAAGCTGAAAGTTTTAGAGTGCGAAGCTGAAATCCTGAGGAACATCATCGCAAAATTTCAGAGCTTGGTTTGCAATATTTTTAGAGATATGATCTGTGGAAGTTAGCTCTTTTTGCAGGCTCGTGAATTTAACCTAAATAGGTCATCATGGCATTTTTTCTATAACGTTTTTTCTACAAAGGTTCAGAAGCTGAAATTTTTAGGGAGCGAAGAAGAAATCCTGAGGAAGAGCGTCACAAAATTTCAGATCTTTTTTCACAACAGTTTCTGAGAGATGGTCTATGGAAGTTAGTTCTTTTGTAGGCTCACGAATTTCATCTCAAAGAGGTGATCATTGAAAAATTTTCATAACTCTCTCTTTGAGCATCGGATTGGAATTCTATAAAAAGTGGCCACAAGTACACAGATTGTAGTTTTCAGTATATCAATTTTAGAGATGAAGGAGGAAATAGTGACACATCCCAGGTCATACAAATTCGCTCTACTGAACCAGTCCATAATTAGGTCATCATAGGAGATTGGGCATAACTTTTTCTTCAAGAATCCAAATCAGGTCAGACCTATGGCATTCAAAAGAAGATTCAGAGGGCTACCTCAGGGTTGGATTTCAGATATTGAAGATCCGAAATCACAAAGATAATTCAGTTTCAATATCAAGCTCCTCAAAATCAAGAAAAATGTGTGTATTTTTTTTCAAATTGCATAAGTCTTGTTTGAAAAATCAATTCTAGGTGATTCCAAAGGCCTATTTAGCATAGATATCAGTATTGGGTTCTAAAATGCCTCCTAAAAATAATTTAACACCCATTAAGCCTTCAGAAGGCTCTACTATGACTCATGAAGACGAAGAAATGCAACATGAGATATCAAAAGTCCATGAACAAGTGCACCAAATTTCGCTATCGCAAAGAGAAACAAAAAATGAAATGGAATTTTTGAAGAAATGCATGGAAAATAAGATGGATGGTTTAAAGAAAGGCGTGGAAGCTAAGATGAATGGTTTGGAAGCTAATATGGATGGCATGGAAGTTGGCATGGAAGCTAAGATGGATTACATGGAAGCTAAGATCGATGAAAAAATGGAAAACATGAAGAATGATCTAAAAGTAGACATCGAAGGTTTGGAAAAGTCTACAAGAAATGTTTCCTAATGGACAAAATATAGTAGAGGAAAATCATGATGAGAACAAAATAAATGTTAATCGTGATTTCATAAACTCTAATGTTGGATTAAAGAACCACCATATTCCAAAGATGGATATGAGGAAGTTTGAGGGCAAGGATCTCGTAACATGGATACTACATATGGAGCAATATTTTGATCTCAATAATGTGTAAAACACACAAAAGGTACACATTGAAAATTTACATTTAGAACAAAATACATTTGTATGGTATCGATGGCTTTGCTCCCGTAAAAAAAATTGTCACTTGGTCAATTTTTACGGAGGAAATGATAGCACATTATGAGGATACAAAGAGCAACACCTTCATTAGCCAATTGATCAATCTCAAACAAAAGGGTTTAGTGGTGGAGCACATTGAGGACTTCCAAAAATTGAATCTAAGGGTAATTGATATTCCAGAGGAACACATGATTGATGTCTTCATAGGTACTTTAAAGATAACATCCAACATAAATTTCGCGTTTGGGAACCGGATTCATTAGAGAAGGCATTCAGGTTGGCAAGAAAAATTGAATGTAAAATTATGGCGACAAGGAAGCCTACCACTCACATCTATAAAGATGGAAATTTTGCTACTCCTAGACTTCCACAACCTACAAGGTTGACACCACAACAATTGGAAGAAAAAAGAGAAAAAGGGCTTTTCTACAGTTGTGATAGCAAATACACTAAAGGTCATAAGTGTGTTGAGAAGAAATTATTTTACATAGATTGTGAAGAGGAGGAAGAAAGTGAACAAGAAACTTTAAAATAAGAGGATATACACCAGGAAGCAACCCTAGAAGAAGAAGAAGTGAGTCTGACCATATCATGTAATGCATTAGCAGGAATTACCACTCCTCAAACTCTCAAGATATGACATATCAAGAAGAAAAATGTAATAGTGTTGATTGATTCGGGTAGTACCCATAATTTTATTCATTATAAGTTAGCCAAGGAATTGAATTGAATTATTTCCTATACCCAACACCAGAATGTCAAGTGATGCTTGCAAATGGAGGAAATATAAATTTCTCTGGAAAATGCCATAATATCAAGCTATCCATGGGGGAATATGTATTCAATAGTCTAATTCTTTCCATCCCAATGGGAGGTGCTGATGTCGTACTAGGAGTGCAATGGTTACAATCTTTGGGGACGGTAGCCTTTAATTTTCAAGAACTTTTCTTGAATTTTTTTTCGGAAGGAAAGGAAATCAAATTATGGGGTATCACAGGGAAGCCAAGAAATATAATAAGCTCTAATGTCATGACAAATCTTCTGAAGAAAGAACAAAGAGGCATAATTTCACAACTATGCTCACTAGAAGTTCCAACATCAAAATCATCTATTTCTCCAGATCTCCAAAGAGACTTGGACAATCATTCCAAGTTGTTTGATACTCCCAAAGGACTCCCACCTATTTGTGATCATGATTATGCTATTAATTTGATTCCAAAAAGTGTTCCTCCAAATAATCAACCTTACAGTTATCCTTATGTCCAAAAGAGTGAAATTGAACGTGTGATTGCAGAAATGTTAGAGGCTAGTATAATTCAACCTAATCAAAGTTCTTTCTCTGCTCCAGTAGTATTGGTGCACAATAAGGATGGATCATGGCGCATGTGTTCGGATTATAGGGAGCTCAATAAGCTCACTATTAAAGATAAATTTCCCATTCCTGTGATTAATGAATTATTGGATGAATTACATGGAGAAATTTATTTTACCAAGTTGGATCTTCATTCAGGATATCATCAAATTATAATGAGGATTGAAGATATTTCAAAAACAGCATTTCAAACTCATTAGGGTCATTATGAATTTTTGGTCATGCCTTTCGGCCTTACCAATGCACCTTCTACATTTGAAAGGTTGATGAATTCCATTTTCAAAACCTTCTTTAGAAAATTTGTGCTAGTATTTTTTGATGATATAATAATCTACAGTAGGTCTTGGAAGGACCATGTTCAACATGTTGACAGGGTGCTCAAACTATTGGAGGAGAAACAATTATATGCAAAAACATACAAATGTTTCTTTGGAGTACAACAGGTGGAATATCTGGGTCATATTGTATCTCACGAGGGTGTTAAGGTAGACCCTAACAATATTAAATCCATTAAGGAATGGAAAGTCCCCACAACCATAAAAAAATTCCATGGATTTCTCGGGTTAACAGGGTACTATCGCAAGTTTGTTAAGAATTATGGGAGAATAGCATCACCTCTAACAACATTATTGATGAAAGATGCATTTTCATGGACTCCTGAAGCAACTAAGGTGTTTGAACATCTTAAAGAGGCAATGTGCCTAGCACCAATCTTAGCTATGCCAGACTTCACAAAAACCTTTATTGTAGAATGTGATGCCTCAGGAAATGGAATTGGTGTTGTTTTAATGCAAGAAGGAAGACCCATCTCTTTTGAAAGTCATTCAATCAAAGGAAAGTATTTACAAAAGGATATTTATGAGAAGGAAATGTTGGCAATACTACATGCACTAAAGAAATGGAGACCTTACCTAATGGGAAGACACTTCAAGGTAAAAACTAATCATGATAGTCCTAAGCACTTTTTGGAACAAACACTATCTTCGGAAGAGCAACAAAAGTGGGTCACAAAGATGTTGGGTTATGACTTTGTTATCATATACAAAAAAGGGAAGCTAAATGTTGTTGCAGATGCACTCTCAAGAAAGGATGAAGAGGTGGAAGCATTGGTTTGTGCCATTTCTATTATCCAACCAGATTGGATAACTGAAGCAAGGGATGAAAGGAAGAAGGACGAAGAAGTTTGGACACTCATTCAAAAGTTGCAGCAAGATCATAGTACATCTTATACATTTAGTTGGAAAAATGATTCCTTATGTTACAATGATCGCTTATATATTTGCAAGAATTCCCAACTAAAACAAAATTTTCTTTTGGAATTGCACACTTCTCCTTTAGGAGGACACTCGGGATTTTTAAAAACTTACCACAGGGTGAAGAAATAATTTTTTGGGATGGCCTTAAATTTGATATTCAAAATTTTGTGGCGGAATGTTTGGTTTGCCAGCAAAATAAAGTTGAGACAATTAAGATCCCAGGTCTTCTACAACCTTTATCCATTCCAAGTCAACGTTGGGAGGATATTTCAATGGATTTTATCACAGGTTTACCTAAGTCTGAAGGAAGGAGTGTCATCATGGTGGTAAGTGATAGACTTACTATTAGCTCCCTATAATTTGCTAGATTGATTTAGATACAAAGTGACAAGGGTAACATCAAACCAAGCTTTAGATCTCTAGGATCTAACCCTCCTAGTCTCAGAGAGGGATCTCTCAATATGTTTGTAAGGATATAGATTGATGCTTTTAAGAGGTTGATTTTAGGCTAGATGTTAAGTGCAAGGTACTTTGATTTTTTTTGGTTGGGTATGATACTTTGATAGATTTTAGATAGGAAGCATGGAATATTGTTAAGTCATTGGGAAATGGAGTCAAACAAGGTCATGAATGAGTTCATCAATGGTGTCAAGAGCATTTGCAGGGAAATTTAACTTGGTTGGTGGATCTTTTAAGGTTGTGAAGGATTTATGAAATGGACATAAATATTTGAGAACAACAAACAAATAAAGGGCTGAGACAGAATTCTTTATATACTTGTAAACTGAGGGAATTAGAAAACTGATAAGAATAGCCAAAGAATCAAAGGCATAAGCGGGAACTAATCCATTTGATTTCAGACTGAAACAGATAATTAACCAAGACAAACATTCAGATAAAAACTTAGGAAGGTAAGAAACTTATCCAATTTTCAGAGCTTTTATCATCTAGAGTAGGAAAACATTTAAGATGCACAAGTAACTATAACTATAGAAGGAGAGAAAACTATAAACATCCAAAGTTACAGTTATAAGGTTTCCTTAAAACAATTTTAGCTAAGAAAAGGCAAAGAGCATGATTTTAAACAAACTTCTTTGAAAAACCTAGACAAAGCTGCTTTAAAGATATTATTCCAAGAACATAATGTTTCAAGGGCAAAAATATGCAGGGCTAACCATAAATCATAACTGATGCTAGCTGATCTAAATTATTCAAGAAATGGACAAGCTAAGAATTTGTTAGAGAGCAATAAATGATTTCTCTAATGTATCTAAGTAGAAGAAAACATTAAGAAAGTGAAGGAAAAACAGATTTAAGGTGCCATTAGAAACATTTCTTAATCTAAATTATTTTTCCTACTGCAACATAGAAATATGGAAAACATAATGGAAAACTAGAAAATACAAACAAAAGAAAACTTTCACCCTCAACAAAGCCTATGGATCCTGCAAGAAATCCTTCTCCATCAACAAGCAAATCAGATCATGCATAGGTTCCAAGACATCAGATTTCTCTTCAAGAGCTTCAAAGGAATATGTATTATTCCAGCTTCAGTCATCAAAATCCAACATTTACAATGAGTTCCAGTGCAGTATTTATACTACAAATGAGGAGGTGGAACTATGTTTTAGGGTTCAAATGTCATTTATGATAGAGTAAATACATTCCTAACCTTAATAACCATGCAAGGCATAAGGTAGGAACATCTGTAGATACCTCTTTGTTTTAATAAATTTTTATTTACTCTCTAAGATAAAGATAAGTGAAAAATATTGACTTTAAGGATTTATCTTATCTTTTACAATAACTGTCCTGACAGTTTAAATATCTTCTTTAGTGTAATAATTGCCAATTTTCCCTTTGAGATAGAAAGTGGGCTAAAGGTTTCAGTTTGACATATTAAGGGAATAACTGCTCTTTTTGATGTATTTTAGGCTCTTTAGGCCTAGCTTGCCTTAATTTAATCATTAAAAATGTGTCTAAATACTTATCTGTTTAGCCTTCATAATCCATTATATCATTTTTATCTCCTTTCGGACATTCTTTAAACTTATTTTCATCCTTTTTTAATTATGTTCTTAACCACTCTAATATTCATTTGAGCTTTAGCCTCTATCTTTAATCACTACTTCTTTGAAAATCTAATTTCTACTTTATCAACCTTAACCTTTAATTAACTTGCCCCACTGTCCTTCCTCTGTTTAAAACATTTGTTTTATTCTTTAATCCTTTGGAATTTATCTTTAACCCTCTGTTTTAAGGCTCTAATTTCGCCTTAAGCCTTTATAATCATCTTCGGGCTTTTTTTCCTTTCTCAACTATTTTAACTTTTAATCATCTTTCTGCTTTATTCGCTATGTCTTTATCCTTTAAACTATAGGATTAAGTCTTCTAATCTTCAGTATTTTGACTTTAATCTTCATCCTTTAACCCTTTAATCTCTGTCTTCACTTTATTTTCTTTTGTTTTCTTTTCAGTGTACAGGTGGTTTTCTTCGATGCGGGAGGGTTTGATTATATGACCAATGCTTATAAAACATTGATTAAAACCCAGATTTTACACCCTAGAAGCTTCTATTCTGCATTTTATTAGGCCTTGAGGTGATAAACTTTGGCCCTGTCCTTTATGGACTGTGGGAAGGGTTTTCAGCCTTAGAACGCCATCGAACCTGCATAAAATAAACAAAACAACATTATAAAACCCTGCGCATTGGAAATTACTGCTTACAAAGGCTGGCAGAGGGCGAGAGGAGTAGTAAGGAGGGGAAACAGCGTACCGGAGGAGATTCTATGGAAAAATCTAAGAAAACGGGGTTCAAATGTGAATTTGGGCGCGAAATATGGATTGGCGATTTCGGGAATACCGTCGGTGGTTTTCGCGCAGCATTGAGGCGGTAAGTGGTTTATCGCAAAACGAACGCGATACCACATAGGGTGCGACTCCTGTCCACCCAAATACTGCCGATTTCGCATCCAAGTTGCGTGTCGGGAGATTTTGATGGTCGGAGTGCGTAAGTCGTCCGATTTGCGGGGATGCGGATCGACGACAGTAGATGAGCGCGATGATTTGAAGAGTTGCATGGTGCACGAGGTGGTGGGACCATGGTGACATCACCTTTTTTTGTCGCGTAGTGGGGGTATGGTTGGGATATGGGATGGAAGGTAGAAGCATAGTAGCCATTAGATCAAGGCTTGAGGCCTTTGATCTATGGTTGAGATTTGTTCGCGCGGATACATGAGGAAGGATGGTCGGGTGATCGAAGGATGAGAGGGGAGAGCGATGACCATTAGATCAATAAGATCGATGGTCAATATCGCTTAAGGGAAATGCATAGTGTGGAAGAAAAAAGAATGAAGGAATGTGGCTAAGGGAAAAAAGGAAGGTTTTATGGGAGAAAAGGATCGTGAGCGGAGGCGCTCAGCGGGGGGGACTGGGCGTACGGAGGAAAATCTTGGGGTGTGCCCCCGTAATTAACCTCAGCCATCCGATGAAGATCTTCCGAAGTCAGCAGAGTCAACTGCGGGGGCACAAGGGGAGTATGAGCCGCTTGTGGCCGGGTGCCCCCGTAGTGATCCTGAGTCGTTGGATCTCCCAGATGAATGGTGGAGATCTGCTGTCGGGGAGAAAAAATATGAGATCAGCCACTTCGAGGGAGAAAACTCCTTTACATAGCATAAATGAAAATTTTTTGGATGATTGAAATGAAAAAACCTCCTTTCTATATATAGGATTCCATGGGGTCATAATATAATCCTAGCCAGCCTAATAATAATAATGTAAGGGCACAACAATAACAATATTTGGGTTTTATGGGGCATAATAATAATAATATGGGGAGTATAGGGGTACACCAATAACAATAAGGGGGCTACACTAACAAAAATAAGGGACAACACTAGTAATATAGGGACATAACAAAGATGATAGAGCCAAGGTCAAAGAATTCCTGTAAAAGGTGTTGAAGGATGTAGTTGCATTCGGCTTAGAGTTCGAGGTGAGGGTCAGCGTTGGATTTCCTAGTTGTTGGGACTTGTTAGGAACATTTATCCCATGGGAGAAAATAATTAAATGTAGGTAGAAGCTAAGAGAAAATTTGACTCTTCCCATGAGAATACCTCCTTCTTAAAAGGAAAGAAAATAGTTAACTATATAAGGAGATATTTCCAGTTGTTATGGTTAGTAAGAAATTTGTTTCATAATAGGGAAAGCTATGGAGGGCTCACAAGTTTAAATATATCCTATCAATTTTTTTCTCACTCTCCTCTAACGAGTCCAACGTTGCGATAAAAACATGACCAATTCATTAATGCCCCCTAACTAAATATCATTGATCCAACTACTCTTCCTCCAGAACCAGTCTACTGGGAATGGATATCTCTCTAATAGTTTCAATCATGACACTTTGTTGTTTTTATGTTATTGTAAATATTTCATTTCAGGAAATGAAGTCTAGTTAGTTAGGTTTTAGTTAGTATAGTTGTGCAAGTAACACACTCACATCATTTTTGTTACGATGAATCATTAGTAAATCAAGAAGGAATATTTTGTAAGGGATGCTAGTCCTGAGACCCTATAAAAAACAATTATGATACATTTTTAAAGGTTCCGAGTTTTGGTTTCAGAGGGATCTCGAACTGTTAATGGAGAAATAACTCAGAAATAAAATATCCTAGGTCCCCTTATAGAGGTTTCGAGCATTCAAAAGAATTTTCCCCACTCTTTAGCTCATATTCCTCAAGAATCAAATCTGAAGAGGTTTATGGTAACCCTCCTCCTTTTACATTTCCTATTATCCAAGAAGTTTAAGAAGGAAAAATCATCCGTGTTTCTAGTCCAACTCAAAGAAATAGTAATACTCCACCCCAATCCCATTCTGCTACCATCCATAACACTCCTCAACTAGGCCCCGTAGCAAATCCTTTAATACCTCCTTTTTAAAAAATGGTTGTGCCTAGTTTTCTACTCAATAAATATGCTCCGCAACACTTGCAACAACCTCTAAATGGGATGCCACAAGCTTATCTTAAACTCCTGCCAATATTTACTGGGGAATATGACATTTCAGCCCAAAAACATATCGAATTAGTTTGTGCTTTTGTTGAGCATCTGAATATGGAACATCTAGATGTAGTTCTAAGGCTCTTTTTTCAGTATTTAGATAGGGCTATGAAGTGGTTTAAAACTCTACAAAATTCTTCTATTAACACTTGAGAGGAGGAAAAGGTCTGTTTCATGCAGAAGTGGGGGGAGAAAAGGGACCATGGATATATTCTAATAGAATTCAATGCCATGAAGAAAAACCAAAATGAGGACATTGTAAAATTCATAAAATGGTTCAATAAATTGTACAAAATCCTCCCTGTAGAAATTAAACCTCCATAGGATACTGTCAAAGTGGTCTTTGCTAGAGCCTTCGAACCATAATTTGGTTTTACTCTCAGGGAGAGAAATTATCGTACTCTGGATCAAATCCAAACATATGCACTGAAGGTCGAGGAAAATTTCACCTCCACTGGAAAGTGGAAAGGGAAGATGGAATATGATAACAGGAGGAGGGTAAAGAAAGAATCTAATTCTGCATGCCACATGAAAGAATCCCAGGATCGGAAGCTAGAAGAGATGAAAAAGATGATAATGAATTTGTCTAATAAACTTGTAAAATTTGAGTTGGAGAGTAAAAACCCCCTTTACGAAATTCAGCAAGATTCGAACGGGAGTTTTAACCCCCAATACAGGAGGCCAAGAGAGAAATGATCAATAATATCAAATTCAACCTCCTTTGTACCTGGAGGATGAACTTGAGGAAAATATTGAAGACACTATATAGGTACAAGAAAATTAGTTCTCATTCATCTGAGAGAGAGAGAATAAGATTGAAGCACATGAAGGAGGAGAGGAAGATTCGAAATGCCCCACTAGATGCCAATGAAATAGATATTTACTATAAAAACATTTTTGACTTCATGCAAGATCAATTACACAGGAAATATAGCCCAAGTTCCTCTATAAAGTGGTCCAGAGTGCAAGATTGGAATGAATAAAATCTTCACCCAGATCCCCCTAAATCATCATATAAGGGGAAGAAAGTGTTCAACCTTGTCCCATCAACCAAAGAAGAGTCCTCAAATCCCCTCCGTCAAGAATCTGGAGCCTCCAAAATAGAGAAAATTCCAAACCAAATAAATCTAGTCTGCAATGAAAAAAAATAATCTTACAGTTCGGTTAAAATGGATAAGAACCCCTCCTCTTTAAGTCTCCAAAAGGAACAAGAGATAGTCAATATAGTTATCTTCATGACCGAATTACTCAAAGAAACTAGTTATAAATCTCAGGTTTCCCAGTTTATGAGTTCACCTTCCACAAACCCCCTGCAAGATATCCTTAACCTACAAGAAGAGAGGCACATGGTTCTGTTTGGGCCCCATGTAGAAGAGCATGATCCTTCCACTTGCAAATTCTATGTCACGTTGGTGATTCATAATTTTCTGCTACATAACTGCATGCTTGACTCACGAGTTTCTCACAACTTAATGCCACTACCTATAATGGAGAAATTATGTTTGTAGATAACAAAATCATACAAAGATTTATATTCTCTTGATTCGAAGAGAGTAAAATTCTTGGGTATGATCAAATATTTAGTGGTAAATCTGGTTCAAATTCTAATAAAAAGTGTGGTAATGGATATCGTAGCTGTTGATATTCCTGGAATGTTTGGCATGCTTTTGTCCAGGTCACGGGGAATGAAAATTTGAGTTCTTATTAAGCTCAACCTAACATACACTACCATTCTGGTGTTTGGTGGAGAGGAACATTGCTTATACAAGAAATCCAGATTTTTGAAGACAGTTACAAGGGAATATTGGTCAAACAATGCTCCTATGTATGGTAAATAGAAATATTTCTCTTGTTTGTTATTGGAAGAAGATGATAAAATTATAAGAGACACCCAGGTGGAATGTTTGGCTTAGCCAATTAAACAATCATTGGAGCATGACAAGGTATGGAAGTTATATTTTGATGGTTTTTATTCTAGGGAAGGAAATGGGGTAGGTGTGATGTTGGTATCTCTAGAAGGTAGCTTGATCCCTTTCTCTTTCAAGCTAAAATTTGAGGCCAAAAACAATGTTGTTTAATATGAAGCTTTGTTGTTGGGACTGCAAGCTGCTAGAAACCTTAATATTGGGTGCTTGACTGTGTTTGGGGATTCAGAGATGGTGGTGAAGAAATTAAAAAATCACTATAAAAACAAGCGTCCAAGACTAAAGTCTTACAGGAATGAATTATGGGATTTAATTGAAACATAACAGGATGGCTGAATCCTTGGAAGTTTCTATTAGCAATTTTAAGCCCCCTCAAAATCCCCTTCTTAGATATGAAGTTGAGGTTAGATATAAGCCTTTAGTACCATAAAATATGAATTACCAGTAGGTTTTTGAGGAAGAGGAATAGATCAAACATTTTATGTAGGTCATTGGTGAATTATAAAATTCAGTGCTTGATCAGGAGGACGAGAATATGATAGATGAACAACAGGCAGGTTGGGAGGAATCTATTGCTAGTAAAAAATATTGCAACTAAAGGGAAATACCATCCCCAGAGGTTTGGCCCCTTTAGAAATGTTTTTTAACTCTAAATATGTGGATGCTAATCCAACCAAACAAGAGATTGAGGAAGAGGTGGAAGGTTGTAATATTGGCATAGAAGAAGACCCTAGAGTTATCAAGCTAGCTAAAGAAGTTACAAGGGAATCCAATATATATATATATATATATATATCTTGACCTTTTCAAGGAGCACATGGATGTGTTTTCTTGGTCCTATGATGATTTGAAGACCTTTGACCACAATATCATACAACACAAAATTCCCTTAAAGGATAGGATGAAAACACAAAAGCAAAATCTCAGACAAATCAATCTATTGTTGCTCCCATCAATTGAAAATGGAGGGAAAAAATTTCTATAGGTTAAGATTATTGTAACCTTGAGATACTCATATTGGGTAGAAAATTTGGTCTTGGTAGGGAAGAAAAATGGGGAAATTAAGCTATGCATGAATTTCAGAAATATGAATAAGGCTTCTCTAAAATATAACTACCCTCTGCCTAAAATGGATTACATTCTACATAAGGTAATAGGGTCTACTAGAATTTCTATGATGGATGGTTTATCTGGATTTAATTAAGTAGTTGTACACCCTGGGGATTAGAAGAAGACAAATTTTACTACACCTTGGGGAACATCTATGTATGCCAAAATTCCATTTGGCCTCATCAATGTTGGAGCCACTTTCCAAAGGGAACTTAATATTGCATTCATTGGAGAGAGGGATAATTTCGTAGTGATTTATTTGGATGACATAATTATTTTCTCAAATTTATATGAAGAGCACCTAAAATACTTGCAACTCACTTTTGCAATGTGTAGGAGGTATGTTATGTATCTAAACCAAAAAAAATACGAATTTTCTCTAAGCAAAGGGAAGTTATTAGGGCATATAATGGAAAGGGAAGGAGTGAAGATCAATCCTAAAAGCATGGAAGCCATATTATGTAAACATATTTTTTATGATAAATTTTATTGAAATGAAAATTTTTGTTGATTTACAAATGAATGAATGAATTCTTTCTATTTTTATTTTTATGTAAATTTATTTGTTTCTTTCAACAATGTCCTATATATTATGATTAATTACTAGGGAATTGAGCGTGATGTGAAGGGGGGACGAGGGGAATTAAAGCTTCCACCTTCACATGGTTGGAGATGTTCAGTAGAGAATAAATTAGGATTTGGATAATCTTGGAGAAAAACACCCCCGATCCAACATAGAAACAACAAAGTTAATGTTTGCTTCGTTGTTGCTTCATCACATGGAGGGAGGTTTCCTCCAAGATTAAACTACTCCAACAATTTACTCTCAAAACCAGGAGGAGTTCATTCATGTATTCATGCACTCAAGTCCTTTTAATTATTATTTATTCAAGAAATTAAATTTATATTTGGTCAAATTGAATCTAAGTTTTCCTCATTGGTATCATCAACATTTGTAGGACAACTAGTATCAATTCATATGTTGAAGTGGAACAACTATCTGAAGCAAATAGCTCAAAATGGTAAGGGCTTAGGTGAGACAAAAAAAATTGTTTTGTATTTGTGTTGTATGTATTGGCTATGTGCGAGTTACATAAAGGATTATACGAAATAAGAAATGTTTCCATGAAAAAAAATCATGTAGTATTGGTCTTTCTTTGACCATTGTGTTTGTATTTGAGTGAAAGAACACAAACTGTCAATTTTCATGCAAGGCAGTAGGAGAAATTCTTACTCTATTTATTGGGCATAAGGCACTAGTATGATTTTTATTCTATTTTATTAATTATTTATCTCATATAACTTCTCCTCCTTCCTTTGCTTTTGAATTACTTTTATTTTCATATCTAGATGTGAAAAATTAACTAGGGTTGGAATCATATACACAAAAAATATCATCAAAGTACTGTGAAACTTTAGCCAACCAAGCAATTGTGTACCAGGCACGTGATTTAGTTTTGTGTTGCATTTGATTTCAAGTAATATTTTATTTCTACATTGAAAATATTCCAATACCATAGACCCAATTTCTCTTCTTATAAAATTTAAATGAGACTTCCAAGACCATAATCCCAAAGACCAACACACCATGATAAAATCAACCACCCAGCCCAGATATTTGCTTCATCAAAGTCAACTTTTATATTTTTCTCCTTTAGAATTATGCAGACCCTATAGAATTCACACTTCAAATGAGAGTGACATCCTTTTACTTTCTCACTAGAACTCCTGTCTCTTCTTAAGCCTCTTTGCATGTTGTCCTTGCTTCATAAGAAATCAGAAAAGATGTGGTTCAATTTATCACCGATTGAGGTCAAATTTCATCATATTTATAGTATTCTTGTGGGATGGATGTGAAACTTCAAGGATGACTTGAAGGGTTGGAAAACCTGATCAGTTGGTGGACTCTAAGACACTTTTTACACAAAATAAATATCTTTTTACACTACCTCTTAGGGCACATACTGCACCTGGATGTTCACCAGGTACGTCCCTTTACGAATATTATTATCTTGGATTACCAATCCTCAAAGAACATTAGTCATATTCAACCACTCTTGCCTTGGATACCCTATTATATCCTAAAAGAGTGTTGGCCAAGAGACTACTACCTATCTCGGATTTATAGTCCTCAAGGAGTATCGGTCTCATATGCTTACCCAATCCTCCAGATGACATTCTCTCCTTGTGGCCTTCACTACTATTAGTCCTAGTCTAGTGCATGACACATGAAGTGGAGAACCATATCCTCCACTCCATATTAATCAGGGAGGTGTGTCCATCATCAACTACTATGATAGCATCTCTCATGGCTCTATCATCATTGTCACACGTGCAAGATTGACCTTCGAGATCCCTTTTAAATCCGACATCATCATCAAGACATGGTACACTATCAATTTTCATATTATCAATATGAATAAACTGCATCTTCATGAACCAATCACCATACCAAATTCTTCATACAAGCACTACTAAGCATAATATGTGGCAAGAAAATCATGATGTCAATATAAAAATCTACGGTTTGTAACCAAAAATGGAGGATGGAATCCTAGGGTTTCCAAATACAAATCCTAGATATATATATAATTCAAATCATCATCCCCATCAATCATTATCTAGATTCCCCACAAACCCTAGAAATAAAGAAGTATGGTTTTCATGAGAGAGCTAGAAAAATAGGCTTTTAGAACCTTTGATAAAAAAAAATATATTATACGTACCTCAGGGTTTCCATACCTCTATCCTTCATTATCGTAAGGGTTTCTGCAAGACCTGCAGCAAGATGCATGATCTTCTTACTACTTGTCTACAAGAATAAATACATCAAGGGTACTGCAACCCTTATCCAAGATGGAAAAGTAAAAGGGTGTTTCATTTTATTGAAGACATCTTTCTTGCATACTTATATTTTCAATGAAGCGTGTATTCTGACTTCTAGATAGACATTCTTTGCTTTAGGCTTGCTTTAAATAGTACAAATGCTATTCTTGACTTATATAAGAGACAAATATAGAAATTAAGGGAGGTCTTCTATTGTTCCTTTTCAAGGATCTTGTTCACCCAGAAACAAGTTTTATGTCCTTCAAGGATACTGATCTTTCTCAACCTCAGAGACACAATTGCATCCGCTACTAGATTTTTGTATTTTTCCACTATCACCATTGTAAGAGAATCTTATTACTACCTTTTTCCTCAAAATTGACCTTAAGGAAATTAAGATGACCCTTTATTTAGGGCTTTCAAAACAAGGATATGTGAGCCGAGACTTTAAAATAAAGAAATATAAATATTCTTATAAAAAAAATGCAAGAGAAACATCATATACTTAGAACTACCTCACCAGGTTGTTCTCTCTCCAAAGTCAGCTTCAATATGATTGTTCAAAATTGGAACAATAGTGTATATTAGTGCCTTAGGACTGTGTCTTTTCTCCACAAGTTCTAAACCTCTTTACAAACATATAAAACGGAAAAATGTACCTTGATGAATGCTCTTGCAAGATAATGCTAATGTACCTCCAATAAACTCATTCTACAATTCTTATGTGAACATGACTGAAGAATACATCTCGACTTATTCTTTGAGAATGATAACTAATTTTTTTTATATAAATTACTTAAGATACTCCATAGATCATATATTTTATTTATTTGTTCATGCTTGAATGCACACACACACACACACACACACACACATATATGGCCTTAGAACTATTATACTTCTTGTATTTTATGGCACCACGTAGGACTGAAAAACATAACTTAATCAAGGTGACTATATTCACTCTTTTATATTTCAATCAGACTTTCAAGGATCTTCAAAGTGACTTTAACCTCTTTTATTACCAATATATTTTCTCACTAGACTAGGAATGCTTTCTTGTTCACAAAAATTTAGATCTTTTTATGCACACACGACTATTTGGAATTAAATATAGGTCTATTATATAGCAGATCTTCTTTCAACATGGAATTTTTATTTTAGACACATATGAAAATAGCATGGGATTCTGCCTGTTAGTGTCAATATTTGCATCCTGCCATCAGTGATAAAAAATTCTCTTTTCATATCATTTTAAGGGTCCCACTTAGAATTTTTTTATCATTCCACTAGGTCATGAAAAAATATAGTCACTGATGGTAGCCCTAGTCCAAAAATATCACTTTTCCTCAAATTTGATTACTTGCTGGCATAGTTTCATACCTTTCTGACTATACATCATCCATAAAGTTAATGTCATCATGTCATCACATCAGTCATGTCATCATGAAATCCAGTCTTTCAAGGTTTCATTAGATCTTTTAAGGTCAATCAAAGTTTCCATTAGGTCATTAGGGTTTCCAAGGTCCAATAAAAATTCATTTCCACTGCATAAGACTAGCAAGTAAGGGGTGATCAAATAACATCTCTTCACCATATGAAGATGATTTGTAAAGAAAAATTATTGTTTCAAAATGTAATTTTGGTTTTAAGATGTAATTTTCATTTTCATTATGTAATTTTATGTCATTAAAAAGGTAATATGTTCATGATTTACAAGCTGCTAACTCAGAGTTCCAACATGCCAAAGCATCAAAATGTCAAATTAAAAAAGTTCTCAAAGTCATCAGGTGATCAATTTGTAAAATAAAAGGTCAAATCCAAAGGTATAGTGTCAAAGTGTAAAGTGAAGTGAAGAAAGGAAAAAGTGGTTCCCATACTATCTATTTAGGAGCATAGACAAAATGGCCTTAATTGTACAAAATAGAGACTATGAACAATAGATGAATAGCCTTTTCCACCACTCATTGATTAAAATAATTGTTCTCCATCACTTTGACCAGTTGGGCATCTCATGAGACACCTTCATTGCAAATGACATCTTCACTGCTCCACAAGCTCCACATGCTATGGATGTTCCTTCTTCATCTCATCCTGCTACATCTATGCCTCCATCTTAGTCAACTTCACCTAATCCATCACCATCACCACCATCATCACCATTTCATGGTTAGGATGAGTCACCTAGTAGAGCTATGGTCAGCAAGCCTAAAGATGGTGAATTGGGTACATTGGAAAAGACATATCAGAGAGGGCATAGGTAGGTGTTTTCCCCACATATTGTGGGAGGGGACCTGCCTTCTTCACTAGAAAAGAAGGTACATAAGAGGAAGCAAAATATGGGAGAGGAAGATGTACATGAGGAAACCATTCAAGAGGAGGAAGACCTTCACGAAACAGAGAATGATTTTGACCTTGTTGACTTGGATGAGCAGCATGATGATGAGGCCTCCAATTAGATGATAAGGGAGAAGGATGCCCAAATCAGGAAGCTTCAGACCAACTTAAAGAGATCTAAGTTTGTGATTACATATTACGAGCAAGAAAATCAACAACTCAAAACCAAGCAGGAAATCATGGAGATTCAGCTTCTTAAGGAAAAGAGAGAAGAAAAAAAATAAAAGGTCTTACTTGATGAGGCTTATGAGAGGTATGGTGAAACAAATGAGACATAAGAACAAGTTCCAAGAAGAATACCTAGGACTAGTGGGCTGAAAAGAGCTCTAGAACTAGAGAGGCAAAAGGAAGCTGAACTTGCTAATGAGCTCACTTTAAATGAGTAGTTTTCCATCATGTTCAATGAGAACCAGGAGAATTGGCTTGATAGGGCCAACCATCATATTTAGAAGCTCCTGGAGAAGTAAAATAAGGACAATAAAATACTGAGGAAGAGGGAAAAAAACTACTGCAAAATAAATCAGATTGCAAGGTCAACGCTCCAAAAGGCCAATTCAAGAATTGAAATCATAATCATGAAAATTGAAGAGGAAAAGCTTTATATCCTTGCTAATGCATCAATAATTTCCTAACATACCTCATCAGCCTCTCACAAAATAAAATTTCAAGAAATTTGAGCAAGTTTTGAAAATTTTGGAAAATTTTGCATTTTTGACAGTTTAACACAGTGTTTTTTCTAGGGACCTCCAATGGCCAAAATGAAAGCACCATTAGATTCAGAAGGCCATTTATAGTCAGGAAAACAATTTACAAAACTTTTTTGGGTCAACAAGGCAGTCAAAAGGTCAAAAACACTCAAAAAATCACATTTTTGCCTTGTTTTGGAGGTTGGCACTGCGCTTTTGACTTGTCTCGGGAGAATCAATTTTTTTATGGTAAAATCAACACCATTTTGGAAACCAAGAATATATCTGGAAACTAGACTGGAAATGATTTCCAATGAGCTACCCTAAGCTCAATTTTTACACTTGGAACCCCCTCAAAAGTGGAGTTGAATTTGGCACTACACTTTTCACCTTCGCGCTACGCTTTTAACAAATTTTCTGAGTTTGCTGATATTTCCAAATTTTCTCATTTTTTCTCAGTTTCACTTGGAAAATGGTGTTTTTACCAATTTAATTTACGATTTAAATGTAATTTTGGTGTTTTTACACTTACCTAGGGTAAATACATTAGATGAAAACTTTTGATGAAGATATAATGAATCAGTTTCGAAAAAGTGAGGGATGAGTTAGTTTGACCTCCCTACACTCTAAGTATCAGTTCATATTTTGGTGGAATTGCTCCTCCACTCAGGGATTCGACCCTTGAGGTTGGGATAAGTTTTTGTGTGGTCTATATCTTGTAATTTTTGACTCATTTTAGAGGTTGGATGTTGTTTCGTTGATCAAAGACTCTATTGTAATAATTATTTGGCAGGAAATTAATGAAAGAGTTACAGTTATTTATTTGGGATACCTTTGGTATGGAAATTTAGTATTTTTATTCTTATGTTACATATGTATGAATTTTTTTTCTTCATGATCCATTTCATCTCTATTATATTCTGGTTTTCAAGGGTATAAGTAGAATACATCTCTGATGCTCTGTTTTGGGAAAATCTTCATAGTTTCCTCATTTTCTTCAGTTTAAAAAGAATAAATTCTTTTCCTTGGTCTTTATAGCGCCTCATAAGTGTTATCCTTCCTAACTACCTTTCCCCATTAAATGTACTACAATCCTAATATTATTTTTCTTGATCTAGCCTCTTTAACCTAATTCACTCATCCAACAAACCAATTCAAGCAAACAAACCCCTGTACTCATACCTACCCTAAAACCCTAATTCACCCAGCCCTATTGGCTGTGATTTTGTGGAGATATCCCTCTTTGGTTTGGTGGGGCTAGCTACCAATCTAAAATATTAGTCTGAGGTTACCTATGTTTGGAATCTTTCTCAGCCTTAAAGATCTGGTGGAGTGATAACATACTGGCGTCGTTGCCGGAGAACGAAATATTTATTTTCCTTGGGTGTATGAAAAGAATCATTGGGATTTGATCCTTTGGATTATAGGATTAAGTTTCAAAAATTCTGACTGGATAATTGTAGTGTCAAGATTGTAGAGTTGGCTTCGAGAAGATACACTAGATAAAATCTTGATCGTGATCCAGCTGATCCAATCAAAGATCGAGAGAAGCTTGTCCGGAAGCATAGATATCAAGCTATAGAGATTCAGTCAGGTCCATCCCCATTGGTAAGATATACTTCACTTCCTACTAAAGTACTATCTCTTGAAGATATAGCATTTGATCTAAAATTTGAATTGTCATTATTTATATTGAAGTTTGAAACCTCTTTATCCAACATAGTCTTTGATCCTTTAAGACTCTCTAAGGTGAAGTTATTATCTGACTTAGATCTTAGTTCTCTAAAACTTGAAGAAAAAATTATTTTTTAAGAGATTAAACATGACTTAGACCTTAACATCAAAGCCTGGATCCAATTCTACCAGCAAAATTCAATACTTGTCTCGACTCAACCTCAATCAATTGTTTATTTTTCATCTGCACCCTCGACCTCATCATTTATACCTACTACTTCAGTAACTATAACTGTTGTTCCACTACCCATTCATCCAACCCATCCTGTTTCCATTCCAACACTTCACTCAGCAGGAATTATGGCCAAATTTTCCCCACTTATCTTGCCTACTCAATTGAATGATTTACCTCAGGGTTATGGCCAAAGACTTCCCCTGTTTGATGAAAATTATACCATATCTGCAAAAAAACATATTTTCAAGGTCATTGACATCATGTACTTGGAGGAAGTTGATGCCAACAATGCCGAAATGAGAATTATAGCTCAAAGCTTCTTTGGCGATGTGAAAGTTTGGTTTAGATCCTTGACTAATAATTCCATTTCCACTCCAAGCCAGCTATTTTATGCATTTATAACTTGATGGGAGGTAAAGAAAAACCATTTACAGTTGCTTTCTGAGTATGAGAACATAAAGAGAAATCCAAATGAATCAATCCAAGATTTCAATACTCACTTCAATAAAACTTATAATGAAATTCCCATTGAGATCAAGCCTCCTCCACGCTTAGCTCTCATACGTTATCTTGATGAATTTGATCCCTACATGGAATACAAAATAAGGGAAATAATTCCATATACATTAGAATATTTGAAAAAAACGCAGTCAGCGTTGAAGAAAATATGTTGATGAAAAGAGCTAGAACCAAAGGTGAGATAAAAGTCACTATTAAAGTTGAACCATCCACCTCATCTTCTGATCCTAAGATGGACACATTGATAAGGACTATTGAAAGAATGGTTGACAATATGTCCATCACTGAGAGACAACCTGAGGTCAGAAATTCTAATTTCAGAGGCCAACAACGGCCTCAGTTAAGGATCAAGCAAAGAGAACATCGAGCTCCTGAACAACTAGCACAACAAAAACAAATTAGGAAACCATTGTAGCAAAACTATGCTCAAGGAATAGAAGAAGAGGATGAAGACACAATTGTTGAGGAAAATATCCTTTTCAAGGCTGATGGTTTGCCCATGTTTTTGACGGAATATGAAGAGTATTTTGAAAATAAATATGAGCCTGAATGAAGATTTTATCCTTGCCAATGATCATGAATTGGAGACCAAATCAAATGATTATCAGCGGGGGTACTTGAATTCACTTAGTTCACAACAAAGGAAGCTCTCATTGAGGAGCAGAGATGTGCCGGATAATCCAATTCATAAAAGGGAATCTTAGTAGAAACAAAGCAGAATCCTCTGAGTAATCAGAGTAAAGGAAAAGAGCCTACAGTCATGAATCAGAACAAGGTAAATCAACCATCCACAAGTTCAACAAGTAAGGAAAAGGAAAATCAGGAGAAATAAGCTCCATCAAAGGACCATCTTGACAAATGAGACATCATCATTAAAGAGGTAGGAAAATCCACTCCTTTTAGCCTAGAAACTGAAATTTCAAAATTGAAAGTGTCTATTCCTTTGAATGAGATTGTTAAGAATAACCAGTATAAGTCCCATGTAGCCAAGATGCTTAAAGTAGATCCTTTTTCCAACATGGTAAATGTCGAATATGATCAACCCGATCTCATTTTTGGTCCTTCTATTTATGGTCAGTTAGAAGATAGTGAGGTTCCCCCATTCTACTTGAGTCTAAGAATCCACCAATGCATTTTACACAATTCCAAGTTAGACTCCGGAGCCTCCCATAATCTAATGCCAAAATCCATTATGGAGAAGTTGGGCCTTGACATCACTCGTCCTTACCATGAATTATACTCCTTCGATTCAGGTAGAGTCTGTTGTGTTGGCCTTATTAAGGTTTTTGTAGTCTCCCTAGAGTAGATTCCGGCAAAGAATGCCTTAATGGATGTGGTGGTAGTTGACATACCACCAAGATTTTTCATGTTGCTGTCAAGATCTTGGTTGGGGGGGGGGGGGAATTGAGAGGCACATTGCAATTATAATTTTCTTATGCAACCATTCTTGTTTTTGGACAATTGAGAAAATTGTACTGTGAAACAAAGATGAATTATATGATCATAAGAAAATAAAATCCCAACATTCATCCGATAAATGTTGTACATATATATTTAGAGTCATTTATTTTGTTTAATGATAGTGGCTTAAGTGACGTAGATAGCCAGCTCATAGAAGTAGAAGATGTTCCAGAGATTCATAATTGCATCAGAAAAGCTATAGAAAAAGGAAAAAGAGAATCTTCCAAGTTCATCATAATGGACATCAAATGAGGCAGAGAAAAATTTAGAACAACCATTAGATAAAGCAGAAGAAAGTTCAGAAAAGCATGAAGAAACAGTTCATAAATTTGAGCCAAAACAAAAATCAGAGTTTCACCACTTGGAGGATGAAAATGGTCTATGGTCCATGGAATTTTATGGTTCCCTAGGAAAAGGAGGGGCAGGAATTGGAATTTAGGTCCGCAACCCTTTTCATCAAACTTGTAAATTCCTTACAAATGTTAGATTATGCTCATACAAGTTAGATTTTGATTGCACTAACAATGAGGTGGAGTATGAAGAAATGATTACTGGTCTAAAGATCTTGACAAAATTGGGTGCAAAAAGAATTTCAATGCATGGTGATTCAGAACTTGTGATCAAGCAAGTTAAACGTGAATATCAAGCTAACCGTCCTCAAATGAGAGCATACATGAATGTTGTCCTATATATTTTGAAAATGTTTTCGGAGTATACACTTACAGTTGTACCAAGTAGTCAAAATATCATGGCAGATTCATTGGCTACAACTGCATGAAATTTTAAGATCCCCATCTTTTCGAACAGGAAATTTTAGATTCATGTGAAACACTGGCCCACTGTTCCCGATAACTTGCGGTATTGGCAAGTGTTCTACGATGATAAGCAGGTAAATAAATTTCTCCAAGGTGAGGTTGAATTTCAGAATTGTTCCATAGATGAGATCTGTGATAAAGATGACCAGAACATAGAAGCAACTTAGGTGGATGTACTACAACTGAAAGACAAAAATATTCCAAAAGGTCTCATACCTTTGGAAGAATTATTTGACCAAGATAACATAGCAAGAAATCCTACATTGGTGCCTACGGAAAAAGGTGTTGAAGATGTAAACATTGGGACAAAGGACAAACGAAAGATGGTTAAACTTTCCAAGTCTTTATCTCTGGGCGTAAAGGTTGAATATGTTAATTTAATTTCTGAATTTTATAATGTTTTCACATGGGAATATGCAAATTTAAAGGTGTATCACAAGAACATCATTCAACACACTATTCCAATTAATTCGGATCAAAATCCCTTTCGGAAAAATTTGAGAAGGATTAGTCCCATATTGCTACCATCAATCAAAAAATAGGTAAATAGAATTTTCAAGTATGGTATTATTTTTCCTATTAGATTCTCTGATTGGGTTTAGAATTTGGTCTCGATAAGAAAGAAGACTAGAAAAATCCAGCTCTGCATAGATTTCAAGAACTTGAACAAAGTATCTCTCAAGGATAACTATCCACTTCCAAAAATGGACCACATCCTTCAAATAATTGTTGGGTCTTTCCGGATGTCACTGTTGGATGGCTATTCGGGATATAACCATATTTTGGTTCATGAGGATGATCGGGGACAATACAACATTTACTACATGTAATATTCCCTTTTTTGGTGTCACCTATGACAGGGCTAGGAGGGACTCCCATCGTTAGGAGCAGACTGGTCACAGGTACAGGTTGGTGTCATCAGCGGGCCCAGGGGATTTTTGGAGGAGTTTTGAGGAGTTTCTATGTGTTCAAGTGGAATTTTCTTGATATATTCCATCATTCAAGAAATTTGGCTTTCGTTCCAGTGCATTCCGACAACTTTCGGAAATTTGAGTTATTTATGGGCTTAACTCAGCTAATTACACTCATGGTGGCATTCTAAGAGGAATACATGACAGAACACCATAGTGTAATAGCTCATTGGAACCGGCACGAGGATACCTCCATGATGGGACAATTGAACATGACTTTCAATGACCAGAGGAGACATGGTAGCCGATTTACTCTTTTCTTCATTAAAAAGGAATATTTTAATAAGAGAGAAAAGTGCTCCTTGAATAAAATAATAATAAAATAATGCTCTAGAAGGCTCCAAGAGATCTATAAAAGAAAGGGAGGAGGCCATTGAGGGATATCTTTGGATCATATCATTTTCTTGTATGAGAGGTTTGATACATGGTTCTCTACTTCAGGTGTAGCCCCAGGACGGAAACCCTCGGGTGATTTGTGAGTGTTGGATGGAAACCCAACTCTCTTTGAGGAAACTTCATTTAGAAGTTTCGCAGAGCTTCAAAGATATTGGAGTGAGGATCATTCAGATCTTCAACAGGTGCTTCAGTGGATTCAATGGTAATTGTTGCCGGAGGGTGAGTGTAGCAGTTCATTTTTGGAGGTCATCGTAGTGTAGCAGTGCAACAAATTATCTTGGTGACCATTTTTCCATCTCAGCTCTTTTTGGGTCAGATATATATGTAAAACTCATTATTATTTATAATAAAATCTGAGATTCTTCCTATTCTATGTGGTATTGGATTGCAGTGTTTCATGTCTTTTTATTTTACATGCCAATCTTCTGTTGAGTAAACGTTGATTTTACGGCATAATGTGGAGTTTAGTATTTTTCTGCATTTTTAGTTAAAATATCCATTTCGGGATATTACAGTGGTATTGGAGCTTCAACCTTGGATCAGCCTGCGGGTTTCCAATTTTCAGTTACAACTAGTTTGGTTAAAAGGGCCTATGCAGTCATTGGAGGAGGCTCATTTGTGGGAGCTGCATTGGTGGGATTTTAGAGCTGGGGTGTTGGGAAATTGATAGGATTTCATATAAGGAGGTTGGCTGGGATTTTGGAGAGTAATGATTGAAAGTAGTAGATGTAGTGCCAAAAAACGAAATTGGAAGAGGGCCAAACTTTAAAGGGTCATATTTTGAAGGTTGGAATTAGAAGAAACCCTTTCTGGGTTTTGGGAAAGGATCACCTTCCCAAATTCCTAGAATTTTCTGAGCAGTTTTCAGTGGGTAAATCAGAGGTCGAAGTCAGGCAACAGTGTAGTATTGGAGCAACAATGCAGTTTCTGGAGGAGCCTGCTAGAGTGATTTCCAGGTTCCATTTTATATTTTCAGAGTATACATATTTTTTTTATATCAGCGAGGGATGTCGCTATGTCTTTTCTAAAATATCTCTGTTATGTATTTTTGTCAATGGCTGCAATAATTTTCTAAGCTAAAATATAGATATCAGTTGTGGGGTTGAGACTGATTCTTTTGTAAAGTCCCCACTATGCACTTGTATTTGACACCAGCAAATACGTGTCACGTTCAGCAGTATGTATTTTAATTGGTTGACAAAAACTACACCTACATCATTATAACAACTCAGAAAAACAGTGATCATATCATTGGTTGAACCATGGAGGGATTCCTAAGCAGCTTGAGAAGACTAAAGGTTGGTTCCTTGAACCATCATGCATCAGAATACCAGAAAACAAAACCAAATAACATACCCTTTTCAAGAGGAATTTATGCCATCCTTCAAAAAGAGCAGCTAAAAGATTTGCAGGGAGAATTGGGGATTGGTCACAAAATCCTTGCAATTGGGACAGATTTGAAACACATGAAGATGACATGGAGAGTTCTATCCAAAATTGATGAGCTTAAGGAAATTATGTCCAAAATAAGCCAAGAAGAAGGGAATAAACTGATTTGGGCTCTAAAACAAGCTATGCTTGCTCTTATATAGCCCAAATTATTGGAGGAACCTTATGAAGGGGTCAAACTTCCAGTTGCATCTTGCCTTAGTAACATCATGAAGTTGACTGCACCTATAGCTCCATACAATGATGATGTTATGAGGAGGATTATGAGATTGATTGTAAAGGATTTTCAGGATTTGGACAACAACGCGGGCTCTACCTTCGAGAAGAAGCTTGAGATTTTATGGAGTATAGCCACATTCGAGACTTATGTCATCATGTTTGACCTTGAGTGTGATGACTTGATCTTGAAGATGTTCCAATGCTTCTTCAGCATTAGGAGACATCATCCTGATACTGTCATAGAACACATGCAGTCCATCTTGTCATCATGTATGAGAGACCAGGAGACCACTGGCCGAGAGTTGCAGACTCAATTGTTGAGCATTTGGATGAGAGAGCAGTTGGTCTCACCTGCTACTTATGAGCTAGCCCAATGGCTGGTTGAGCAGAATATTGGGCTATTCAGGAGACAATTTGCTAGGGAGGAGATGCTCCAGTTTGGTGGATTTGGCAGCAGAAATGAGCTAAGGAGGAAGGGACTTTTCTTCATATGCAAAGAACCTTGGGGACCTGATCACTCATGCTTGAGTGATGTAGATGATGTGGCGAAGGTAGAAAAAGAAGGCATTCCTTCTGCATGCAAGGGTGAGGACTCTTCTTCAGATGACTCCATGGGATCAGTTGAGGACGCTTCTAGGGAGCGAGAGAAGTCATGCAGAGTTGATGGCAGTAGATCGGAGCTGCATTCCAGTGTACAGGGTGAGAAATTAGGGGACTATATGGGAGATACTCTAGGTGATGAGTCACTTGTGAAGATTCAGCCAGAGCAGCATATGATGGAGCCTGAGTCAGCAGAGGAGGATACTATGCAAATCATGCATGATAGTCCTTTGGGGAAGAGCTAGATGGAGGCTCACATTGAGTCCATGATGGATATGCGGCTAACCTTGGGGTCAACCATTGAGGAGGAGAAATCAGATGCACAGACACCAAGTATGGTGACAACAGTTGCAAATCCATATCCTCTAGAGATGTTGGGGGTTGATGGGATAGTTCTGCAGGGGGCTAGTATAGAGCAGAATCATTAAATTATCAATGAGAGGGATGAGTTGTTGGAGACAGTGGAGCATCCATATGGGGGCCGACACATTAATGAGGTGCAGATAGGTTCACATGCAGTTAGCAGAGCTGCGATACCCTCACAGAGTAGCACTCTCCAAGAGTACATAGATGGGGCTTGCAGCATATATTGCCCACTTTGGCCCATTATAGAGAGAGGGGCTTTCTTCTATAGGCAGCTTTCGTTGGCAGACTGGATAGAGCAACATGAGTTGATTATGAGTCGGTGACAGTTCTTTGGGCATATTTCGTATGAAGTTGACACTACATTGGATTCTTCTTCCAGGATAGATTGGCAGGATATCATGAGCTGGTACCCTCTTGATGGTATGATTTTATTCATAGGGAGCACAAGAGATCAGGGGCCCTTAGACATAGCAGATGTTACAGATTCCAGCTGGCAGTGGGGCACAAGTCGTCATTTCTTTAGCACTCCATCCTGATTTCAGGAGAGCAAGATCAACATGGGATTGAGTCAGGACTTGGATTGGAGAGAGGTGATGAGTTGGTACATAGTTGGTGGGGAAGCTTATACAGTTAGAGGTACAACACAGCAGGAGCAAGTGAGCATTGATGCTTGTTGGTGGACTTCAATTCATGGGGCATCAGCTATAGCTAGAGGCAGTGCGTAGTACGAGCTGTGGGACTTGGGAAATGTTTGGCCATGGTGGCGTGGGGATCCGGGAGGATTGTTTGTTGACTGGTACAGTGAGAGATTAGTTTGGGATCTCGACATTGAGGGGTCTATTCCAAGTGGTTTGACATAGGTGCATAGTAGCACCCAGAGGTTTGTATGGGATCCGGGCATTGGGTCTCAGTTGCGGTGGGCCAACAGAGTGGCCCACATATTTTGATTTATTGAGGGCAAGAAATCTTGGGGCGGAAGGTCTGTAATATTCCCTTTTTTGGTGTCACCTATGACAGGGCTAGGGGGGACTCCCAGAGTTAGGAGCGGACCGGTCACAGGTACAAGTTGGTGTCATCAGCGGGCCCAGGGGATTTTTGGAGGATTTTTGAGGAATTTCTATGTGGTCGAGTGGCATTCTCTTGATATATTCCATCATCCGAGAAATTTGGCTTTCGTTCCAGTGCATTCTGACAACTTTCGGAAATTTGAGTTATTTATGGGCTTAACTCAACTAATTACGCTCACGGTGGCATTCTAAGAGAAATAATTGACAGAACACCATAGTGTAATAGCTCATTGGAACCGGCATGAGGATACCTCTATGATGGGAAAATTGGACATGAATTTTAGTGACCAGAGGAGATGTGGTAGCCAATTTACTCTTTTCTGCATTAAAAAGGAATATTTTAATAAGAGGGAAAAGTGCTCCATGAATAAAATAATAATAAAATAATGCTCTAGAAGGCTCCAAGAGATCTATAAAAGAAAGGGAGGAGTCCATTGAGGGATATCTTTAGATCATATCATTTTATTGTATGAGAGGTTTGAGACGTGGTTCTCTACTTCAGTCGTAGCGTCAGGATGGAAACCCTCGGGTGATTTGTGAGTGTTGGATGGAAACCCAACTGTCTTTGAGGAAAATTCATTCAGAAGTTTCGTAGAGCATCAGAGATATTGGATTGAGGATCATTCAGATCTTCAATAGGTGCTTCAGTGGATTCAGTGGTAGCTGTTGTCGAAGGGAGAGTGCAGCAGTTCAGTTTTGGAGGTCATCATAGTGTAGCAGTGCAGCAGATTATCTTGGTGACCAGTTTTCCATCTCAGCTCTTTTTGGGTCAGATCTATATGTAACACGCATTATTATTTATAATAAAAGTTGAGATTCTTCCTATTATATGTGGTATTGGATTGCAGTGTTTCATGTCTTTTTATTTTACATGCCAATCTTCTATTGAGTAAATGTTGATTTTATGGCATATTGTGGAGTTTAGTATTTTTCTGCTATTTTAGTTAAAATATCCTTTTTGGATATTACACTACACCTTGGGGCAGGTTCAAATATGAAAATATGCCCTTCAGTTTGAAAAATGCAGGGGCCACATTCCAACGAGCTATGGACATATCATTTAACAATGGAAAATATGTTTTCTTGGTTGTTTATTTGGATGACTTGACAATGTTTTCACATTCCAATGATGAACATTTGCACCATTTAAGAATTTTTTTTGAGAGATGTAGGAAGTTAGGAATATCTCTCAACCCAAATAAAAGCCTTTTTTCCATGGAGGAGGGAAAACTTCTCAGACACATCATCTCCAAGGATGGGATCCATATTGACCCTTCTTGTGTTCAAGCAATTCAGCGGATTTATTTCCCTCGCAGAAAAAAGGAAATACAAGAATTCAATGGTAGGATGAATTTATTACATAGATTCATTCCTAATTTGGCTGAGCATGATAGAGATTTGACAAATATGTTGAATACAGATAATTATGTGAAGTAATCTGAAGATGCCTCGAAGTCTTTCGACTCAGTAAAGTTTTCCTTGACCATTGCACCATGTTTTGATAAGTCCTGATTATACTATTGATTTTATAATCTTCTCATTTTGTTTTGAGCATACCATTGCAGCAGTCTTGATATAGAAAAGGGATAAAACTGAGCTACCAATTTCATTTTTCAGTTGCAATATCAGAGATGCAGCCCTTCGGTACAACATCATATAGAAACAAAATTTGTCATTGGTAAAAGCACTGAAAGATTTCAAAGTTTACATTCTACATTCACATACTCATTGTCTATGTACCCGGATGCAGCTGTAAAAGAAGTTCTTATGCAGACAGACCCAGAAGGTAGGAGAGGGATATGGATATTAGCATTACTAGAATATGACCTTGAGATCAAGCCCACCAAGATGATAAAAGGTCAGGGCTTATCCAACCTCATGGATGAGTCAAGCCTCCATGCTCTAGATATCAACCTAATTTCATCCTTGTCCAATAATGAAGAAGAAGTGAATCTCATTCAGGTATCTGATATCTTTTTTTCATCTCCACGATATTATGATATTTTCTATGTTTTGCAACACCTAAACCCTCCTCTAGGCATGACTAAGAGTCAAGGTAGGTCTTTAAAGCTCAAATCTTCCAAGTATTTCATATTGGACAATGCACTTTACTGGAAGGATCCTAAAGGTGTGTTGTTGAACTGTTTGGTTGAATAAGAATCTAAAGAAGTGATTAATGACTTCCACAAAGGAGATTGTGGGGGTCACCTATATTGGATGACTACGACCAATAAAATATTGAGAGCATGATATTATTGGCCGAAACTTTTTGAAGATGTATACAAAAAAGTAATGAGTTGCCATGAATGTATAGTTTTTAGGGTAAAATAAAGCCTCCCCCATTACCTCTTCAAACTATTTCAGTACATGCACCATTTTAGTAGTGGAGCTTAGATTTCATAAGAGAGATTCACCCATCATCATCCGCACAACAGAAGTGGATATTGATAGCCATAGATTACTTTACAAAGTGGATTGAAGCAATCCTGACCAGGCAAGAAAAATATTCTATCATCATTCAGTTTTTAGAAACTAATATTTTGTCCTGTTTTGGTTATCCTACTAAGATTATCACAAATAACGCGACAACATTCATGTCTAAGAAGATGACTGAGTTTTGTGACAGATATAACATCAAGTTGGGACACTCTACAACATATTACTCACAAGGTAATGGATTGGTGGATTCCTCTAATAAATCCTTGATCAGTATCATTAATAAAATGTTAAAGGAAAAAAAAAGAATTGGCATAAGAAGTTGATCAATGCATTGTGGGTAGATCAGGTGAGTAGTAATAAGTCTATTGGAATGTATCCTTTTCAAGCTGTGTATGGTGTCGATATCATGTTTCCTTCATCATTAGGAGTCTCGGTAATGAAATTGTTGCAAGAAGAAGGGACTGAGGAAAATGACATACAACACCAGATTAATCAAATGATACACCTTCAGTAGACGAGAGACGAGGTATTTTAGAATACTTCAAAAATCCATGACAAGATAAAGAAGATCTATGACTAGAAAACAAAGGAAGACAACTTCAAGGTTGGAGATGTAGTACTCTGTTGGGATGCCAGAAATGAGGATAAGGGTGAGCATGGAAAATTTTAGAATTTATGGAAAGGTCCATATCATATTTTAGTTTTTCAGGGAAAAAGTACTTATTTTCTTGAAGAGATGAATGGGAAAGAGTGCTTAGGAGGAACAGTCAATGGTAGGCTCCTTAAGCACTATATTTTCTGAAGTACATTTCTCAATTAGTTTTCCATTTCATTGTAAATATCAGTTACATCTTCAGCAAGTGTGAAATAGAGAATCACTGGAGTTCGGAGCTCGGAGTGAAGGCCATGGAGCTTCACTAATTTTCTGCCTTTTTCAAAGTTCAGTTTTCAGTCAAGTAAGTTAGTATTGAGTCTAGTTTTAGTGAATTTTGAGTTTGTCTTGAGTCGGTCTATTTCATCTAATTTATCATTTTTCAGTCATGTTTATTAGTTTGAGTTTTTTACTGTATTGGCCCAATGGATAAGGCTTTCTGGTCTACGATGTTCTTGACACCTCTTTCAGAGCTATTAGCCCCAATAAGGCCAACGTTAGTGTAAATATTTTCATCCTTCCATCAGTGATAAAAAATCCTTTTTCATATCATTTTAAGAGTCCCACTCAAATTTTTTTTATCATTCCACTCGGCCATGAAAAAATTTAGTCACTGATGGTAGCCCTAGTCTGAAAACATCACTCTTCCTCAAATTTGATTACTTGTTGGCATAGTTTCATACGTTGCTGATTGTACATCGTCCATAAAGTTAATGTCAACATGCCATAACATCAGTCATGTCATCATGAAATCTAGTCTTTCAAGGTTTAATTAGGCATCTTAAGGTTAATCAAAGTTTTCATTAGGTCATTAGCGTTTCCAAGGTCCATTAAAAATTCATCTCCACTGCATAAGACTAGCAAGTAAAGGGTGATCAAATAACATCTCTTCACCATATGAAGATGATTTGTACAGAAAAATTCTTGTTTTAGCATGTAATTTTGGTTTTAAGATTTATTTTTTATTTTGATTATGTAATTTTATGTCATTCAAAATGTAATAAGTTCATGATTGCCAAGCTGATAAGTTCTAACTCAAATTTCCAACATGCCAAAGCATCAAAATGTCAAATTCAAAAAGTTCTCAAAATAATCAAGTGATCAATTTGTCAAAGAAAAAATCAAATCCAAAGGTATAGTGTCAAAGTGTAAAGTGAAGTCAAGAAAGGAAAAAGTGGGTCCCAAGGCCCAATTCATTCAAATGATGAAGTATAAAGACCACCAAGACATCAAAAATAAGTTCATTTTCTCTTGCATCCATCGAGAACACACTCCCTTCATTCAAAAAATCGATTTTCAGGGTCAGAGGCATAGTTTTTTTGTGGCGCTACGCTTAGAGGAGGTGGCTTCATGCTTTATCAACTAGTGTTGAGCTTAGAGTAGGCAACGTCGTGCTTTTCTCCCACTGGTGCTGCGCTTCTGGGCAAGCCGTTGCGCTTTTTCCCGATGCGCTACGCTTTTGTCCAACAAACTCAAGAGGCACCAAAACTCAACAAAACTCTCCCAAACTTCCAACAAAGGCCTCTAACACTCTCTACCAAGTAATTACAATGAATTTATCTCCTTGTTGCACTCCTAAACATTGATTTATTAGTGTTTTTGTTCCTAAGTTAAATTAGCATTTGGTCTAGTGAAACAACCCTAGTTGTATTCCTAATTTCCAAATTTGATGCCCTAATACACTACATTTCCTTCCTACGTACCTAAAATCCCTATACCTGCCCCACATACACTACCATTTCCTAGTCCCAAAATACCTTTCCCTTCAAACTTTAATTCCTAGGCTTCTAAATTCATAAGTAGTCACTTCCCCAAACCTATAATTTAATTATCATTTCCCACTCCCTTAACAGTTTAACCTCCTACCACCTCCCAAAGTTCCGTAATCCCTTCCCTCTCTCCCTAAATTTTCCTAGACCTATTTCCATTTACCATTCCCTTCCACCTCATCCTTATGGTTTCTTGGCCACCAAACACAATGGAGGAAGATAGAGACTATATGGAAGAGGAGGATAGATAGAGAGAGGAGGATAGAGAACAGAGAAGGCCTCACAAAGGAGGAAGAATCCTAAGGCTGGAGCCTACCAACACAAGTGAACTGATGGGATATCCTATGACTGTCAATTGTTTTGAGTATGTAGGTTTCCTTGATTTTTGCAACATGATTCAGAGGGTCCAACATCATCCTATGTTGAGTAGAGTTTTCATTTCAAACCTCAAAGACAATCAGGTGACCCTTGCAGGTGTGACCTTCAGTTTATCTACATCTGTCATTGCTTCTACCAGAGGGATTCCAAACATGGGTGAGAATTTGTTTAAATCCAAATATTTGGAGGATCATTACTATGAGCCATTCATCAAACCAAGGTACATAAATGAAAGCAAGAGGGTTTTCCCTTTCAGCTACCTTCTTGATAGGTATGCACCCATGATGAAAATCATCACGAAGTAATTCTCTTGTGAAGGAAGGCTTTCTAGGCTCTACACATACAACATTAGACTGCTTATGAATTTCACAAGAGTAATATTTCTCAATATCCCATACTATCTATTCAGGAGCATAGAAAAAATGGCCTTAATTGCTCAATATCCTTTTCCACCACTCACTGATTAAAATAATTGTTCTCCATCACCTTGACGAGTTGGGCATATCATGGGACACCTTCATTGCAAATGACATATTCACTGCTCCACAAGATCCACATGCTGAAGATGTGCCTTCTTCATCTCATCCTGCTACATCTGTGCCTCCACCTTAGTCCACTTCACATACTCCATCACCATCACCACCATCATCACCATTTCATGTTCAGGATGAGTCACCTAGCAGAGCTATGGTCATCAAGTCTAAAGAGGGTGAATTGGGCATATTGGCAAAGAAATATCAGAGAGGGCATAGGCAGGTGCTTTCCCCACAGATTGTGGGAGGGGCCCTGCCTTCTTCACCGGCAAAGAAGGTACAAAAGGGGAAACAAAATATGGTAGAGGAAGATGCACATGAGGAAACTATTCATGAGGAGGAAGACCTCCATGAGACATAAACTAATTTTGACCTTGTTGACTATGAGCAACATGATGATGAGGCCTCCAATTTGATTATCAAGTAGAAGGATAACCAAATTAGGGAGCTTGATACCAACTTAGAGAGATCTAAGTTTGTGATTACATATTATGAGCAATAAAAACCAAAACTCAAAATCAAGCACACAATCATGAATATTCAGCTTCTCAAGGCAAAGAGAGAAGAAAACAAGTCAAAGGCCTTTCTTGATGAGGTTTATGAGAGGTATGGTGAAACAAATGAGGTAGAATAACAAGTTCCAAGAAGAAGACCTAGGACTATAGGGCTGAAAAGAGCTCTAGAACTAGAGAGGCAAAAGGAAGCTGAAATTGCCAATGAGCTCACTTTAAATGAGCAATTTTCCATCATGGTCAATGAGAACTGGGAGAATTGGCTTGACAAGGCCAACCAAAATCTTGATAATCTCCTGGAGAATGAAAATAAGGACAATGACATACTCAGGAAGAGGGAAAAACACTACTGCAAAAAAAACCAGATTGCAAGGTCAAAGCTCCAAAAGGCAAATTCAAGACTTGAAACCCAAACCAAGAAAGATGAAGGGGAAAATATTGATATCCTTCCAAAGGCACCACTCATTGTCTAGCATACCTCATCAGCCTCCCACAGAAGAAAATTTCAAGAAATTTGAGCAAGTTTTGAAAATTTTGGAATTTTTTGCATTTTTGATAGTTTATCACAGTCACACTGTCAAAAGTGCAGTGCCTAAATCCATCCAATGGCAAAAATAAAAGCACCATTGAATTCATAAGGGCACTTAAAATCAGGAAAACAACTTTTCAAAACTTTTTTGGGTCAACAAGGCAGTCAAAATGTCAAAAAACACTCAAAAAATCACATTTTTGCCCTGTTTTGGAGACTGGCATTGCGCTTTTGACTAGTCTTGGGAGAATAAGTTTTTGGAGGGTCAAATCAACATTTTTTTTGGTACCTAAGCATAGATATGGAAAATATATTGGATAGGCTATCCAATGAGCTATCCTGATCTCAATTTGGACACCTGGAACCCCCTCAAAAGTGGAGCAAAAGTTGGTGCTGCGGTTTTGAAAGTTTTTCTGAGTTTACTAATATCTCCAAATTTTCTCATTTTTTCCCAGTTTCACTAGGAAAATGGTGTTTTTACCAATTTAACTCATGATGTAAATTTAATTTTGGTTTTTTTAGAATTACCAAGGGTAAATACATTAGATGAAAACTTTTGATGAACATGTACTGAACCAGTTTCCAAAAAGTGAGGGATGAGTCAGTTTGACCCCCCTACACTCTAGGTATCAGTTCAAATTTTGGTGGAACTGCTCCTCCACTTAGGGATTCGACCCCTACAGTTGGTGTAAGTTGTTTTGTGGTCTATATCTTGTATTTTTTTACTCATTTCAAAGGTTGGATGTTGTTTCCTTAATCAGAGACTCTAGTGTAATCAGTATTTGGCAGGAAATTAATGAAAGAGTTGCAGTTATTTCTTTGGGATAATGTGGTATGGAAATTTAGCATTGTTCTTATTACGTTACATATGTATGATTTTTTTCTTCATGATCCATTTCATCTCTATTATATACTGGTTTTCAAGTTGATAAGCATAATACATCTCTCATGCTCTGTTTTGGGAAAATCTTCATAGTTTGTTCATTTTCTTTAGTTTAGAAAGAATATATGCTTTGTCTTGCTCTTTCTAGCTCCTCATCAGTTTGATCCATATCACTCTAAAAGCCTAAAGTGTAATCCTTCCTACCTAACTTGCCCCATTGAATGGATTGCAATCCTAATCTTATTTTCCCTGATCTAGCCTCTTTGACCTAATTGACCCATCCAACAAACCAATACAAACAAACAAGCCCCTGTACTCATACCTAGCCTAAAACCCTAATTCACCCATCCCTCTTGGATGTGATTTTGTGGAGAGATCCCTCTCCAGATTGGTAGGGCTAGCTACCAAGCTAAACGATTGGTCTGTGGTTACCTCTGTTTGGACTCTTTCTCAGCCTTAGAGATCCGGTGGAGTGATAACACCTTCCTTTTTCAAAATGCTTGATGTTATCAATAAAAACCTTCAAATTTATTTTATGCCCAGAACTTAAGGAATATTTGGCTCCCTTTGTAGCTTCAATATGGAAATCCCATCTAGGCCTACAAGGCCTTTGATTAATTCAGATCTTCTATTTCAATTACACAGTGCTTCGATTTTTAAGGTGGTTCATAATTTGAATCTCTTAAGAACTTCTTAAGAAATGAGATAGATTTTTGGCTTGTTAATTCTATGATATGGAGAATATATATCCGTATATAATTTAGATATTCTAAAAACTATGATCATTTCAAGGAGAAACTTTAGACATCATAAATTACATCAGAAGTATATTCCTTTTGTAAATATGATTAGCCTTGTATGATCTATTGGAATAGTTCTTTGTCTCTCTAACATAGAGTTCAAGGTTTTTTTATTTTCATCCATAGGACTATAACCTAATCATTGATTATGTCTTCCATAATTCAAATGTTTCTCCTTCTAGGAGCTTCGTCCTAGATGATACACTTCCTCTCTCTCTCTCTCTATTGAATATTTAGAGACATTCTCTTCATAATAATTGAAACAAGGGTTTTCAAAATATGCCCACACAATACAATACTTGAAGTGGAAACTATTTGAAAAAAAATTCCTCAGTGATTTCCTTTCTTATTTTGATTGGGATTGTCCTCACCTGGGATCTAATACCATGTTAATTTTAGTTAATATGTTATTTTCTTATAATAATTACTTCAATTTTCCATATTATCCCAATTAAAATTTCAGTTCATTTCCAATAGATGTAGCAGAACCTCCCCTCATATCTAACCCCTTTCACCATCTCACCCAGGCTAAACATGTGTTGAGAGGCTACTATAATGGGATTCAACCTCCTAGGTGAACTTAAATAAGTGGAATCGACGAAAACACATAAAAAATCCTTCCAAATCAACAATAAAACTTACAGGATCCATCCCAGCCACTCAGGTAAGCATCACCTAGGTCCCACTAGGTTTTTAGACCATTAAACCCTCGAAAACTCCCTTGATATGGACTAGGGTGCATATGGGAGGCTTTGGATGCTCCCAAGCATGGGCATGCATGCATGTAGGGAATTGTTTCCTTAGATCTGTGCCAGCGTCCCCAAGATTTGAGCCACTTTTTAAGCCTAGAATCCTAGTCACTACCTAGAACTTCCCGTAGCTTCTAGAAATCCATCAAACATATAATCACAAGGCTAATGAACCAATAACTGACTCCAGGACTAGGCCTCACCATCCCCAACTGGGATGGAAATTCTTTCAAACACTTGGCATAAATTCAATCTACAGGTCTAGGATACAAGATAGATTATAAATGAATAAAAGTTTTATGGTAAATGAAAAGAAGGATCACTACCCTCTCCCTTGAATTTTTATGATATCAATTATGTATTAAATCCATTATCTTTTCAATTACAAGTAATTACATGAAATAACCATGACTTGAACCAATCATAGAACGATGCTTATAACTAGCATAAAACCATGTAAATAACAATGAGATAGCAACCATTAAAGCCACACATTAACAAGTACAAAAGAAAGAGAACTTGTTTTTTATTAAACATAGGCAAGAGGCAACTAGGTTCAGGACTTCCAAATAACACCCGACCATAGACATGGATGAGCCAAATCTCTCTTCCGCCAGTCACTTCCATTCCATATTCCAAGATGAATGTTGGATATCATGAATAAAACAACCCAAACAAAACCAAGGGAATCGAGAGATTAAACCACCTCCACCCTCACCATACTGTGATCACACCTAAAATGGTGTTGAGATCACAAAACCAAACCGAGCTTGGAATGCCTTTGGACTCCATCCTGATCCTTAAGGAATTTTCCATCTCCGTGTCTCTCAAGATTTGCCGCAATCCACACCAAATAAATAGTCCCTAAATCGAGACACCACCCTCGGGATTTACCATGTATCCCACTAAAACTGGTCAATGGATTCCTAGGCCTTTGGGAATTTCCCGAGACCGTTTCTGCCCCAGACTCCGAAAACCATCCAGAAATTCCAAAGCTCAAAACCGTGATCAATCCCATCACACCATGGCTATCTAGAAAATGGAAAGGCAAGGTTGAAAAGCATTGTAAAATACCGGAAAAACCATGCCACCAACAATAAGAGAACAAAATACCAACATGTATAAGCCATGCATGTCCAAACTAGCTAGGAAATCACACATGCAATATGTTACCTACAAGTATTCTTGCAGAAGCAACTTGATCCTACTATTCCTTGCTTGATCTTTTGTTTCCTTCCCTTTTCTTGGTCCAATGTTGAAATGCTCCAAGAAAACTCTAAGTGTCTAAGAGTGAGAGAGAGAGAGAGTAGAGGGAGAGCTCCAAAATTAAACTAACAAAAGATTATCTAACAAAATCCTGATCCAAAATCCTGCCAACTGATCCTCGGAAGACTTTTTATAAATTAGGCCTCTAATTTCTTCATTTTCCATTATTTTCCTTCATTTTCCTCCTCACATGCAATGTGTGACCTTTCACCTCCGTTTTCTCTTAATTTCCTTTATTTTCATAAATAATTTGCCAAAAATACCTTTTTTCCTTTCCAAAGCCTTAGCCATTTCCTTTTTCCATAATAAACCAAAATGAACACCCACTAAGATGTTTTTCCCACCATTCAGCTTGGAATACATGTCCCATCAACTGTGGTTATTATTTTTCCTTTATTAAATTTTATTACATGAAATTTTAACCCAAGTTTGTTACAATATCAATCAAATAAATCATTATCACATTTACAGTAACTGAAGAAAGAAAGAAAAAACACAAATGTAGAAGACAAGAAAAGATAAGAGGACACTAAGATTTAGGCTTGAAGTCAAGGAAAAACCCCACAAGGGGGAAAACCCAGAATTTTTTTATTCTTGATAATACCAAATGTTCAAATAGAGATAAATCCAAAAGAGTACAATGATACAAGTCAAAGTCAATAGTCAAATTGACTTTCCAATACCCTAACTCGACCTCTCTTGACAATTAAACAACAACAAAATAGTCAACTTTGGAGTGGTCAAACTTAGTCAAACAAAATCTCAATCCTGTGGTCATATTTCCACCTCATGCCTATGGTTAACGCAATTTAAACCTACTCATATTTCCTTGATTCTTGTGTCATTCAATGCATCATAGTTAAATAGATCCATCCCTCCAAAATGCCTCGTCAAAATAGGTCAAATAAACTTCAGTAAAATTTGTTCAATGCTGGCTGAAAGGTCATGTCTCTTGGGATTCATGAGCCTACATGACTGGTGGGGTCGAACTTCACCAAAATTGCATGTGTGGCCTTGACCTCAAAAACAAGCTTTCCCTTGTCAGAATCAAATGCTCCATAGGTAAAAGTTTGTCCTCTTGAAAAGAGTAATTCATTCCAATAATAATCTTCTGCAAATGAGTTGTCCAAGGTGGAATTTGACTAAACTTGCACATGTTAACAAGGAATTTCTCCATTAAATAACAAAGGAGGATCCATAAATGATACTTATTATTAGCTTGCAACAACATCTTTATATCAGCTAGATAACTATTATATCAAGTTCATGAATCCTTTTGTATGTTGATATTATTTCTCCTCTTAGAGGCATCCAGAGTCGCAAAATTATACCATAAAACTATCATAGTTCCCAAGGATCCAAGGGTACATACAGTTCCCTTCTTCCATCGTGATTTCCAAACCAGAGGATCTACTCATCCTTCTTCCTTTACTTCTTGTACCTACAGTATTCATTGACAAGTACACCCAAGAAAAGTATACAATAACAAAAGCATGATGTTAATTTTTCAATCTAGGGTTACCATGGAAACTTAGAGGATAAATTCCTAAGGTTTCCAAGTTCTAACCCTAGACCAAGGGATCCATATACAATTCATCAACCTTTTCCATATACACATACTTTTCATGAGACCTAGATTGTACACAAACCCTAAAATACCAGGGGTTAGGGTTTTTATGAGGGAACAATGTTATGGTTTCCATATGACTAGGGTTTTACTTATGCTAGCGAAGGTTTTAGATATTAATACCAATATCAATAGGTTTAACAACAAACTCTAGACCCATACACTCAACCTACAACATTTCAAGTTGGATTTTTAATAAAATATGCCATACATACTTCAAGGTTACATACATTTGACATAGTGACATGTTATTCCATATGCAATGGTATTTTTATTACTTTTATTTAAGGTTTTCATTGTCTTAAGATATTATTTATTGTATCTATATACTGACCTTTTCTTCATTCAATATCATTATACTACTACTCTATTGCTAGATCATTAGTGATGCACAGATTTAGAAAAATGTCTACAATGATACCCCTTTTACCCAATAATTTTATGAAATGACAATCAACCAAACTATCTTGTATTGATTCTTTTTATTACTGTCAGTTACTAATGCAATGATAACTCTTTCCCATCATTGAAAAAAGTTTAAGATATCTTGACCTTTAGTGATAGGATGAAAATAAAGAGCAACTTCCTTCAAAGAGATGATTTTCATAATGACCCTACTAACTTCCTATCGACTACTATATTTTCAAAATAAATAATTTGTTGCTTCTCTGATTGAAAATTTGTGATGCATAGGTCCCACAAAGTTGTCTGCTACAGGCGCAACAGTATTCCTTATACCTGAAAATTTCTTCAAAATGTTTTCTTGAGTATTATAATGACTAAAACCAAAATTTTATTTCACTAAAAGTTGCGACATTACCACTAATTGTAGGTTTCTTCTTTCCAATGTGATCAATTATATTATTAGACCCTTGAACTAGGGATTTCAAACATAGACACTTATTCTTGTTGACAACTTTACAGAGCTGCACTAAAAAAATGATTCCAAAAATAATAACACTGTAAATTCAAATAGTTGTACATTTCAATGAAGGTTGGCTCACTAATTTGCATAGGCTCAGAATGTGTATTTTTATATGAAAATCTCATCACAGAACCTAAACAAATATTCTTATCTTCTTATGCCACTTACATAGGTCAGTGAATTCTATCTTGATCAAAGGTGACTATAGCTTTGAAGGTAAGTTGGATGTGCGTTTAAGAGATTTGATCTAGGTCTCTTTTGCTCAAAATTAGAACAGGAGGCTCGAATCCCTTTTCAAGATGATTGATGCTTCAAGTTATGTCCTTTTGAAGTGTGTTTACACCTAGAAAATGAGGAGATATAGAATTTTTTCTTTATAAGACTAAAATGAATCCTTATATATTTCCAATGAGGTCGTTATTCCAGATTTGATTTGAGACGAATGAGAGAAATTATTAGCACTTGAAATATGACAATCTAAACAAGGAACATGCTCAAAATTTCAATGTCTTGATGCACAGGTCTAGAGTATGGTTTTTGGAATTATTTCAACAAGACTTAAGCTCAGAACAAGGTCACCAATACCCTCGATATTGGATCTATTTTATGCACAGTTGTATCCTCTTTCCTTAGTGCTTTCAACTCCATTTTAAAAGGTGACAATGAAAAAATTAATGGCTTCCAAAAGAGACTGATGTAGATTCCTTTCAATTTGAGACTATGATCACTCAAAACTTGTCTAGAATGAAGGCTTGATAGATGAATTTAGGATCCTTTCATATGTAGGTGAAATTTATATGCCTCAATCCTCTTGTAACAATACAAATACTCATAATGAAACTCAGTATTGAATTTCTATCCATAGGTATAGAGAGAGGATCTTGGTCCTCTTGAAATCATAAAGGATGACTTTCTTCTAGGATTTACGATAAATTTTTATGCTCATAATACTTTAATAATACTAAGAACATTTTGAGGAATATTTGAAATCTTTCCAATATGGTAGATAATAAGCAGAACTTACGAAGTCTTTCCTTGAATACAATAGCATGAAATTTTGAAGACATCAAATCTTGTAAAATAACCTCATACCTTCTATTACTCTGTGAATATGCTCAGAATTTCTTGAGATCCTCAAATAGTATTTGGTTTCATCAAGATCAGAGTCCTTGAAATCTATCTCTTCTTGAGTAAGTATAAGGTTATGTCACATAGAAGAGGGATGGTAGAATGAGCCCAAAAAATCACTTTCTTGTTTGACAGGTTCAGTCCTCGGATAAAAGGTCTTATAGCTATTATGTCATCAATAAAAGTGTTCATATCCCTCCAAAACCCCTTTCTCCTTTATATGTATACTATCGACCTTATCTGTACAATTAGGGCTAGTAATTTGACTACGTAATTTTCTCTTCTTGAGATGATATGGTGCCAAGTTGATCTTCTTTTCTACACTCACTTCAAAACCTGACTTTGCTACCATGTTGAGAAATCTAGGGCAAAGAGTTAGGTTAAATATCGAATTGATTTCTCTTCAATATTTGAAATTTCTTGAGATTTAAATCCTTCCATGGAATTGGTTATGTTATCACTCAGAAGGTTTCCTTGGTTGTGAAAGGAAACCCACTGAGGAATTCTTCAGACCATTTTGAGATTGAAATTTTTCCCTTCAATTTGGAGAGGGGTTTCTCCTTAACTCTACCACTCAAGGTCACTTTAGCTATAGGGAACTAACATCATTGGCCATATTTAATTGGTAACACATGAAATTGGTTTGAAATGGATAGAAAGGGACCATTGGGCATGGATTCTTTAAAAGAAAAAAATGCTAGCCATAATTTATACAGAAAACTTTAGAAAAGTCAAGATAGATTACGTTTTTTTAGAAAAATAATTGTTGGCCCTCATTTTTGGTCAAAATTTTCTTATTAAATACACCTAATTTCCATTTTATCCAACCATATACCATCCATATACACCTTTTTTTTACCAATTTATGCATATTCAAGTATATAAATTATGTTTTTCAATTTTTAGATGTTTTTACAAAAATTGGATTTTAAGTGTATTTTTGGACAGAACTAAAAATTCCAATAATGGCTTCATTGAAGTCATACTTCAGATGTAGGACTCGGAATATCCACAGAAAAAATGACTACTGTGGATATTTCGAGTCCTACATCTGAAAAACTACACCACAGAAACCTCCAATCTAGCGAAGTCATACTTGTAGAACACCTAGGCACAAGTTGAGCACACATTTAGAAATATTAGGAACCAAGGATGGACGTGTACCTATTGTTTCGTTCAAACCGAGCTAAAACAGGCTCGGTCAAACCTGGTCAAACAAGACCTGTCATTCAAGAAATCCCTAGGAAATAGGCCAAATTTAGTATTTTGTGGGATTTTCAAGATTTTGTATGATTTGATGGATGATCTCAACCAAGATAGATGGGATAAGGATAGATATTAATGTTGGATACATTTTATTCAATTTTTTTTCATATTTTTCTATTTAAGCCAAGATCATTGAAGGCATGAACATGTAGAATTTGTGTGATTTCACTACGATATTTCTGAATATTGTGAGTTAATTGGAGAAACCATTTCTATATTCTTTCTTCTATTCAATCTGATGAATGATTGATTGAGTTCCAGTAGCTAAGAAGTACTTTCAGTGTGCAAGGAAAGGGTGGAGGGCCCCCACACCAAGCTAAGTACACTTTCTGGTTAATTTAGCTGAAATTTCAAATACTAGTTTTGCTTCATGTTTACTCGGTTATTTAGACGTACGATGATTTATTATGTTTGATGATGAATATTAGTTTAAATTCTAATTTTCATATGAAGGGTCAAACCAGTGTTTAAGTTAAACTCTCCTTCTATTTGATCAAGAATAATAATTAGAATTCATCTTCTTTTATTTTGTTTAAGTTATTTTCTAAATTTATAGCTTTCATACAATGGTATTAATGATGAATAAAATTATAAAGAAGGACAACATTGACCTCCTTAGTTAGGAGCCTCTTCTCTTATTCGTTTATGCATCGCAAGTTGTTGTTCATCAGTGATTTTTATTTATGTTCATAAATTAGTATTGTAGAGAAGGTCAACCTGGTTCTCCTAATTTAGGAGCCTCTTCTTTTTCTTATTACATATTGAATTAGAAATTACTTAGTTAATTTTTATATTTTTAATATGAATTTATTTCAAGTTCTATAATTTGTCTTCTAAAATTGACTGTAATTGAAATCCATATATTTTGGACATGATTCCAAGTTTTACAAACCCAGATTGATAATTAAATACTTGTGTTAGTTTACCTAGTAAACCGATCCAACATTTTCGGCATCGCTGCTGGGGAAGCATATTTCAAAGTAGTCGAATAGGAAGATAAAAAAAAACAAAAAACACATCAAAAACAAAAAAAAAAATAGTTTTTCTTTTAGTTATGTTTCTTTATGCCTAGAGATAGAGATCAGAAAGGTAGATTAATTAAACAAAAACCCCCAACAATCCAACCATCCATAGGGGCAGGACCATTAGGACTAACAACATCAGTTGCTGGGAGACCAACTCTAGAGGAGTTAGAAAAAAAACAAATATCATGACAAAGATTGACTCTAATTGAAAGAGAGACATTGTTGGCCTTGGAGGTAAAAGGGAAGCAATCACCAAAAGAAACCCCTTTCATATAAATACAAAAGGAAACAAGGATACCAGTTGTTAAACAATTAGAGAAACCAGTTCTTGAACAAATTAATATAGTCGAGAAAACACCAAATCAGCCTCATATTGAAACATTAAAAATTTATGAACAGGAAATGACTGAAGAAGGAGAAGGATCTAATATGCCACTTATAACTCTAGAACAAATACTTCAATATGAGAGACAGTAGAAAGAATGGCAGAGAAAAGGAGAGGAAGAAAGGAGAATAGAAGCAGAGATAAAAAGAGAGGAATATAGAAGAATAGAAGCGGAAAGAGTAAGAGAATAAGAAACAAAAAGAGAGTATGATAACAAAATACTACATGATATTGAACAAGACAATGATCAAGAAGCTATCTTTGGCTTCCCAATATTAGACATAGGAGCAATACTAGGAGAATAAGTAAAAATGAAAAACATTCCACCTTTTGTTCTGCCAATTTTTTATGGAATGTCAATAGAAGATCTTGACTCATTTATGATTGATTTTGATATCTTATGTAGAACTTATGGATACAAATATGACGCACACAAGATTCATCTCTTTCCTGCTACTTTGAAAGCAACAACACTAAAATGTTTTATGGGTTTAGGAGAACATACGATTGCTTCTTGGGATGACATGAAGATAATTTTTCTTAAAAAGTATCAAGCTTATTGCAGGGCTAGAAACTCAAAAGAATATATTTTCAGAATGACACAACAAGAAAATGAAAGTTTGGAGGAGTACTTAGAAATATTTATCTACAATCTACAAAAATCAAAACAATATTCTCTGAATCCCGATGCCATCCGCACAATTTTTCTTAAAGGTATCCTAGATGAATACTTATATATTTTCAGTGTGATGGGAAAAGGAGATATCTCAAACCTACCATTTGATGAGATTGTTGAACTATATCAAAAATATTCTAGGGGAAGAGAAAAAAGTTGAAAAAGAGATGTCATATCAAGATCTTCCAAATCTGCAACAAGAGGAGTAAAAAGAGCAGAAATAGGAAGTTTGATATAAAATTTTAAAAATGATATTTTAAGCAGATTAGGAACGTAAGTTGATGTTTTAAAAGAAAATAAGAAGAAATAAGAACAAGATCAAATATTATCAGTCTTTTGTCCAAAGTGTAGGAAGAAACATCCACTTAGACAATGTCCTTTGGATATTATTCAAGTATGTGGACTTTGTACAGAGAATCATGCAACTGAAAACTCTCCAAAACTGAAAGAAATTAAAATGGAAGAAGTACAAGGGATAGATTCTCTTTACTATATGGCACCAAGGAGACCTTGGAAACCAAGTATGCCTCAACAATTCCCTCAAAAAAACCCACAGAATTATCAGTATCCTCGTCAGAATTCATGGGACACTCCAATTCCATGGCAGGCTTGGCCTCCACAACAATACCAAAACCAACCTACATAAGGTTGGAGAGGATATATTTATGGAAAATAGCCACCTCAAAAAGTGTATCCTCAACAATACCAACAGCAATACCAACATCCATATCAACATCCATACCAACAACCATATCCTCAACAACCATTCTAATACCTACAATTCCAGCAAAATCCTCAACCAATGCCATTTCCACCACAAAATTCTCCATCGTTGCTAACTCAACCTCAATAGCTTCAGCTACCTTCTAACCAACCACCTCCTCGATAAACTCAACTTCCAGCTCAGCTAGTATCAAATCCAAGTAACAAAGAGAATAAACCAATATACAATGTGGAAGAAGAAACATACTTTCCTACATACTCTATTCTTCACTGTTACACAAATATTCTCCAACAATCATAGAAAAAAAAATTGAGCAAGGAGAAAAAACTGAAAAATCTCATCCAGGAAATCAAATTCAGAAAGGAAAAGCTATTATGACTTAAACACCACCCAATCCACAATGGTTAGTAGAGCATAAAATTCCAATGTCTCTTCCTGAATTTGATATTTTGGATGAATTGAAGAATTCTTATGTCAAAATTCCTTTGTTACAAGCTATAAAGGGTATTCCAATTTATGCAAAAATAATAAAGGATTTATGCATCAAGAAAACTGGCAGAAGGAAAGTAGATCCACCCACAATCCAGGTCATTGAAAAATTAGCTAGTCTCATGTATAAAAAAACAACAATTGAAAAATACATTGACCCTGGGATCCCTATGGTTACCATATTGATCAATAATTTTTCAGTTCCAAACACTTTAATATATTTCAGAGCAGATATAAATGTTATGACTATTGAAACTATGAAACACTTGAAATTTCACAACATTAGACCTACCGCTACAATTTTGGAGCTTTTAGATAGATCTGAAGTTGTACCAGAGGGAATATTAGAAGATATCATTGTTTCTCTGGATTCATGGTAGTATCATGTATACTTTCTAATCTTGCAGCCAAAAAAAAAATTTAGGAGGCCATCATTTAATTCTAGGCAGACTAGGTTAGCCACAACATATGCCTTCATTGGATGTAGATCAGGAAGTATGATTATAGCACATGGGGATGAAAGGAAAGATGTTACACTCTATCCTCCAGCATAATCTCCTTATTTATTATCATGGCTTGATGAAAAAAAACAACAAGAAACTGAATGTGTTCTCAATATTAATCAAGTCTATAATTTTAGAGAAGAGGAAGAAAATGAGGATCTATTAGACCTTTTCATCTCCGAACCTGATATTTCGGAAAATATTAGAATAACACAATATGAAGCTGCAAGTCATATTTTAAATCAATGTTTCCAGAAATTTTTTACTATTCAAACATTGAAAAATTCATTTGAAATTATTTTTCATGCTAACTCAATTACCAATTCATAGAGTAAGATCATCGAAATCAGTCCTGGAAGGAATTTGAATATCGGTAATAATTTACAATTATCATAAGAACAAGAGGTAATAACATTATTACATAAATATCCAAAATATTTTTCTTGGTATTATCGAGACATGCAGGTGATTCATCCAAAGACTTGTATTCACCACATCTACACTGAATATCATATCAAACCAGTGAGATATCCGCAAAGAAGAATGAATCCTATGATGAAATAAATAGTGAAAGAGGAATTACATAAATTGTTACAGGTTGAATTCATTTTATCCTATTTCTGATAGTCAATGGGTTTCTCCCTTAGTTGTGGTGCCAAAGAAAAATGGAAAGTGGAGGATATGTGTAGACTATAGGGAGTTGAATAAAGCCACATTAAAATATCATTTCCCGTTACCATTTATTGACCAAGTAATAGATTCATTAGATGAGAAGAAATTATTTTATTTTCTTGATGGATTTAGTGGATACAATCAGATTAAGATAGTAATGGAAGATCAGGATAAAACCACATTTACTTGTCCATGGGGAACATATGCATATAATGTTTTTCCCTTTGGGTTATGTAATGCACCTACTACATTTCAGAGAGCAGTCCTTGCAACATTTTCTAATCTAATCCATAAATGTATAGAGATATACATGGATGATTTCACTGTATATGGAGGAAATTTTGATGATTGTTTGAAAAGTATTGAAAAAGTTTTGAAAATATGCATAGGGAAAAATCTATCCCTCAATAATTAAAAATGATTTATGATGTTAACTGAAGGGATAGTGTTGGGAAACCATATTTCTTCTTCAGGAATCAAGGTGGATCCAACAAAAATACAAGTCATTGTGAATTTAATGTCACCAACAACACAAAAGGAAGTAAGAGGTTTCTTGGGATATGCAGGCTATTATAGGAGATTCATTGAAAGTTTCAGTAAAATAGCTCTACCTCTATTCAAGTTTCTTGCAAAAGATGTTGAATTCCAATGGAAAAAAATTTGTCGAAATGCATTTCAAATATTAAAAGAAAAATTGTTAGTTGCATCCATTCTTCAAGGACCAAACTGGTCATTTCCATTTCATATATCTACTAATGCATCTGACACATCTATAGGATCATCACTTGGAGAGAAGGAAAACCAATTTAATTATGCCATATACTTCATAAGCAAAAGCTTAACACCAACATAATTAAACTATACAGTCACGAAAAAATAAATGTTAGCTATAGTGGATGCAGTTAATAATTTTAGGCATTACATAACAGGTTATCAAGTATTCATTCACAGATTATTCAACAATAGAAAATAAAGATAATTAGAGAAAGTGATAGATATAGTTGGGTCAATGGTGACCTCTTTTATACTAGTTCTGATCTATTAATCAGAAAATTTGTTAGAGAAGATGAGATTCTAGATATTTTAAAATCATGTCATGACGATCCATGTGGTGGTAATTTTCCAGACAAGCAGAAGACATACAAGGTGATAAAACTTGGCTACTACTGGCCAACAATCTTCAAGGATTCGAAAGTCTATGTTAAGATATGTGACAACTACCAAAGAAATGGAAGAGCTCTGGTATCAAATGAAATGTCATTAAAGCCACAAGTACTCATAAAAAAATTTAAGCAATGGGCTCTAGAATTTGTGGGACCAATAAACCCACCTTCAAATGGAAAGAAGTACATTCTAGTATGTACAGATTATGTTGCTAAGTGGGTGGAGGCAAAGGCAGTGGCAAGAGAAACAGAAGAAACATTGGTTCTTTTCCATTTGAGGAAATATTTGTAAGGTTTGGAGTTCAGTGTTGTGAAACCAGATCCAGAAATAGAAGAAAAGAGATATCAATGCCTTAGAAATAAGCCACTTCGAGGGGGCAACCTCCAATACATTACATGAATGAACAATTCTTGGATGATACAAATTAAAAAACCTCGTTTTTATATATAGGAGTCCATGGGCCACAATGTAATCCTAGTGGGCCACAATGTAATCCTAGCCGACCTAACAATAATAATTTAAGGGCACAATAATAACAATATGGGGGTTACAGGGGCACAATAATAACAATAAGGGGGTTACACTAACAACAATAAGGGACTATACTAGTAATATAGGGACCTAACATGCCCCTCTCCTTCAAAAAAGTGTTGTCCTCAACGCTTGAGTAGCTCTGGGTGCTTCTGTATACAATTCTCATCCTCCCATGCAGAATCTTAAGTGGGTAAGTTCTTCCACTTGATGAGATACTCTGAAATTGATCGATTCCTTGGCTATCGAGTTCTTGTTTCCGTGACCGCTTTAGGTTCTAAAATGATTTTTCCTTCCTCATCAAGTTCTGGAAATATTGTTTGAACTTGAATATTTTCACCTATAACCTTCCTTAAGCATGAAACATGGAAAATTGGATGCACTCGTGAAGAAGCAAGAAGCTCCAATTTGTATGCCATAGTACCAATCTTTTGCAACAACTTGTAAGGACCATAGCACTTTGGTGATAATTTATTATCCTTCTTATCTTGCTTGAGGGGCATTTGTTTGTATGGTTTTAGCCGTAAAAATATCCAATATCCTACATCAAAACTTCTCTTGCTGTTATGTTGATCTGCCTATTGTTTCATTCGATTTTGTGCCAAATTTGGGTTATCTTTTAAGAGTTTGAGAACTTCTTGTTGACGCTCGATGTGATCTTCCACTACTTGAACCTTTGAATTTTTTTCTTAAAGATGATGTGATGGATGGTGGATGATATCCATAAAGTGCCATAAATGGGCTCATTTTTTCTGCAGTATGGAAGGAAGTGTTATACCACCATTTAGTGAGAGGTAACCACTTGACCCATTGTGTTTTTTTATTAGATACAAAACAACGAAGATATCTTTCCAAACATTTATTTACTATCTTAGTTTGACCATCGGATTGAGGATGATAAGATGAGCTATGAGCTAATTGAGTACCCAAAAAAGAAAATAACTTTGTCCAAAAATTTCTAGTAAAAATGGGATCTCTGTCACTCACAATAACCCTTGGGTTTCCATGTAGCTTTTGAATTGTGTCCATAAATGTAGTAGCAATTGTACTTGCTTTAAATGGATGAGATAATGCACAAAAGTGTGCATACTTGGTAAGTCTATCAACTACCACCATGATGACACTCTCTCCTTCAGACTTAGGTAAACCTGTGATAAAATCCATTTAAATCTCCTCCCAACATTGACTTGGAATGGATAAAGGTTGTAGAAGTCCTACGGTCTTAATTGTCTCAACTTTATTCTTCTGACAAACCAAACATTCCGCCACAAATGTTTGAATATCAGATTTAAGGCCATCCCAAAAAAACTCTTTCTTCACCTTGTGATAAGTTTTTAAAAATCCTGAGTGCCCTCCTAAAGGAGAAGTGTGCAATTCCAGAAGAATCTTTTGTTTTAGTTGGGAATTCTTACAAAGATATAAGCGATATTTGTGCCATAAGGAGTCATTTTCCAACTAAATTTATCAGATGTACTAGGATCTTGCTGCAACTTTTGAATGAGTGTCCACACTTCTTCATCCTTCTTCCATTCATCCCTTGCTTCGATTATCCAATCTGGTTGGATAATAGATATGGCACAAAGCAATGCTTCGACCTCTTCATTCTTTCTTGAGAGTGCATCTGCAACAACATTTAGCTTCCCTTTTTTGTAGATTATTTCAAATTCATAAACCAACATATTTGTGACCCATTTTTGCCTTCTGTCAAGATAGCCTCATTCCAAAATGTTTAAGACTATCATGACCAATTTTTACCTTGAAGTGTCTTCCCATTAGGTAAGTTCACCATTTCTTTAGTGCATGCAGTATTGCTAACATTTCCTTCTCGTAAATATATTTCTGCAAATTCTTTCCTTTGATTGGACAAATTTCAAAAGCAATGGGTCTTCCTTCTTGCATTAAAACAGCACCAATTCCATTTCCTAAGGCACCACATTCCACAATAAAGGTTTTTGTGAAATCTAGCGTAGCTAAGACCAGTGCTAGGCACATTGATTCTTTAAGATGTTCAAAGGCCTTAGTTGCTTCAGGAGTCCATGAAAATGCATCTTTCTTCAATAATATTGTTAGAGGTGCTGCTATTCTCCCATAATTCTTAACAAACTTGCAATAATACCATGTTAACCCGAGAAATCCTCGCAACTTCTTTATGGTTGTGGGAAATTCACATTCCCTAATGGCTTTAATTCTTTTAGGGTCGACATTAACACCCTCATGAGATACAATATGACCCAAATATTCCACCTCTTACACTGCAAAGAAACATTTGGATGTTTTTTCATATAATTGTTTCTCCTGCAATAGTTTGAGCACCCTGTCAAGATGTTGAACATGATCCTTCCAAGACCTGTTATAGATTAGTATATCATCAAAAAATACTAGCACAAATTTTCTAAGGAAGGGTTTGAAAATGGAATTCATCAAGCCTTGAAATGTAGAAGGTGCATTGGTAAGGCCAAAAGGCATGACCAAAAATTCATAATGACCCTCATGAGTTCAAAATGTTGTTTTCAGAATATATTCAATCTTCATTCTAATTTGATGATATCCTCAACGAAGATCCAACTTGGTAAAATAAATTTCTCCATGTAATTCATCCAATAATTCATCAATCACAAGAATGGGAAAATTATCTTTAACAGTTACCTTATTGAGCTACCTATAATCGGGACACATGTGCCATGATCCATCCTTCTTGTGTACCAATTCTACAGGAGCAGAGAAAGAACTTTGATTAGGTTGAATTATACCAGCCTCTAACATTTCTGCAATCATACGTTCAATTTCGCTCTTTTGGACATAAGGATATCTGTAAGGCCTGATGTTTGGAGGAAAAATTCCTGGAATCAAATGAATAGCATGATCATGATCACAAATAGGTGGGATTCCTTTGGGGAGTTTCAAACACCTTGGAATGATTGTATTCCAAGACTTTTTGGAGATATGAAGAAATAGATGATTTTGATGTTGGAACTTCTAGTGAGCATAATTGTGCAATTACACCTCGTTGTTCTTTCTTTAGAAGCTTTGTCATGACATTAGAGTTATTATCTTTTCGGATTACCCAGAAATACCCCATAATTCGACTTCCTTTCCTTCTGAAAAAAAATTCAAAAAAAGTTCTTGAAAATTAAAAGCTACCGTCCCCAAAGATTGTAACCATTGTACTCCTAGTGCAACATCAGCACCTCCCATAGGAATGGAAATCATTGGAATATTCAATACATATTCCCCCATGGTTAGCTTGATATTATGGCATTTTCTAGAGAAAATTATATTTCCTCCATTTGCAACCAACACTTTACATTCGGGTGCTAGGTATAGGAAACAATTCAATTCCTTGGCTACCTTACAATGAATAAAATTATGGGTGCTGCCTAAATCAATCAACACTATTACCTTTTTCTTCTTGATATGTCCTTCTATCTTGAGAGTTTGAGGAGTGGTAATTCCTGCCAATGCATTACACGATATGGTCAGACTCATTTATTCCTCTTTTAGGGTTGGTTGGTGGTGTATATCCTCTTCTTTTGAAGATTATTGTTCATTTTCTTCTTCCTCTTCACAATCTATGTAAAATAATTTCTTCTCAACACACTTATGACCTTTAGTGTATTTTCTATCACAACTGTAGCAAATCCCTTTTGCTCTTTTGTCTTCTAATTTTTGTGGTGTCAACCTTGTAGGTTGTGCAAATCTAGGATTAGCAACACTTACCTCTTTATAGAAGTGAGTGGTAGGATTCTTTGTCGCCATAATTTTACATTCAATTTTTCCGGCCAACCTGAATGCCTTCTCCAATGAATCAGGTTCCAAAACACAAACTTCATGTTGGATGTTATCCTTTAAAGTACCTATGAAGAGATCAATCCTGTGTTCCTCTGAAATATCAATTACCCTTATATTCAATTTTTGGAAGTCCTCAATGTGCTCCGCCACTAAAACCTTTTGTTTGAGATTTATCAATCGGCTTGATCTTTGTATCCTCATAATGTGCTATCATTTCCTCCGTAAAAATTGACCAAGTGACAATTTTTTTATGGCAAAGCCATCGATACCATACAAATGTATTTAATTCTAAATGTAAAGTTGCAATGCGTACTTTTTGTGTGTTTTGCACATTATTGAGATCAAAATATTGCTCCATTTGTAGTATCCATGTTACAGGATCCTTTCCATCAAACATCCTCATATCCATATTTGGAATATGGTGGTTCTTCCATCCAATCTTGGAGTTTATGAAATCATGATTAACATTTATTTTTTTGTCATCATGAGTTTCCTCTACTATCTTTTCACCATTAGGAAACATTTCTTGTATCAACTTTGCCAAACCTTCGATGTCTACTTTTAGATCATTCTTCATGTTTTCCATGTTGCCTTTCATTTTTTCATCGATCTTAGCTTCCATGTCATCCATCTTAGCTTCTATGCCCACTTCCATGCCATCCATCTTAGCTTCCAAACCATTCATCTTAGCTTCCACGCCTTTCTTCAAACCATCCATCTTAGTTTCCACGCCTTTCTTCAAAACTTTCATTTAATTTTTTGTTTCTCGTTGCGATAGCGAAATTTTGTGCACTTTCTCTTGTAATTTTGATATCTCATGTTGTGTTTCTTCGTCTTCATGAGTCATAGTGGAGCCTTCTGAAGGCTTAATGGGTGTTGAATTATTTTTATGAGGCATTTTAGAACCCAATAATGATATCTATTCTTCAATATGCCCTTGGAATAAATTCAAACTAATTTTTTTTTTCAAACGAGACTTATGTAATTCGAAAAAAATACACACCTTTTTCTTGATTTTGAGGAGCTCTATATTGAAATTGAATTATCTCTATAATTGCGGATCCTCAATATCTGAAATTTAGCCCTATAGTAGCCCTCTAAAGCTTCTTTCAAATGCCACAGGTCTGATCTAATTTGGATTCTTCAAGACAAAGTTATGTCCAATCTCCCACAATGACCCAATTTTGTACTGGTTCAGTAGAGAAAACTTGTACGAATTTCCACATGTCACTATTTCCTCCTTTGGCTCTGAAATTGATAGAACAAAAACTACACTCCGTGTACTTATGGCCAATTTTTACAGCATTCCAATTTGACGCTTAGAGAGAGAGCTATGAAGATTTTCCCACGATCACCTCTTTGAGATGAAATTCAGAAGCCTCAAAAATCCCTAACTTCCACAGATCATATCTCCGAAAATTTTGCGAACCAATATCTAAAATTTTGCGACGGTGTTTCTCAAGATTGCGGCTTCGCACTCTAAAAATTTCAGCTTCTGAACCTTCGTAGAAAAAAAATTATTACAAAAATACCACGATGACCTGTTTATGTTAAATTCAGGAGCTTGCAAAATGACCTAACTTGCACAGATCATATCTTCGAAAATATTGCGAACCAAGCTCTGAAATTTTGCGACGATGTTCCTTAGGATTTTTTCTTCTTACTCTAAAAATTTCAGATTATGAACCTTCGTAGAAAAAAAATTATAGCGAAAATCCCACGATGACCTGTTTGGAGCAGTGAAACCCTAGAATCTCAAAGCTATGATACCAAATGTTGTGAAACCAACTCCAGAAATAAAAGAAAAGAGATATCAATGCCTTAGAAATAAGCCACTTCGAGGGGGAAACCTCCAATACATTACATGAATGAACAATTCTTGGATGATACAAATTACAAAACCTCCTTTCTATATATAGGAGTCCATAGGCCACAATGTAATCCTTGTGGGCCACAATGTAATCCTAGCCGAACTAAAATAATAATTTAAGGGCACAATAATAACAATATGGGGGTTACAGGGGTACAATAATAACAATAAGGGGGTTACACTAATAACAATAAGGGACTATACTAGTAATATAGGGACCTAACATTTAGAGACAAATTTCTATAGACCAGGGAGCACAATTCACCTCCAAACTTGTAAGGGATCTTACGGAAAAGTATAAAATCAAATACATAAAATATACTCTATATCGTCCCCTAGCAAATGGAAAAGTGGAGTCCACTAAATTTTTTTTGGAGAATATCATGACAAAAGCTGTACAGATGAATAGAAAGGACTGGTCAGAAAAGTTAAGAGATGCACTATGGGCATATAGGATCACATGGAAGAACACAATTGGATTCAGTCCATATCAGTTGGTATATGGTAAGGAAGTCATGTTACCCATTGAATTTCAAATTCATACATACAAACTTGCACCAGAATTGGGAATCAAATTATCTGAAACAAAACAAAAACGAGTGATGCAATTAAATGAACTAGATGAAATAAGACAACAAGCAGTAGAACATACATCTCTAGTGCTAGAGAAGATAATAAAATGGCATGACAGATTCATTAAAAATAAAGTTTTTCATAAAGGAGACTGGGCACTATTGTTTGACTCCAAGTTTAAGGATTTCAAAGAAAATTTTACAACTCATTGGCTTGGGCCATATGAGATAGAAGATATCTTTGACAATGGAGCAGTAAAAAATAAGAAGAATCGATGAAGCATCATGATGTAGGGATTCTGCTATAGAACATATCCGAGCATATCAAACACACACTCCTTCACTCAGCATAAAAATTCTCAATAATTCTTTATTAAAATCATAAAAATATTCATCTCAAAGTACACATGAAGGAAAGAGAGCCACATAAAAAAAAAATACTGACAATAAACCAAAAAATATTTGGCAAAATATTACATTGGGTAGCCTCTTGGCTCTCGGCCCTTCGAACCATATTTCACTCTCACTGTACTCCTCACTACTCTCAGTTGTCCTCATCCTCACAAAAACACTCCTTTTTATACATAATTAATGAATTTATTTCAATCCATAAATTCCTCCACATAAATCTCAACTACAAATCTAATTTGGATTTATTCTAGTTTTTGACTCAACAAAGTCCCGTATATGGAATTCCTACTCCCTATATTATCTACCTAATTCCATTCCACTCGTATCCTTTAATTATTAAAGAATATTTACAAAAATCCTCATATTTATAATTTCTCTCCTAATTTATTAAAAATAAGAAATTTAATTAATAAAATAATTAAAATGTCTCACCCCCCTTATTACATAATTAAATAATGAAAATTTTACTTGGATGCTCTTGCATCAGACTCCCCATCTAGAGAAGTTTCCATAGACTCCTGTATATGAGGTCCGTCACTTTTCTGTAATACTGCGACAACCACAAGTCTTGATGACTTGATCCCTCCAGGATTCCAAACTCTATTCTGACGCTGGTCCTTCGGAGTATCAACTCGATTTGATAACTCATCGTCCACTCTGTTGATCAGATTCCATCGGCTTCTCCAACACTTTCTTTTGCCAATTCCTCGGAGTAATTCCTCTTTTTCTCAAATTTTTTCACCTCCAACTGAGTTGAACTCTCAACTTCCTGCAATGGAAAAAAATCAAGAATTTCTTCTTGATCATAACTATAGTCAATGATTTATTTTATAGCAACAATTTCCTCGTCTGGTGTTGTCCCTGCACTTACCAACAAACTGTTAGTTTTAAAAAGATAATACCTTTCGGTCTCTCCTTCTTCTAGCAACATTTAGATTTTCTGCTCTGACATTTTCTCCTTTATCAAGACATCAGTATGCTGATTCAACTTCTTCAAAGAATTCTCAAGACTATCAGTTAGTCTTTCCACCACATCATCTGTTTCAAGGATGTCTCTTTGCTCTTGTTCATAATAATGAAGTTTTTCATTCTCACTCAGCTCTGACATTGCGAATTGAACACTTATCCTCTATTTTTCTAGCCTCTTCTCCATAATACTCAATTCCTGCCACAAATTTGTCATTTCATTTGAAAAAATCTTTGTACATTATTCACTATCTTCTTCTTTGTCATGAGTCAAGTTTCCTGTTAATAATATCTCTTCATTCTTGATTAGAATAGAATTCTGATCTTCTATCTCTACAATAGTTTTAGTTGTTTTTCCATCATTTTCCCTTTGGCCTTTTAAGAAAATAAATTTCTCATTGTCATTATCAATAATAAATTCTTCATCATAAGAAATAGCTGTCTGACCTCCACTGAAACAATTTCTTTCATAAAACAAGGAATTTATGAACTCCTTTTGTTGCAACAATTTAATTTGATCTTCACCTGAAAGATAGTTATCATCATATTTTTATTGGCAACTTTCAACCTCACTTAATACAGTTTCATCCTTTCTCTAGTAGCCCTCATGAGTTATCCTATTTTCTGTTTCTCATACTGCAAAATTTTGTCAGCAATTTCATTAAAAAAATACATTTGTTTACCTCCTTGGAATATATCGTCACCATCTTCAGTATGCTTCTGTTCCATAACAGCTTCAACTTGCTATTTTACACCAACCAAGAATTCATTTATGATTTATTCCTGTTGTAACAAATCATTACCTTCCCCCTCTGAAAGGCATTCTCCACTAGGCTTTACCTCAAAAGTTTCCTTCATCTCTGTGACAGTTTCATCAGACTGCTCACCATCTCTCGCATATCCTGCAAACATACATAAACTTTGAGAAAAATTTCAAGGCTTCATAGCCTCATCTGTTTCTCTCGCCAACACATCTTTAGATGCTTCTGAACTATCCCAATAGTTCATGAGATCTCCCTCATTGATCTCTTCACCCAGAATTTCACCCTGTTCTAGGCCACAAATGGAAACATCCATTTTTAACTCAGCCTCTTTGAGTTCTTCACAACTCAACATCTTCTTGAGCTTCCTTAGCTCTTCCATCAACTGTATGTTTACCTGATTTTCCTTTTTGCATGTAGCTTCTTCCACTTCACCTTTTTTTTCATGGTCCAACCATGTGTCTGGTATTTCACATTTTCCTGCAACAACTCCATTAACAATTTAAGGTGAAATTTTGTCTCAACCTTCTCCCACTCGTAATATTCATCCATCAATAGTTCACATATGCCACTTACCTTGGAATTTTCCTTCTTCTTCCCTCTACTGTGATCTTCATCAGATCTTCAGAAATGACTTTCAACAGTCATCTTCCCCTCCTTTGTGAACTTCATCTCTTCACATGTGGATTTCATTTAATTTACTTCTCAGCAATCATTCACACTTGCCATTCATCAAAAAATGCAAGTTCTCCTCCTGCTCTTGGATTCTCTTGGTTCTCTGTCTTGGAACGAATCTCTGGCAACCCTCTTGCTTCACTTTGCTGCAAACAACACTTTAGTAACTCATGTGTTACAATGACCAATTCTTTGGGTGATAGGCTTCGCCGATCATGCACCCAATTACATTCAGACTCTTGACTTATCTTACGACTCTTTGACTTTAGACTTATGCCAATTCTTCATCTTGGATGAAAATACTCAATCTCAACTCAAACTATCCAAATTTTCATTTGACTCTAACATCTGTTTTCACTTCAATCTTTGTCCCAATAACAATGATAGTGGATATTTTGACTTAATTTAAGTTATACAATTCTTCAATAAACATACACCCCTAATAAATTTTAGGATGTAAAATATCCACCCTCTTTCATACTTCATTCTTATGAAAAATCATCAGTTTGTTCTTATTATTTCACATGATACTGAAGTCTTTAGTTGAAATGCAATTCAGGCTTTTCAAGATTTATTTTAAGGTGAAAATAAATAAACCATTCAATCTTCGGTGTTCAAAATATCGTCCTAAATTATTATACCTCATGCTCCTGTTTAGGTTATTGATAAAAATTTCTCTCTGCAGTCTCAATTCTCTAGTTTCCATTCTTCTATGCCATCTTTGTCACTGTCAATACTTGCATTCTCACAAGTTCGTCATCTTAATGAAAACATTTCCTTGCACTTATATACACTATGCAACATCAATGCACATCTTTTCACCCGTGTATAGAGAACAAGCAACCTCTTCGAGAAATAATGTACAACTCGTACATTGTGTTCATCCTGAATATCACCTCCTTAAATTCTGTCACATGATGGTAAAAACAAAGGTTTACAACATCAAGCAAATATATTTTCAATCACCAATCAAAAGAATTCTTCTTTTCCCAACTACAGGCTTTGGTCCAAAATGACTTAACCAAAACTGTGAAGAATCCACATTATGCATAATAAATCATCACACTATGCATAATAAACCTCCTCATATAAACATGCATGTTTTCCTTTATATCACCCAGGATTAATACATTTTCCCCTTCATTTTTCATTCATTTATACTTCCGCATTTTCAACATTTCCGCTCTTTCATAACATTTCCACTCTTTTATTCATTCAATGAGCACTTACCTTGAATCTTCTTGTGGTTGAAATGATCCAACCATTCTCTCGTGTATTATTTTAGGAATACATTCAAGCCTCTACAGAATTACTTTGAATGTGCAAGGTCCATTCTCCAACAATCTCTTCCCAACAATTAAATTTCTTCCCAACAAATTTCTAACATAAATCTTTTCCCAACAATTAATGTTAGAAACCTTCAAAGTACACACACTCTCCCCTTTAATTTAAGCCAAGTTCCCTTATCTCAATCTCTTAAATTTCAATTCCTTGCTTTGAAAACATGCAATCTTAATGTAACTGAATATCCTTTCAAGATTACATTCTCCCAAAAAAAACGTACATGAATTATTTGCAAAAAATTTACCTCTATCATTCCCAGTGACTTTTCGTTATGCTAGAAGAAGTTATCAAGGAAATACTGGATTCATATTTTGAATATTCTGCGGGAGCTGCACCTCTCTTCATGCAATCTCTTTCTCACTTCTGATACCAAAATGATGTAGAAAATCAATATTTCCACTTTTAAATTAGTATAGTAAATTATTGAATTTTACCAATGCCCAGGTTTATTCTTCATACATGATGAAATTGATTCATTTCTCATCAGCCTAAGTGGGAAAATTTGATTTTCCATATCCCTTAATTTACATATACTAATGACCTTTTACCGCTGCTATACAAATTGCAAATTTCTTTGCAATATAACCTATATAAATGTCATTAAGATAAATCAACGTAGCCTTTAAACCTTCATTGCTAAATATACAACAAAGTAAATTGAATTCATTTATTTATTGAAGCCCACTTCTAAGGTAGAATTTTCTTTTAAAATCAAGTACCGTAAGTTGTTGAATCTATGGCTTCACGAATCATCGCAGCAATCTTTACAACCGCATGCAATTCCGATTTATGGCATCTGCTATGGTTTGGGTTCTAAAACCCCTTTAAAATGCTTTCACGTTTCACTAAAGCACATGAGCTTCACACGTCACAGAACTTCACGAATGCTTTCAACCGTGGCTGCGTGGTTACCTAGCTGCCGTGGGCTTTAGTTCTGAGTATTCAAATAGCGCACTAGCATTCAAATGGCTACGATTTCCTTTGTGGTTCCGGCTGCGCCTTACCAAGGCTGTGGTCGTTCCCAATTCCATCTCTTCAACCCCACACGCTATGGAATTCTCGCACAACACTGTGCCTTATCATCGCAGCAGCCCAAAGCCAAAACATAAATGAAAAATATTCAATTCCAAACTAGTTACACACATATTAAATACATTGTTTGTATTTATATTATACGCATTCTCCACGAGTCTAGTAATATCTTAAGTAGCTTTCCTAGAACTTGAACTGCACTCAACCTACTCCAAGGTATTGTCACATACCATACGCTATTAACACCTGATGTGATACAGCGTCCACGAGTTATGCATCCACACTTCAGACTTGGCCGCACTACAGTAGTCGCTACTGCATTCTCCTACGTCCACACAAACATTTACGTTGAGACTAATATCATTCACATGGTTTGCACAGAGTCAAAACAACCTACTAACTGCCAACTAGGCATGAAATCCTTTTTACGCTAGCCGACACTCATTTCTACCGTGAGCTCATTTCCTGCAATCAAACCCATACACAACATATATATATATATATATATATATATATATATATATATATATATATATATATATATATATATATACGTACTCAACCCAGGATTCCAATAAATCAAATGTAGGATAGATTCATGCTCCAACTCATTTCCTTGCTTTGATACCAAATGATGTAGGGATTCTGCTATAGAATAGATCTGAGCATATAAAACACACAATCCTTCACTTAGCAGAAAAAATCTCAATAATTCTTTATTAAAATCATAAAAATATTTAGCTCAAAATACACATGAAGGGAATAGAGCCACATAAAAAAAAATACTGACAATAAACCAAAAAATCTTTGGCAAAATATTACATTGGGCGACCTCTTGGCTCTCGGCCCTTCAAACCATCTTTCACTCTCATTGTACTCATCATTGCTCTCAGCTATCCCTCATCCTCACAAAAACACTCCTATTTATACATAATTAATGAATTTATTTCACTCCATAAATTCCTCCACATAAATCTCAACTACAAATATAATTTGGATTTATTCTAGTTTTGGACTCAACAAAGTCCCGTATATGGAATTCCTACTCCCTATATTATCTACCTAATTCCATTCCACTCATACCCTTTAATTATTAAAGAATATTTACAAAAATCCTCACATTTATAATTTCTCTCCTAATTTATTAAAAATAAGCAATTTAATTAATAAAATAATTAAAATGTCTCACCCCCCTTATTACATAATTAAATAATGAAAATTTGGCTTGGATGCTCCTGCATCACATCAATTTCATTTTTAGTTAATGGACATGGGCTTAAAGTCTACAATAAGGCTATTAATAAAGAGTATTTTCTGAAGAGAATTTCAATAGAAACTGATATGGAAATAATGGAACAACATAGTGATATGCCTTCCTTACTTTCAAAAAAAAAAGTAAAATAATAATAATAATAATAAAATATCTTGGTTGTGAAAATTTAGGAGACTGGCACAATAAAAAATCAAATTCATATCGGAAAAAAAACTTGTTTGGCCAATATGAATTCTCTTTTTTGTTTTTTTTACTTTAGTTTGATTTTACAGAAATAATCCTCCAAGAAATGCAAGACTTGAGGACAAGTTTTAACATAAGCAAGGGGGAAGTTTGTAATAAAACTATGAAATAGTTTGAGCAACTACATTGTAGAAGGGACCTAAATTACATGTTAGAAGGGACCTGAAGCATCATTGAAAACATCATGCATAAGGGACCTAAATTACATGATAGAAGCAACCAGAAACATTATTGAAAATATCATGCAGAAGGGACCTAAAACATTATTTACAATATCACTGCAGAAGGGACTTGAAGTACATGTCAAAAGGGACCTACAACGTCATTTACAAATTGCAGATGGGACCTGAACAACCTCAACATTCAAGGAACCTTAATCAATATTAGATGCAAAAACATGAAAGCAAAAATAAGTGTCTACATTCCATCAGAATTTATCTTTGAAGAACCATCATTATGATCATGAGGACATCATCAACCATCAACCAGTATTTTGATCAAAGGACAACATAAACCAGTATTTACATCAAGCTATTTTATGGGAGTACAAGTACAGTAAGTGTAAAAAAAAATCTCTTAAAATCTCGATTTTTTAAAAAAATTATAGAAATTTTTAAAGCTAATTTAACTTGATGTTCATTCCATTACACTTACCACTTTACATTTTTCTTACTTATATCCTACCTACATTCCACATAAAACAAAACACTATCTTCATTATCCTACTACTACCCATCATAATCATATTTCATTCATTATAATCCTATTATTCCCTAAGAAATTCCTATTCATTATCCTTTCCTACATTAACCCTCCTACATTAACCCCGTTCATATTCATCATTCCATACACCTCTACATTCATCCCAAACATTTTATAGGAATTTTGATAAAAAATAAAGGACTCAATATTCTTCCCTTAAGGAATTTTGGTCGACCTACAAAAACCACACAAGGTTAGTGTCATAATGAAAAAAATTAATTTTAAAATGACCTATCCTATGGTAATTTTAAAATAAATTAAGAAAAGTGCATAAAAATGACAAAACCTAAGGTATGGAATGAGTGCAATATGAAAAAACCTAAGGTATGAGCACAATAAGCAAATATGACAAAGCCTAAGTTTGAAAATGCAAATGCAATGCAACAAAGATTGAAAAGACATGAAATTATGATGCATGAAAACTAAGGTGTGAGAATGCAGCGTAATGATGGTGGCTATGAATGAAAAATGAAATGAGAAAGAACACGGGGATGTGGTGACAAGATGTGGATAAACACTGTGGAGAAAGGAAAGTGTACAAGATAGAGGAACATAGCCACAGAGGTATGTGAGTCAGAAGGTCGGCATATGAAATAGTCAACATATTTCAAAAACACTATGTAGTGACACATTCAAACCCTATGCAGAACTATTGTAAGCCTTCACCATTCAAATTAACAGAGCTCTGTGTTAGCATTTTTCTTTCACCATCACGACCATATTCAGGCTCAGGAAGAAGAGGAAGACATTGTGCAAACACATGATTGCGCTTAGCACCTTGTGAAAGACGGAATTAAGAAGAAAACACAGAGAATATGTTGTAGAAAATATAGAGAAACTTAAACTGAGAGAGAGCAGCATAATAAATAGCAAATAAGTGTGTAGAAATAAGAAGGATGTGCATTGATTTTAACGAAGATTGAAGGCCGAGATCTTTGTTCGCCAAGTTTATTGAACGATCCAACAAACTGCAGAAATTTCGTAAAGTGAACATGTAAGGATTGGCTCTGAATTTTCTTCATTGTTGAATGGATTTTAGGGATAGTGAATCTCGAGATGAAGTTTAATATGTGTTGTTGAACAATGAGTCAAACTCTAGTTATAAATTCGGGTCTTTGCCACCATTAAGCCTGACTCTACCACCTATGAAATATGTGAATCTTTAGATGTTAGAGACGAGTTTTAACTGAAGTTGCAATGTGAAAACACATGAGCACGAAGTTAAACTTAGAGATATATCTGGGATTTCTCCAGATCAGGTAAACTAAGTTCTAAATCATCCATACATAGACACGATGTTGTCACATTTAAAAAACAGAGTTTTACACAGTATGTGATTTTCGAAAAACATAGTGAGCTATTTCTTGTTGTTTTCATACAAATAGTGAGCCAAATTTGTTTCAAATTCAAATGCATAGTAAGAATTTATCTTTGTAGAAGAGGGATCGAGCATGAATTCATGAGTAGTAGGACACAGTAGGATGATTTTTTATGATTATTATAGAGTGAATTTCGTTTTAGAGGCAGAGAATTTATTTCTACACCAAAAACAAAGGAGGAGTTGTTTTGAGAATTTGATAAAACAAAGATTGAAAAATGGGAGATAGAGCAATAAAGACATTTTAACAATGTTTTTATGATCTTTATACATAAAAAAAAATTGTTTTTATTAGTTTTTGAAAGCAGTGGACTCATTCTTGTAGAGGGTTGAAGAACATTCACAAGTCAAATAATTTCATTTCTTTTAAGGAGCTTCAAAGAAGAGGCAAGCATAATTGTCATAAATAAAATGCATGAATGAACTGACAGATATATATGCATGAATTTTTATTTATGATGAGAATGTTGAAAATACAAGGGCATATAAATTGGTTTACAGAGCACATGGAAACTAGAATAGAGCCAAATGAATTCCAGATAGAGAATTGGGAAAAGGAGACTATAGAAAAACTATACTAGGCGGGATTGATAGGCTTACTACAAAAATTTAATGGGCACAACGAAAGTTTCACTAAATAATTCATAAACAATTATGCACAGGAACAAACTATGGTGGGGAGCTTATCTATTCCATTAAGCCCAGAATTCATTTCTCAGGCTCTAGATCTTCCACTTTCAGGAGAACAATACCATAAGGGCTTACACTTCAAAGACAAAGGGTGGAATTTATTCTTGGAAAAACATAGAAAAGGATTATTTGATAGGAAAAAGGGCATCCAAAGGGAGTGGTTCAATGAGCCATGGCCAAAATTTGTATTAGTCATACAAATATTTTTCACGTGTGATACTAGATACAGTTTAGTACATCTTTACCACAACATACTACTCCAACACATAAAGGGAGAAGTAAATATCAATCTACCATACTTCTTCTCCAAGAACTTTGTTAAAATTATAGAGTGTGAAAAATGAGACGAAAACCAAAGAAACATAGCTATACCACCAGGGGATTATTAAAATTCTGGTAGAATATCAAGTGAAAAGCAAGGGTTTAGTGTGGAAGGAATTTTTAGCCCGTCATCATTTTGAGGAACAAGTAATAGAGGATAAATTGAAGCTAGTTCATGAGACAAGAAGAATAATGAACTCTCCCTTCCATCCTAGGACAAGGTCCAAGAAAAAATAGAATGTTATCATGGTTGAGAGGGAAACATATTTTCTATCTATTCCTAGGAGGCATAGGAGAAAAGGTCAAGAAGAAACCAGTAGCAAAGAAAAAGGTCATGAAGTACAAGTTGTTGAACCACATCCCACAACAAAACAAATTGATGAAATCATTGAGAAAATGCAAAGAGAAGTCTATGAGGAACCATTGGAGAAAGATTCATACTTTGACAATGTTGAAGTAGGATCCACCTCATTTTCCAAAGATACAAGAGAAGAGGAGAGAGAGAGCTGCACCTTAAAAAGATAAAAGAGTTAATAGAGAAATTGGAGGTAAACAAAATTATAGAAAGACATTTGAAAAATGAAAACAAGATGTACAAGAAAAAAAATAAAAAACTGATCAAAGAAAATTAAAAGTTGAATGAGAAAGTTGGGAAACTAGAAACAAAGAATACTCTTCTTTCCAAGCAAGCTTATAGGTGGCTTAATGACAAAAACACATGGAAGTACAAGTATGAGAGACAAAAGGTCAAGGGTACAATTTACAAGGGAGAACAATACAAAGGAATTGATTGTCTTCTACAAGTAGCACAACAAGAGGTATCAGGATCAGGTACAGTGGCTACATCAGAGCTCAGAAGGTCCAAGGGGAGAAAGCAATCAAGAGGACATGTTTGTAAATCAGCAAGGGGGAGATGTTGGCCCTTGTCTTTTATCAAATTTTTATTATTAAATAAACCTAATTTAAATTTTATCCAACCATATACCATCCATATACACCTTATTTTGACCAATTTATGCATATTCAGGTATGTAAATTATGTTTTTCAGTTTTTTAGATGTTTTTACAAAAATTGGATTTTAGGTGCATTTTTGGACAGAACTAAAAATTCTCGTAATGGCTTCATTGAAGTCATACTTTCAGGACACCTGGGCATGACCTGAGCACATATTTAGAAAACCTGGGAAACAAGGATGGATGTGTACCTATTGGTTCGGTCAAACCAACCTAAAACAGGCCTAGTCAGAGCTAGTCAAACAAGACCTGTCATTTAGGAAATCCCTAGGAAATAGGCCAAAATTAGAATTTTGTGGGATTTTCCAGATTTTGTGTGATTGGATGGAAAAGCTCGACCAAGATAGATGGGATAAGGATATATATGACCGTTGGAGACATTTTAGTCAATTTTGTTTCAATTTTCTATTTAATCCAAGAACGTTGAAGGCATGAACATGTAGAATTTATATGATTTCACTTCAAGATTTCTGAATATTGTGAGTTAATTGGAGAAACTAGTTCTATATTCTTTCTATTGTTCAATTTGGTGAATTATTGATTGAGTTCTAGTACTTGAGAAGTACTTTTAGCGTGCAAGGCAAGGGTGGAGGGCCCCCACACCGAGCTAAGTACACTTTCTGGTTAATTTAGCTGAAATTTCATAAACTAGTTTTGCTTCATGTTTACTCAGTTATTTAGATGTATGATGATTTATTATGTTTGCTGATGAATCCTAGTTTAAATTATAATCTGCATATGAATGGTCAAACCAATGTTTAAGTTAAACTCTCCTTCTATCTGATCAAAGAATAGTAACTAGTATTCATCTTCCTTTCTTTTGTTTAAGTAAATTTCTGAATTTCAAGTTTTCATACAATGGTATTAATGATGAGTAAACTTATAAAGAAGGACAACATGGACCTCCTTAGTTATAAGCCTCTTCTATTATTCTTTTATGCACCATAAGCTCTATTTCATCAGTAATTTTGATTTATGTTCATGAAGTAGTATTGTAGAGAAGGTTACCCTAGTTCTCCTAAGTTAGGAGCCTCTTCTTCTGCTTATTACACATTGAATTAGGAATTAATTTATTAATTTTTATATTTTTAATATGCATTTATTTCAAGTTCTATAATTTGTCTTCTAAAATTGGCTGTAATTGAAATCCATATGTTTTGGACATGCTTCCAAGTTTTACAAACCTGGATTGATAATTAAATACTTGTGTTAGTTTACCTAGTAAACCGATCCAACAATAATCATTGAGGTATGGTTGAATAAAGTAGAAAATAATTACCAAAAAATAGAGAAGTATGATTTATTCTAATGATATCTAATCTCAAAAACACATAAGTAATTTGAAGAGCATGAACTTCAGCATTCAGTAAGAATTCCAATTTGTTATGTCCCTATAAGACTAGTGTATCCCCTTATTGTTATTAGTGTAGCCCCCTTATTGTTATTTTTGTACCCATGTAGTCCCCATATTGTTATTATTGTGCCCCATTGAAGCCCACTAGAGTTAATTTTTTTCCCTTACATTATTATTGTTATTTCAGCTTTGATTATATTGTGATCCCTTACACCCCTTTATATAGAAAGGAGGTTGTTTCATTTGAATCATCCAAGAATTGTTCATTTATGTAATTTAAAGGAGGTTTGCCCCTTGAAGAGGTGATTTACAAGTTTTTGATCTATCTTTTCTTCTATTTTGTGAGATGGTTTCATAAAATTTGGTATCAAAGCTTTGGATTCTATGTTTTCGCTTCTTCAAGCAGGTCATCTTGGAATTTTCACTATAATGTTTTTCTACGAAGCTTCAGAAGACAAAATTGAAACCACGTGGAATTGAAATACTGGTGAACCTTTTTTTTAAATTTCATATCTTGTTTCACTATATTTTCGGAGATATGATCTGAGGAATTTAGGGTTTTTTCAAGCTCCATAATTTCATCTCAAACAGGTTACTGAGAGAAAATCATCATAACTTTTTTTTAAGACATCATATTTGAATTATGTAACAAGTGGCTGAAATTGAACAGACTATAGTTTCTGGTGTAACAATTTCAGGGCTGGAGGTCAAAAAAGGGACACGTTGCACACTATACAAGTTTGCTCTACTGAACTAGTCAATAATTAGGACATTGTGGGAGATCATGCATAAATTTATATTGAAGAATCCAAATTAGCTCTGACCTAAGACATTGGAAAGAAGAATCAGAGGGATACTAGAAAACCAAACCTAAAATCTTAAGGATTTGAAATCACATAGATACACCAGGTTAAATATTGAGCTCCTCAAAAGCAATAAAAAGGTGTGTATTTTATTTTAAAATTGCACAAATTTTATTTGAAATTTTTTTTTGAAGTGATTCCAAGGGAATATTGAAGCATTGAAATCAATATTTGTTTCTAAAATTCCTCCAAACAATAATTCCACACCAATTAAGCCCTCAGAAAGATCTCCTATGACACATGAATAGGAATAATTTCAACATGATATATCAAACTTACGATACCAAGTGCATCAAATTTCTCTCTGGAAAAGAGTAACCAAAAATGAAATGGAATATGGAAGCTAATATGGATGGTTTGAATAATTGCATGGAAGCTAATATTGTGGGTATAGAAGCAAAAATTGAAAGTTTGAAGGAAGGTTTGAGAAATTTACTATAAAAAAATATTCCTAATGGAAAAATGGTAGTAGAGGAAACTCATGATGAGAAAAAAAAATGTTAATCGTGATTTCATAGACTCTAACATTAGATTCAAGTATCGCCATATTCCAAATATTGATATGAGAGATTTTGATGGAAAGGATCCCGTACGCATTGTAGATTTATATTTAGAACCCAATCAGTTTGTATATTATGGATGGATTTGTTCTCGTAAACTACTTGTCACTTGGTCAATTTTTATGTAGGAAATGATAGCACATTATGAGGATACAAAGAGAAACACCTTCTTTAGCCAATTGATAAATCTAAAACAAAAGATTTCAATGGAAGAGCACATTGAGGACTTCCAAAAATTGAATATCAGGGTAGTAGATATTCCATAGGAGCATAGGATTGATGTCTTCATGGGGATTTTAAAGGATAACATCCATCATGAGGTTCTCCTTTGTGAACCTAATTCTTTGGAGAAGGCATTCAAGTTGGCAAGAAATGTTGAAAGAAAAATTATGGCAACAAGGAGCTCTATAGATCACAACTATAAAGATGAAAAGGTTTCTCCTCCTAGCCTTCCACAACCTGGTTGTATGTTGACTGACAGATATCAAGGCCATTTTTTATTTTTAAATATGTAATAAAGGGTGACATTTTTATTATTTTATTAATTAATTTTTATTTTTAAACATCAATAAATATATAATTTAGAAAATTGAGGATTTTGTAAATATTCTTTTATTAATTAAAATGATATGAGAGAAATTGGTATTAAGTAGCAAAATTAGGAGTAGGAATTCTATGTACGGGACTTTGTTGAGTCCACACCTAAAAATTAGATTTAGTTGAGGATTAGGTGGAGAGATTTTTGGAGTGAATTAAATTCATTATTTATGTATAAATATGAGTGGTTTTTGTGAGGAAAATACACTTCAATAGTTGAAGAGCTGAGGGGAGTGAGTGAGGAGTGGTTTAAAGGGCAAAGAGCCAAGAGGCCGCCCAATGTAAAATCTGGCCACAGAATTTTAATATATTTTATGGAGTTGATTTGTATGGCTCTTTTTCACCTTCATGTTTAATTAAGTTAGATGTTTTCCATGATTTTATTGTAGAAAATTTGAGTATTTTTCAGAGTTCAGGAAGGACTTGTGTTCTTATATGTAGGATCTGCTTTCTAGCAGAATTCCTGCATCATTTTTGGTATCAGAGAGGGAGAGCTGCCTGGTTGAATTTGAAATTATGTATGTTGTATATTAGTTTTGATTTCAGGAACGATCTTGTACGCTGGTTGCATAACCAGATGTGTGGTGGTTTCCGGATTGAAGAGCGCACATTAGTTGAGCGCAGTCGAGCTGCAAGTGAATTGTGAAGCAGCTTTTGAATCGATCTAAAGCATTGGTCGTTGATTTAATTGAAGAGAGGAAGTGGACTCTTTTTAATTCGGCACTTGATACATTAGAGCGGCACAATAGAAGTTTAAATTGATAATCAAACATCCAACGGAGGTCCTATCCCTGTAAATCGCGACAAGAAATGGAGCGTTGTTGGTGGATATATAACCTTTTGCTTGTTTACAACAGGTTAATATGTATATTATTGAGCACTGTTTAATATGAATCGATCTGCAGCTTTGAATAGGGGCATTTAAAGGAGCGCACAAGCATGAATCGATACTGAAGCAATTAAGAGTGAGTCTTTAAGACTGAAGTGGAGTGAGCTTAAAACCAGATTGTGAACTAGATCGATCATCCTGGAAGTGGATCGAGTCAAAGTTCAATTCAAATTAGTATTTTTATATCGGTTTATAAACAGTTACCACTGTAGATAGCGCCGAAGGAGTGATGGAAGTCTTGGGCTTCATGAAAAGCAGTCGACATGTGTGACCACTAACCAATGATGGGACTATGATTTGCTGAAGAAAGTCAAGGAAACCAAAAGTCTGAGAGGTGTCCCCGCGTTGATGGTCTGACATCGGTGTGACATCAAGGTGAAGCGAGCCATCATGTTAGGAGACACTCAGCAATGCATAAAGGAGTTAATTCTGGTCAAACGGAATCGAACAAGAGTTTGCAGACATGAGAGAGGGCGCAGGTTGTTGTTCGATTCTGTCGTGTTCAGCTTGGGATCGATATTTAATTCCTAAGAGATGAACCGAACAAATAAGAATTATAATTGTGGAGCGATATGTAAGTATTGGTTGTTTATATCATATTTATATTATTAACGTGTGGTTGGCTTACACTGTAGACGCAGAATGGAGGAGATCGATTGGAAGTTTGATGGGCAGAATTATAAATCGTAAAATGAGTAAAAAGCGTGAAGCCACCAGTGGCATTGCCAGAATGGAATCATGACGGAATTCGCAACAAACAAAGGTTGGTTCTTGCATAAGAATGAATCGATGTCATCATAGAAATGTGTGGGTCTTCACACAATTTGGCAGGTTTAAAAAAAGCAAAGGGCAGAATAGGCAATCGATTGAAGGTTCGATTGCATAAAATTCTCAACGATGTCGGAATGCAGTAGCTGGAGATAAGGAAGGGGCCAGCGTTCTGTCGATTAGAATTTTTAGCTCATTTATTTATTTCTGTATAAGATCGATTTCTCTGTGTGTATTGTGGGCGTATCTGACACATTTCAGGTAGCGGCGCAAGGAGGTACATGTGACAGCGTTTTTTTGGTTACAAATCACAGTTTTGATTGTATGGGCCTGTAGCCATTTGAAGGAGCGCGGAGGAAAACAAACTCTACGTACGCCTGGAACATGCTCAAGAGAGGAATGCTATGGAATCTGGTTCATATGGTGGAAACTACAACTGCTTTCCTTATGAAAATCATGGTGGTGGATGAGCGGCGTTGAATAACATTGAGTCAGCGTATTAACTAGTGTGAACAGTGGCATGAACTACCAGATGTAGCAGAGGTAACGCGTGGTTTAAGATGCGTGAATGATTGGCTATTGTTTGATCATACACCGAGTAGAATTGTGTGCAATCGCTATGAATGTTAGGACATTGATCTATTGCGTGATGGTTAACATGAATGGTGTTGTGGTAATCAATTAAATTTTTCCATCGATTGTTATTGTGTTGGCAATGTAAAAATAGATATAGATATAGCCATCGATTTTCCTTATGATGGTCGACATAAAGTTGGACTTTGTATTGTGAAGATAAATATAAAAATCGATATAGATATAGCCATCGATTTACCTGTGAGAGTCGACAGAAGTTGGATTCTGTGTTGTAAAAGTCGAATTAGAGGTGTATTGAACCGATATCAGAAATAAAGGAAGTGCGTTGCAAACTAAGTGGAAATCGCGCAGTCATGGTTGCCAGCAGATCATACATGAGGCGTTGAAAAGCGATAGATGGTAAGTTAAATACATGTGGAAATTGGCAAGGTAAATCAATTGATATGGTGAGGCCTAAAATCGAAATGCACTGGTGTAATTTGCCGTTGAACTTTCAAAATATATTTTTATATTGGCATGTGGGTTTTATGAAGATTTGAATGCTTATGGTGTGGCACTGGTGTAATGCACGGAGGAGGTAAGTTTGTGGGCTGAGAGTCTGATATTGTGATAAGCCCTGAATTTTCAAATAAACTCATTTATATTAGAATGCATAAAGTCGATATGCAATGGTAGTAACTTGCAGTTTGGATTTGAAGCATGGTTTTATATCGACTTTTGAATGAGTCATGATTGTATAAAAGTTGTGGGATTTAATAAATTGAATCCGAACTTTTGGTGTTGAGTTTATGATTTTTGAATCATATGTTGATGCGCTTCTATATGAGGGTTTAAAGTGGGATTTTATTGAAGTTTGGGACATGTGTGAATGAACCAAATGATTTGAAACATGGTTCCCATAAACCATTAAAAGGTGTGACTATATGCTTCGACAACTCAAATGAATGATGTTCGGGAATGTGAATGAAGATTTTATTCAAAAATTTTTGAGGATGTAGATTATATATACATGTACATGGTACATATTGTAGCAAGAAGGCTTGTGATTGGTCCCAAGAAAAGAGAAGCCAAGCAATAACAGGAAGAATGATGCGAAGAATTACGGGGAAGTGGCTTAAATGACGTCCACAACATGGAATGATGCGTCTGAAGGAGGGGAAAACAACTCGATAGTCATGGAGATCCTAATGCCATGGGGTATATGAGCTGGAGAAACAAAAGATAAGAATTCACGGAATTTTTAATGAAGTTGTTGCAGGAAAATATGAGAAACCAGACACATGGTTGGACCATGAAAAGGAAGGTGAAGTGGCAGAAGCTACATGCAAGAAGGGAAAAGCAGGTAAACATACAGTTGATGGAGGAGCTGAGGAAGCTCGAGCAGATGTTGAGTTGTGAAGAACTTAGAGAGGCTGAGTTGAAAATGGATGTTTCCATTTGTGGCCCAGAACATGGAGAAATTCTGGGTGAAGAGATCAGTGAGGAGGATCTCATGAACTATTGGGATAGTTCAGAAGCATCTGAAGAGGTGATGGCGAGAGAAACAGATGAGGCTATGAAGCCTTGCAATTTTTCTCACAGTTTATGTATGTTTGCAGGATGTGCGAAAGGCGGTGAACAGTCTGATAGAAATTTCATGAAGGAGAATGAAGTTCTTGAGGTAAAGTCTGGTAGAGAATTCCTTTCAGAAGAGGAATGTGGTGATTGGTTACAATAGGAAGGAATCACAAATGACTTATTGTTTGGGATAAGATAGCAAGTCGAAGCTATTATGGAGCAGGAACAAAGTGGAAATGCTGAAAGAAAATTCCAAGGAGGTAAACAAGTGTATTTGTTTAATGGGATTACTAACAAAATTTTACAATGTAATGATGTTGAAACCAAGAAAATTCGGGAAGATTTCCAGAGGGAAAATGGAAGTAGTGATGAGACAGAAGGGAAAACTACAGAAGAACTGAATCAAATGAAGGATTCAGAATGTTAGAGAGGATGTTTTAATCAAGAATTCAAGACATTTTAAGACTATGTGGTTAAGACTGATGATTGGGTGATTACAGTATGATCACAGACGTGAACAAAACTTTGAATGAAAGTTAAAGAGGAAGAGTTGAATCTGAAATCTGTTCAGAATGATGCTGAGATAGCAAGATCTCAGGAAGAAATGAAGATGAGAGTCTAAGTGAAAGATCTGCATGAAATATTTAATAGCAGGTCAAGGACCATCTGAATGATTAATAACAATAAGTAAGATATGCAGGTCAGGGAAATAATCTCTGCTCTACTCTTTGAAGAGATTGTCTGGGCTGATATCTGTTGGATCTTCAGAGTCATAGTGCTGGGAAAAGCAGAGGATCTGTGTTCAGGGAAAGTTAAATTAAAAGACACACAATAAAGGGAAATTTTTCAAACATGATGTGATGAGGACCAACCCAGGTTCCGTAGGAATTGACCCAAAGACACGAGGTGGCCGATGGATGAGGGAATTTCAGAGCAGCATACCGAAATGTTGCCAGCAGCAGCTGAAGGGGCACTGAAGCCTTATTTTTTTTATTCTAACAATTGTTTTGTGAGTATAGGTTTTATTACAGATGCTGGAGAAAATCTATTAGACAGAGAAATTGAACTGATGAGGCGGATGATGATGAAAGTATCCTGGAAGAGGCCAGTAGCAGTAAAACAAAGAAGAAGCAACAAGAGAAAGACAGTAAAATATTGTGAAAGCATAGCCAGTGGGGCAATGCAGCATAATGTGTGGAGACCTGGAGAAGAACAACAGATAGAAGTAGCAACAAGTGGGAAGTTGTAGCACAAGATATGGGATCCAGGCATACACAGATCCAAACACATGATCAGGCGATCATGATTAATTTCAACCTTGGGAGTCTGATGCAGGAGCATCAAGGGAAATTTTCATTTTTTATTATGTAATAAAAGGGGGGTGTGACATTTTAATTATTTTATTAATTAATTTGTTATTTTTAAATAAAATAGGAGATAAATTAGAAAAGTGAGGATTTTGTAAATATTCTTTTATTAATTAAAAGGATATGAGAGAAATAGATTAGGAGAAAAATTGGAGAGTAGAAATTCTATGTATGGGACTTTGTTGAGTCCACACCTAAAATATAGATTTAGCTGAGGATTAGGTGGAGGGATTTTTGGAGTGAATTAAATGCATTATTTATGTATAAATATGAGTGGTTTGAGAGAACACACCGGAATACTGAAGAGCCTAGGAGTGAGTGAGGAGGTTTGAAGGTAAAGAAACAAGAGGGTTTTCGCCCAAAGACAGCCGAAATCCGGCCACAAATTTAATGTGAAATACAGTTTTCGTAGGAGCTGACTATACTTTTTTTTCTTACTTTTTATAGTCGAAATGGAGCTGAATTGTTTTGCATGACTTATTATATAGGAATTCTTTGTATTTTTCGTAGCTATAAGCATGGTTTTAGATGACTCAGTTTAGTAATTCTGTGATTTATTGGCTACCACAACATTTGGAGGAAAAAAATATCAAAATGGATTTGTTATAGTTGTGATATTAAATATAATAAGGGTCATTGTGCACATAAAAGAAATTAGTTTACATAGATTGTGAAGAGGAGGAAGAAAAGGAACAAGAAACATCAAAAGAGGAGGATATACATCCGGAACCAACCCTAGAGAAGGAAGAAATGAATCCAACCATATATTGTAATGCATTGAAAATAATTACCACTCCTAAAACTCTCAAGATAGAAGGATATATAAAGAAATAAAGGTAATAGTGCTCATTGATTCGACTAGTGCCCATCATTTTATTCATTGTAAGATTGCCAAGGAATTGAATTGCTTCCTATATCCAGCACCAGAGTGTCAAGTAATGGTTGCAAATGGAGGAAATATAAATTTCTCTGGAAAGTGCCATAATATCAAGCTAACCATGGGGGAATACGTATTTAATAGTATAATTCATTCAATTCTAATGGGTGGTGTTGATGTTGTACTAGGAGTGCAATGGTTACAATCTTTGGGGACTATAGCTTTTAATTTTCAAGGACTTTTATTGATTTTTTTTTGGAAGGAAAGGAATTTTAATTATGGGCTATCGTAGGGAAACCATGAAATATAGTCAACTCTAATGTCATGAAAAATCTTTTGAAGAAAGAAAAACTAGGCGTAATTTCACAATTATGCTCACTACAGGTTCAAATTACATTGAAATCATCTATTTATCTAGATATCCAAAAGTCTTGGACAATGATTCAAAGGTTTTTGAGACTCCCAAAGGCCTCCCACCTATTCATGGCCGTGATCATTCTATTTATTTGATTCTAGGAAGTGTTCCTCCAAACATTAGGCCTTACATATATCTGTATGCCCAAAAGAGTGATATTAAACATATGGTTGCATAAATACTAGAGGTCAGTATAATTCAAAGTTATTTCTCTACTCCAATAGTATTGGCGCACAAGAAGGATGGATCATGGCACATGTGTGTCGATTATAGGGAGATCAACATGTTGGAAAGTGTAACTAGGATCGGTCTTCATATTGACTATGTAATTATGTATTTATGTAAAGAAGAAGACAAAGATAATAATATATATTTTTGGTATGCTTGCCTCATGGGTTTCATGAGCAAGGTTTTATTATAGGTCAATAAACTTATTCTTGATGTATATTAGGATTTGTCTTCTGGTTATAAATGTATTTAAGAGCCATGTATATGAAGACTCTAGTCAAAGGAATATGCCTTAAGACCTTGTCATTTAACTGAGAAGAAATGGCTCAATACAACCCTCAAGTAAACCTCCTTAATGTTGGAAGATAAGCCCTACAAATCGACCTATAAGCAGTGGTCAAGTCGGCCTACAAAAAATCAGTAAGGTCAGCCTAAATCTTGAAGAAGTGAATTATATAAAAGGACTGTCTATGTCTCATTTGAATAAAACCAATTCGGACAAGCTTTGAGATTTAGTGTGAGTTTTTCAGGACTAAGACATAGTATGAAAGGAGAAGAAAAAAATTGTGGATAGAAGCCTAAAAGGACAAATATCAAGAAGGTAACTTGGTTAAAAGGATATGTGGTATATGCAAAGTTACATGATTATTCCTTGGTACAGAAGAAGGAAATAGTTACAATAAACTGCGAAGTAATGTAAGGTCTTCTCAAGTGAAGTATGTAGTACAAGAGAAAGGGATATCTATACATTTTGAAGAAGGAATGTTCTAAGTATGATATAGGGTTAAATGTAAGGAATAGGTACGTAAATATGTACCTTTTTCTTGGACATAAGAGTTATATAAGAAGAAGCCAAGAAGGATCCAAGGTAAAGGATAAATTGAACAAGAGATACAACTCTCTAAGTCTAGTGTTGAATGATGCAGATTGGTGCAGGAAGGTGCAGAAAGAAAGGATCAACTCAAAGAGTCATTGATGAAGAAGTGACAATGTCTTGAAGGCATATAAAGGTCAAGGGTATGTGTCATGGTCATGGCACTTATCATCTGAAAGTTTATAATAAGAATTTCTTGTGGGTTTTCCTCTCCAAGAGGGAGAGGTTTTGGCCCTAGCTTGAAGAGGCTAAGTTTGTGTCTCTGTTGTTTTTGGTAGTTTACTTAATGAAAGATATAATAAGCTAAGAAGAAAAGACATAAGTGAAAGAAGTCAGCTCACAAGTAATTATCAAGTAGATAATTTGAATTAATCATCACCCTACCAAATTCTCAACATGTAATCAGAGCTAAGGTGCTAAAGACAAGGACTACTTAGCAAGGAGCCACTCAAGGAAGTAGGAATCAAAGTCAAGGTCGAAGTTTTTTTTTAAAATTCAAATCAATTTGGAAGGAATATTCTCAAGCTATTTCAATAAATATCTTCAATCTCATTCAAAGTACCCACTCATCAAGAAAATAATATTTTCCATCAAAGAGTTATATTAAAGAAATTGTCGGAAGAGACATCATATTTTTTGGAGACATATTTTATCATCAAGGATCTAAGAACTCCTACATTGAAGAATTAAATCTAAGAGGAAGTTCCCGACTTCATCTTCATCATCATCAAGGAAGTTGCTAAAAGGAGGAAGTCACTCTACTCAAGTAAGTATCTATGGCCTTGTCTAAATATACAAAAATGAATTATTGAAAAGAGAGAAAAAAATTGGTTGGGTCATCAAACTTTAGTGCATGGAAGAAGAGGACAGATTTGAATCTCATTGAAGACAAAGTTATGGGCTACATCGAAGTATCTTCAATTCAACCCTCAAAAGAAGATGCTCCAACCCATGCCACGTAAATGAAAGGAGAAACCAAATCCCATAGGATTCTCATAGAATATATTAAGGACTCCTCATACCCTATGTATCAAAACTAAAAAGTGAAAAACAAATATATGTGAAACTGGTGGAGGTATTATTTTTGAGTACTGCAGGAGAAGTAATCTCTCTTAGACCAGAACTATATAATATGAAATTTTCAAGAGAGGAAGCAATCACTTCATATTTTATGAGGATTTCTGAGATGAGAGACCAAGTGTAGTAATTGGGAGAAGTAATGTATGATAATGAAATGACTACTCTGGTGTTGAATTCTCTACCTAAAGAACGGGAAAACTTCACTTCAAGCTTATACGGGAAGAAAGAAGCAACACCATTATAGTATCTATGTAAAATATAGGAAACAAGATTGAAAGCCAAATCTAAAATAGGATCAAGTAAAGGGAATCAAGCCTTTGCAACCATGTCCAAGAAGAAAGGAAGACTCAAGAAATTTGGTCCTAAGAATAAAAGAAGAAATATGGACAAAGTATGATGATTTGGATGTAATGAACTTGGGAACTATAAAAGGGATTCTCATAAATATGGAAAGGACAAGAGGAAAAAGGAAGAAGCCCATGTCAGAGATGTAAGGGAAGAACCTAATACAAATAAATCTAAGAAAGAAGAAGTAAAATATCTCTATTATGATTGAGATCATATTAAGTGATTTATGTTGGTTGTAAAATAGTATGATAGGAAGCAATTTATATTAAAATAATCATGACAAAAGCATGAGAGGAGCACTTGAAGAAGGAACTCCTGAAAACCTCATTGATAAACAACATTAATGGAGGGCAGTCATCAAGATCAAGAGTCATCATTCAATAATCAATATGGAAACATGTGCTAAAATTTTCTAATGGAGTTCTCTATGGATTCATTGGTTAGAAAGAAAGCAAAAGGTTTCATCGAGAATTCTATGTTACATAATCCTGGGATCAGGATATGATGATATATTGATGAAGCAGGTGAGGAGAATGAAATTCTTCATTCTAGTAAAAAATTCTACAGGATGACTCAAAGGGAAAAATATGAGGTACATATATTTATATGATGACTCTAGATGTTGAGAAGTCATGTGGTTGCAGGTGATGAACTTCTATGATCTATGGAGAGAAGATATCTTCTGGTGAACTGTTAGGTCCCTATATTACTATTTTAGTCCCTTATTGTTGTTAGTGTAGCCCCATTATTGTTATTGTTATACCCGTGTAGCCCCCATATTGTTATTATTGTGCCCCATAAAACCCCACTATTGTTATTCTTGTGCCCTTACATTATTATTGTTAGGTCGGCTAGGATTATATTGTGACCCCATGGACTCTTATATATAGAAAGGAGGTTTTTTCATTTGAATTATCCAAGAATTGTTCATTTATTTAATGTAAAGGAGGTTTCCCCCTCTAAGTGGCTTATTTCTAAGGCGTTGATCTCTCTTTTCTTCTATTTTTCAAGTTGGTTTCATAAAATTTGGTATCAGAGCTTTTAATTCTAGGGTTTCGCTGCTTCAAGCAGGTCATCATGGAATCTTCGCTATAAATTTTTTCTATGGAGGTTTAGAAGCTAACAAAGAAACCCATTTATGAAGAAATTCCGATGAACATCGTGTAAAAATTTCAGATATTGTTTCGTAATATGTTCAAAGATATGATCTGTGGAAGTTAGGGTTTGTGCAGGCTCCCGAATTTCATCTCAAAGAGGTGACCTTGGGAAAATCATCATAGTTGTCTCTCTGAGCGTCGGATTGGAATTATTTAAAAAGTGGTCGAAAGTACACAAAATTTAGTTTACTGTGTATCAATTTCAAAGCTGAAGTCGGAAACAGTGGCATATGGTAGGCCATACAAGTTTTCTCTACTGAACCAGTCCATAATTAGGGCATTGTGGGAGATTGGGCAGAAATTTTTCTTGAAGAATCAAAATAAGGTCAAACCTATGGCATTGACAAGAAGACTCATAGGGCTACTACAATTCTTGTGGATCCCAAATTGCAGATATACATAAGTTTCAATATCGAGCTCCTCAAAAGCAAGAAGAAGGTGTGTATTGTTTTTTACGATTGCATAAGTCTTGCTTGAAAATTAGTTTGAAGGGATTCCAAGGGCATATTGAAGCATAGATATCAGTATTGGGTTCTAAAATGGCCCCTAAAAATAATTCAACACCAATTAATCCCTCAGAAGGCTCTACTATGACTCATGTAGAGGAAGACATGCAACATGATATATCAAAATTACAAGATCAAGTGCACCAAATTTTTCTCTTGCAAAGAGAAACAAAAAATGAAATGGAAGATTTGAAGAAAGATGTGGAAGCTAAGATGGATGGTTTGAAGAATGGTGTGGAAGCTAAGACGGATGCCTTGGAAACTAAGATGGATGACATGGAAGCTGAAATGTATGAAAAAATGAAAGACAACATGGAAGACATGAAGAATGATCTAAAAGCAGACATGGAAGGTTTGAAGGAAGGTTTTACAAACTTGATACAAGAAATTATTCCTAACAGCGAAAAGGTAGAACATGAAACTCATGATGAGAAAAAAATAAATGTTAATCATGATTTCATAAACTCTAATGTTGTATTAAATGCCCACCATATTCCAAAGCTTGATATGAGGAAGCTTGATGACAAGGATCCTGTAACATGAATACTAGATATGGAGCAATATCTGTATATCCATAATTTACAAAACACACAAAAGGTATGCATTGCAACTTTACATTTAGAACAAAATACATTTGTATTGTATTGATGGCTTTGTTCTCGTAAAAAAATTGTCACTTAGTCAATTTTTACGGAGGAAATGATAACACATTATGAGGATACAAATAGGAACACCTTATTTAGCCTATTGATAAATCTCAAACAAAAGGGTTCAATGGTGGAGCACTTTGAGGACTTCCAAAAATTGAATATAAGGGTAACTGATATTCCAGAGGAACACATGATTGATGTCTTCATAGGGACTTTAAAGGATAGAACCCAACATGAGGTTCACCTTTGGGAACCTGATTCATTGGAGAATGCATTCAGTTTGGAAAGAAAAATTGGAATTAAAATTATGGAAACAAGGAAGCCTACCACTCAAATCTATAAATATGGAAGTGTTGCTACTCCTAGAATTCCACAACCTACAAGGTTGACACCACAACAATTGGAAGAAAAAAAAACAAAAGGGCTTTGCTACCGTTCTGATAGAAAATACACTAAAGGTCATAAGTGTGCTGAGAAGAAATTTTTTTACATAGATTGTGAAGAGGAGGAAGAAAATGAAAAAGAAACTTCAAAAGAAGAAGATATACACCAAGAACCAACCCTAGAGAAAGAAGAAATGAGTTGAACCATATCTTGTAATGCATTGGTAGGAATTACCACTCATAAAACTCTCAAGGTAAAAGGACATATCAAGAACAAAAAATTAATAGTGTTGATTCATTCAGGTAGTACCCATAATTTTATTCATGTAAGGTAGCCAAGCAATTGAATTGCTTCCTATACCTAGCACCAGAGTGTCAAGTGATGGTTGCAAGTGGAGGGACTATAAATTTCTCTAGAAAATTCCATAATATCAAGCTAACCATGGGGGAATATGTATTGAATATTCCAATTCTTTCCATTCCAATGGGAGGTGTTGATGTTTTACTAGGATTAAAATGGTTACAATCTTTGGGGATGGTTGTAATATTCCAAAATTGGAACATCACAGCAAGCCTGCTGAAATAACGCACTTCTGAGAATTTAGTGCACTAAAATGAGTTTGCAGCTCCTGGATCCCTTATATCAGCTCATCTAAGATCTAAATCCAAAGGGAGAGCAAAAACAAATCAAACTAGGTGGGTTAAACTGATCTCCCACAACCTAGTCTAGCTGAAAAACTCCCAAAGAGAGGGGTTGCACCTATATGCAATGGATTGCTTCAGAAATAATGCAAATCTAATGAATAAAAGTGATAAGCTGATATAGAGGTTCAAATATCAGTATTATGACAGAAAATCATATTTAAATTACATCCCATACATTGTACAAGAGAAAGAATAAGACAATACAGGAGAAATCTTCAGAAATGAGGTGCTACAGCCATAGAAAAAGTCTGCATAAAATCAACAGCATTATTTATTGGGGTTGAAGTAGTAGTTTATTAATACTTAGATCTAGAGCAGATTTTTACAGAAAAATGTAGTTCTAATTCAGATCTGTGTACAAGAAAAGCTCATCTATACATTCTCCATGGGGTTTTGTGCAGAACATGAAGCATAGAGAGTAGATCTGAGATCTAAAGTTGCAGATCTGCAGAATTATTCAGAAATTTCTGAATCATACAATAGGACAGCAGATAAGATCTAAAACAAACATGGATTGGATGGCCAATCCATGGATCACCACAGTGAGAGGAAGAATCCTAACATCGAAGATATCTCCTCCAAAATGCATACAAAACACCCTGCAACTTATCCTTTTCAAATAACGTGGTCCAGGGAGAGAAACTATGATGTAGGCTTTGATGATGCTTTGGCCTGATGCCAAGTTATGGATCTAAAGCTCAATGAACTAATGCACTCTTTCAGGAGGTTAAAAGACACACTCACTGAGAAGAGTCACTAGTATAGTCTAGATCTAAGCAGATCTAATGTCTTCCACTGCTGTAACTCACAAGGACAACCCAACCCTCAATAGGATCAGTGATGTATTTATAAGTTGAAGCTTGGCCCAAACCTGATAATGGACAAGATGGCACAAGTCTCCTCCAAGAGCTACTCAAGGAAGGAGGTGGGATTCCTAAATAGGAGGACCCAACAAGGGCAGTCTAAGAAGACAATACCTTCAGAAAATAATAATATTCAACAACCTCTTCATGTTGCTCTCCTCCTCCTTTTATAAGATTGGAGTCTTGTCACAACCCTAAACCACTTCATTAATTTAGCCTCTTTCACTTGTAATGTATTCTTCTAGAACTGCATTATCCCTCAAAGAGGTTCAATGCATCTAGATTGCGCTGTAGATATGGTCATGGCTGACTTGGTTAAGTGATCAACGTATTTCACACTCAAGGTGTCTTCATTTTAACTAGCTAGCTTTATTTTCATTCACATTGAGCTGTCTTTATTTAGGATCCACTCTTTGAGAATAAATGTTGTTAACTCGGTCAAAATTGACCTTGCCCAGATAGTTTAAACATTGTTCACACATGTGGATGCTTGATCTGGTTATTTCATGATCCCTTTTCCAACTAGGAGGGATTTTTATTAATACTTGAACAATTTATGAGCCTCCTTTTTCCATTTATTCATCCATATAGATTTCAAAAGAAAAATTAATATTCCTATTAGCTATAAGCTAATTTAGGAATATTACAGTCTCCCCCTCCCAAATGTTTCTTATCCTCAAGCAACTGCAAGGGTGCTGCAAAATATCCCCTTCTTCTCTTGTGGCCTCCTCATCCGATAGTCTCCACCATTGCTTCAGAATTTCTGCAAGAGTTTTGTCTCCGAATGGTCCCTTCCCAATATGAAAGTTGGCCCTTGGTAAATAAACCCAATGGCTCTAGTCATGAAAGAAGGGATGGTTGTTATGGAAACCTCCTTGCTGATCCATAGCCCCTCCAAGATATAAGTGATGACAATCATGGGGAATTCCCTTATTCATGAAAGACTCCCATCTCCATGATATCATCCAAATGAAGTGGATCACCTCCCAGCTTGGCAATCCATAGAAAAACTCCTCCCCAATAAATATGAGAGGCATGTCCCAAAAAACCATATGGTTTAATCTACAAAGAGACAAGTGATCTCCCATGGGGATCATACAATATCTCATGCTCCCATTGAAGCATGCAGTGCAAAAAGAGTGGGGAACTCCTTCCCCCAAGGAAACATCCCACCAATGTGCCTTCCCTACAACCATGTTCCCAAGAGTAAGAAAATTTATAGCACATGGAATCATAATTAGAAGCATGCTAGCTACCATGTATGATAAAGGAGAGGGAAGATGTTCCCTCATATGCAACTGGCACAGTTTTACCCTTAACTTCCATAGAATAGGAGATGACAAGTGCCTCCCCCAACACTTGTTTGTTTCCCCATCCCTCTCAAATTCTTGGAGAAGGTGCATCATAGTTGGTGTAAAAGAATCACACCATGAAGGACAAAATAACTTCCCAAGATCCTCCAAGGCATGACTTGCATCAACATAGTTCATGGCCTTGAGTGGTCCTTGAAACCCATCATAAATAGTGCTCCCTCTTGGAGCAATGTTCTGCAAATGAGTTTTAGAAAAATATAAGCATATAGGAGATACATCATAATATTCAGAAAGACAAGTTCCTCTATATACTTGTTTTACATCAGTGAGGTAACTCATGGATGAGTTCCCTCTCACATTCAATGCGTAAGGAGGTGTGAATGATGGCTCTTCCCAAGAGCTATGTCCCTCCTCATCTAGTAAGTAATCCATGCACATCTTCATATGAGAGTGCACCTCTTACTTGAAACCTTCCCATATCACTACTACATTTGGGGGAAATTTTGACACTTGGTTCTGACACTTTTGACCAAATGTTGGAAATTTCCCCAAATTTTTTCTATCCCGCCCGAAACCGTCGCTATACCAACGTCTAGAGAAAAGTGTCGCAATACCGACACTTAGACAAAGTGTCGCAATTGCGACGTTTGGAGGAAGACGTTGCAATTGCGACACTATGCCCCAAAGCATTGCTATTGCGACGGTTGCTTCCAAATGTCGCAATTGTGACACAATGTCTAAGTGTCGCAATTGCGACGTTTGGAGGCATCCGTCGTAATAGCGACGTTTTGTTTGTGACACAATGTCTAAGTGTCACAATTGCGACGTTTTCCATCGTCAGTATAACGACACTTATATGCAATAAACGACACTTATATGCCTTTGCAAAAATTGTCGGCTTACAGAGCAGCGCGAGGAGTACTTCATGGAGGCACCTTTGCGATTGCGCATAATTTGGAGAGAAAATAGTAATAATGAGAGAGGCTCCTTTAATTGCATCTTTGATTTGTGAAGGTATGGATTGTCTAGCCTGCAATTCTATGCTGTCGATAAAGACTCGCAATCCTCTGGAAACAAGACTGTTGTGAAGATGCCTGGTGAAGAAACGGACATCGGGTTCACGACTGTTGATGAACACATCGTAGTCCGATGAAGAAGGCACCAAGGAGGGTATTCTTAGTGAATGAGGGATTTTGAAATATTAATTTCAACTACCCTGTCCTCTGGCCGCTTTCTAAATCTCTTTGAATGGCTCTGTCAAACAACCACTTTCTAAAACTGATGAACAATCAATTTTGGTTTTGAAATAACTGTCCCTGCACACTTAAAAACAGAGTGCTGTATTGTTTTGGAAACAGAGAAGTTTAATAGTAAACGCGAGAGATTTTAATTCAGAAGAACGTGGTCCCACAGACCACAAACCAAATCAGCCATCCACGTGGAAGCAGGCGATTCGATCGCGTTATTTTTTGGCCCGTCTGCATTGTGGAATTCCAGACCCGAAACATTATAGGGCGGAATTAATTTGATTTTTGCATCACAGTTTTCCTCCATACGCAAAGCCAAAAAATGGACCTGAAGTTTTATATGGCATATTCTATGAAGTTTTCGCGTCACAAATTAGGGTGATATCAGCAGGCCATTTTGGAACGCAAATTTGTGATTGAAATCGGGTTTTTTTTTTTGAAGTCCGGATGTATGATATAGTTTTATTAATATTTTTTTATAAGTTTTGTTTCGCCGCACGATAGTTATTTAAACCATTGGCTCATATATAACATATGTGCAAATATTTCACTTTGGGCATTTTTAATGTGGGCCCCGAATACTTTAAAGGAACAACACCTTTTTGAGTGGATTGTTTTTTTTGTTTTAAGCCAGCATTTTGAGAATTTTTTATCACTCTTCTAAAGGAAAATATATAATTTATATAAAATCATACAAATTAAAGCTTACTGTAATAAAAAAATCAAAATAAATCGTCATTTTTCAGGAAATTGTCTAGTAATGATAAGAAAAAAGGGAAAAGGGGCATGATCAATAACATAATTTTGCTAATTTATTACCATTGAATTAATCTAATCGATTATCTTTATCATGACTGGTTCTTTCCCATATGCTATAATTTTCTTTGATTTTAATTTATGGAATAGGAATAAGGGCATATTCTTTTCTATTGAGATGTTCAAACTTCTTCCACCATCCCTACTCTTAAGGAGTGTTGAGCCATCCTTTATGAATAACTAAGGAAAAGTGCTATATGAAAAAAAATATTTACATATTTTATTAATAATTTTATGATTTTGCAGATGGAGGATAGGGGGTCTCATCAAGAGCCAGCCTACCATGATCATAAGGAAGGAAGTGAAGTGGCATTCCCATCATGGCCACCAAACCAAGGATATGGTCCCATAGACAATTGAAAAAAACAAGAAGTCTTTGGAACAGGAGGTCTCATCACGAGCTGGCCTGCCCACCTTTCACTTCTTCCCAGTGAATGGCATTGTGGTTTATCTGGTCACCAAGCTAGCACAATGGCCTCCGTCATGATATTCAACAAAAAGTACTTCCTCAGCATAAATAAAGTACAATGGTTCCGTGGGTAAGAAAGAAACTCTGTCAAGGTTATGGACACTTGTGGGCAACAGAGCTCTGTTGATGGTATTGGAGTCACATTTATACACATCAATAGTTATATTTAACCCTTTTCCTATATCTCTATTTAAATATCAAATGAAAGTATGACTCCCTTACCTTTAATTCTGAACCTATCATCCATTTGGGGGGCGTGGATGTCTGCATGCAGATCAAAGACCAAGATTTCTTTACCTGTATGTGAACCAAATCCCTGCATTTTAGGAAATAACAAATTTTCAACAACATTATTCCAATTCACCGTGCTGTGTTGTTCCATTGTGATTACTGTGTGTTGATAAAAACTAACAGAGCGCAGAGACGATGGGAGGAAGGCCAATTCACAGTGAACCACAGGTGCTGATCGTTTCTGATGTGGCACGGGAAATTTTAGAAAGACTGGGGTGGATTACATATTTTATGAGAATGCATCAACCCCATGAAGCAGTGGCCACCAAATTTTTACAGAACCTGCAGGAAGGATCTTCCATGGTCAGAGGTAGACAAATAGCTGTATCCGACGAAATAATCACAGAGGTGTCTAGCATCCCAGCGCAAGGGACTATTTGTCGGACTCAGAAAAAGATTAGTGTTCGAGAAGCCATGAAGATTTTTCAAGATGACAGACAGACATTAGTTATTAAAGGTAAAGGAGTTCAGCTAGCATCATTAGGAGAACCATGGATGGAGTTGGCCAAGATTGTGCAGGCTTATATAACGTGCGACGAAAGAAAAGATGTGGTAAGACCTCGCCACCTTAAGCTACTGGCTGTATTAAAACAAAAATGCACCATTAATTTTCCTGCATTTTTAAATTCTTTGTTGCATGATACTTCTCGTGGTATAAGAAAAGCTCAACATGCAGATATGGTGGTCAACCACCATTGTCTAATTCGATTAATAGTGAGTCGTAGTCTCGCCCAAAAACAGAACAACTGGGAAGAGTTGATATTCTCCATTGACGGAGGGTTAGATTTACTTGCTCCAAAGCGGAAGAGGATGGCCAGCTCAATAGCTGAGCCATCTACTCACAGACAGTCCCTCCGATCAAAACGAAGTAGGAGGATGGTGGAAGGACTTCTGGGCAGCAGCAGCCAACCCCTGGAATTGCACAGCTTAGAGGATGAACAGCCTCCAAAATTGGAGGGAGCAAGCCCCCATACTGATGAAGAACAGGAATTGGAAGGAGAAATTCGCTACTCAGACGAAGAAGAAATAAGTCACCACACCGGTAGTGAAAAACAATCCAGTGTAGAGGAAGCAAATAATGAGGAAGAATAAATTGAAGGATAAATTCAGTATTCGAATGAGGAGGAAGGAATTTATCATACCTGTGAAGAGGATGAAGACAATCATAGCAACGATAAGGAAGGAACATAGCCTCCCGAAAATGCTATTGTAAGCCCTTTATAGGAAGACCAATTGGCCCAGATTTTGGCCAATATGAGTGATTATACATGGCCTCATAGCCCTTTGGACCTTAACATTGATATTAATGAACTACTAGAGTACTCTGCTATCGATAGAGAAACAACTGGAGAAATGCTGAATGAAACAACAAACCCTAACAAAGCTAGGGTTGTTTCTCCTACGAGGCGTGAACAGGAGAAAGAGAACATCGAACCAATATCTCAACCTGGAAGCCCCCAGGAGATTGCAGAGTCAACTGAGAATATGATTCCCGAGGAATCTAGCTAAGGGCATATGAATGTGGAAGAAGAACCCCAAGAACAAGGTCAAGAAGAGAATTTAACTGAAGGCACGACTGATATAGATCAAAACCCTGTTGAGCAAACAGGTTCAGATAAAGGAGCCACTGTTCCATTAAGAAAGAAGAGGAAAACAACTGAGATTGAGAAGCTTCGCAGGGAACGAATAAAGCTTCATAAACTAGTAGAATAGCTCAGGAAAACCATTAGGGTTCTGAGAATGAAACAAATGCCTAAGCGAGCCCTTAAGAGAAAAAGCATAACTACCAAAAGAATTTCGAAAAAGAGAAAGGTGACCGCTAATAGGAACCCCCAAGTTGCAGAAGAAACCATACCTGAGCCTAATTATGAGGATGTGGATCAGCAAACAGCTGTGCCAACACAAGCTATTCCAGAGGAACCTGTTTTAAGTGAAAATATGCAATCTAGCAGCCAACACACTTTTAGTGATCCGACACTGACCATACTCCAAGAAAAGTTGGCACAGGCCCGAATAGAAAGGCAAATATTGGAGGAAGACATTGTCCCAAGAAATAAATATCAGGAATTGCAGCAACAAATGAGAATTATTCATGAAGCAGAAGCTAAAGCTCATGAAAAATGTCGGAAAGCAGAGGAAAAGGCTGATAAGGTAATGAACCAACTAAAACTAGCCTACAATCGAATGGACACTCTCTGCTCGTTGTATACTGATGTCTTAGCCTGTAGATGCCCTGCAAAAAAATATGTTTTTTTTTACTAGAAAGATATTTACAACTAAAGATCAAGGTAGTTAGGGTAGGGAAATACATAGAGCTAAAAACCATAGATGACTTTGTATCATGCTGCAAACTTTATGGGATCAAAGTACAACACCTTTTGTGTGAATTTTACTTGCATAATATAATACTTGAAAATGAATGTGAATCAAACCCTAGCCCTTTTTTTGGAGATGTTCAATTTTATGCATTCATTTCTTTTGCTGTAAATCAATTAAAATGGCTTAAAGCCTATAACGCCTTTAAAAGGCAGGAAAATGAATTAGATCTGTGGGTCAGAAGTGAACCTCAAAACCCACTTCAATTTTGGGCTAGGCAGAAAAGATTGATGACTAAGGAAGGTGTTACCCAAGCTTTGGGGCCTGTCCACAAATCAATTATTTTTAATGGAACAGATTATTTCTCATCCATTAGAAACCAAGATTATATAGCAGCTAAGGTCCAGTGGAGAACCTCCAATCAGAATGTGGAAAATAGGGAACCATTTAATTATAGAAACTTTGGGCTAGCTACAGACCGCTTGATTTCCTATAGTCATCTCATTTTAAAAGAAGGACCATTCTGGTTAGGATGTAGATTCCGCAGCCCTATTGCATGGTACCCTGCTTCAGACTACAAGGCTATTTATGAACTCCCTGAAGGACAGACAGAACATGTTTTTGAGGAATTAGCTGCACTACATGGTTTTAGGCCTATCGATGACAAACCTTATCCGGCTTATTCTTTGACTGCTCTCCATGTGAACTATAGTTTTCATGAGGACATGAAAAAGATTAAGCAGGGGGGTATGTTGGGCAGTGAAAAAGGTATGAAATTACTATGTATTTTCTCATTCTTTTACCATAGACATACTCCTTTTTTCCTTGGAAAGGTAATTTATTGTAAGAATTATAATAGAATTGGAAAGGTTTATGTTTATTGTAAAAATATGGCTAAAGGTTACTTTTTGTTGAAAAAACAAGAATTTGATGAGGTGAACAGTTGTACCAAAGGTGGGGCTGAAATGAATATAACTGCTGCTCCATCAGCGTTGAACCATATCCAGCCAAAGGCAAGGAGATCCGAACGAATTTCCAAGAAAAGGCAGGGGACAGCTCGGCCTCAGTCAGAGTAAACAGGATGATGACTAAACAAAGAGGAGTGAATCCCTCAGGATCCTTCGATCCTGAGGGATCGCTGTTCAAACTCATATTATTCCTTGATTTTTCCATCGAGACTTGATATATAAAGAAATGTCCTTTAGTGACAAAGGGACGGTGTTGTTGAGAGAGTGAATTGGTCGAAAGGCTTTACATTTAAACATTTCCTCTGTAATATAATGTTCTATTGACTCTCGGCCTTGAGAGAACCTCCTCTGTAATGCTTTATGTTTATTTAATATAAGACACGCGTTTCGTTTCATCTTCCAAGTTCTGAATTAGCCCAGCAGTATTTCATTAGTGCTAAGGGCTCGACTCTGGTGGAATCACTTCGTTGTTTGTATTTTTAATCCTTGCTTACTGTTGTGTGAAGTGTTTTTAATGTTTATTTCAATTACAAAATTGATTTATCATTGTTAGATCAAATAAAGAGTCATTTCTATTTCATCCTTTACAAGAAGCGCATTCATTGTTCAGTTATCTTGTTATCTTTATAAAGCTTTATTGTTTTGTATCTGATTCGAGTTGTTGTTCCATTAATTTATGATGATTGATTGTTGCGTAGTGATTGGTTGTCGATAGGATTGAAGCGTGGAAATCTAGTTGTTTGATCGCGTTAGAATTGTAATTGCTGTTCATTTTATATTGATGTTCTATTTCTGTTCATTGTTTATTCATAGCTTTCAATTAGCAAATAGATGAGTTATAGTTATATGCTGCTGTTCCTTTTCAGATTTTGTTCCTTTTAGTTATTTCCATTAGCACGAAGATTGAGTTTTCTTTTATTGCTTTAAATATCACCAACTGTAGAGGAAACCGGTTATTGCTTCCAAGTCCCCAGATTGGTTATCTTGCATCGATTTCTAAGGGAAGGAGTTATTTCTACTGTATCCCTGATCGATGTTTTGTAGATTGATGTAGTTTAATTTTCAAATCATTTCTATTCATGTCACTGTAATTAGATTTCTTTACAAGCATTTGTTACTTTTGCATTTAACATTCTGTACTACATCTTCATAGAATTGCTCTTAGATAATTGTAGCCTTAGACAGAGTACACTCTTGAAATAAAAATTCGCTCCCGGATTGATGATTAATGTAGGCTAATTAGGTGTTCAAAAGATACCTTTTTATGACCCAACAGTTCTCAAGTAGAAAACATTAAAATGCCAACAAGTTTCGAAACAAGGAACTTATTATCACTAATCCTGTTTAATTTTTCCTTAGTTGATCATTATAGACTAGAAAAACATAATATGAATGAATGTAAAATTTAAATAAATACACTGAAAACAAGGAAAGAAATGAGACTTGTCTTGTCACCACGAGAATCCTTAGCTATGATGTCTCTGATCTCTTTCCAGTCTGCTGCTTTCACTAATTGACTCACCAACTTCAATATAACCAGCAAATAAGACTATAGTTGTCTTGAGAAATTTTATTCATACTGAATACTTTGAATTGTGAAGTATTTATACAAAAAACTATTTATAAAATATCTCAGGAATTGAGATAATGTTTTAATAAAAAATAGGAAAGAAAACTTAAAAAGAGGGACAACTGCAAAACAGTTGGCAAGCTGTTACCTTTTTACAAGCAAAAATAGAACTAATTATTCTAATTTGAACTTATTGTTGTTGTGCACTTTAACCCTGTATTTTTACCATTTGAGGTAATAGTAAAAAATGAATTTCCAAGTGATTTTCTTGTTTTTTATCTATTAAATTCACAGCAGATCTATGAATTCTTGCCACTTTTCTGCAGAGGGGATCTTTATAGTCTTCAATTTTCTGTAACTTTCATCTGCCTCTATATGCTTGGAAAAGCTAGGCTTGATAGTGAACATATGCCTGATCTCATTATCTAAAAAGAACAGATTTTCAAAATACTGAAGAAGTATTTTTCCTGTTGGTGATCCTTGAGGCAGTGGTTGTCTGGCTTGCTCTTTCGCATGATTTCTGATTTTTAGATCATAATATTTCTAAGGCATTAACTTGTCATTCAATGCGTGAATATTAGGCAAACCTACTTCTAAAATTTTTTGTATTTGGCTAAAAATATTGAGATGGATACATTCATGTCTTTACACCGGTCCTCTAGATTACTCATTATGTTTCTTTTGTTCAGGACCTTTCTGATTTGAAGAATGGTTTTTGTTCTATCAAAAATTTTCAATTCTTCCAACTCTTCCCTATTTTTACTGTTTAAAAAATCTATGAGTTGGATTTCTTGGGCTGGTTTATTGTCAAATTCCCTCTTAGTCTTGTCAATATCTGCACTAGCAACTTGAAGTAACTCCCTCTGTTCATAAATTATCCGAATTGAAGGCCATTGAGAATGAATGCCTTCAATAATTTTGGTCCATAAATGATTTTTTATATAGGCCACTTGATCTGTAAGATTTAATTGTGCTTGCAGAATCTTTACCTATTCTTGTAGTCGATCGGCCCTTTGCTCATGTCCTTTAGAAGTAATCAAGGCATCATTTTTGGAATTTTCTGAATTTTTAATAATGCCTTTCAAACTAAGAATCTCAGATGAAGAAGAAGAGGCAGAGATTTCCTGAGAAGTAATTGGCACTGCAGTTGCCATTACTCCTTTCGGTGCCAAGTGTTCTGCAAAAGTAGATGGTATAGTAGTGTTTACAGTGGGGATCACTGTAGGAATGACCATTGGTTGTGCTTTTCTTAGTTCTTCATTCTCTTTCATTAGAGATTTTGTTTGACTTTCCATTGTTTCTATCTGATATGTCATTTGATGTACAAGCTGCTTTAAATCATCATTCTCTGTTTTTTGCTGTAGAATTTCTTTTGCTTGAGAGTTTTCACTCTGAGGCAACTTCAACTGTTTTCTAAGAGCAGCTATATCCTCATTTTTCTGTTTAATTAAGACTTTTTCCCCTTCAATGTTGGCTGGGTCACCCCCTGCTTCAATCACTACATATTCTAGTGCTTTTATTCTTAAATTATTAGAATACAGTGAGGCTTTGTCCAACTTCATTTGATTTTGGAAGTTGAGCACTGTTTTCTCAAGCCTAATTGAGTTCATAGTTTTACTGACAATTTTGGAATATAGCATTTCAGTATTGCTCCTATGAAATTCAATTTGATATAATTCATGAATGGCATATGCATCCACTTCAAAATCTATTTTGGAATAATCTTCCACTGATTTTTTCTCAGCCACTGTAGGCTTCAAGAATGACATTACCAATTTATTGGATGAATAATCAAATGCTGAAAGAAGCCTGTCTTTGTTTCCAGGCTTTTCGTTAAGAAATCTATAATAAGCTTGAGTCTTTATCTCTTCATTCTTCTCTTTAATCTATCTGAATCTGATCTAAATCTCTGACTCTGTATTGTCAGTTTCCTGAGAAGAAGCAGGAAAATCGACAGTAGCCTAGTTTTCCTTCATGACTGTATCTTTTTGTTGTTTTCCAATTTTTACATTTTGAAGCTCTTTTAATGTTTCAATGAATATTGTTGTTGCTTCATCATCTATTTCAAGATTTACAGCCTTATCCTTTTCTTCTTCTATTAACTTGCTTCTTTTACTATAAGGAATTTTGAATTTTTTGTCCTCAATAGTCTCAGCTATGAAACTATCTCCTTCTCTATCTCTTTTATATACATTATCAGTATCTTTTCTTGTAGAATCCACCTATGCCACTGTATACCTGTATTACCTATACTGCTTGTGAATCATCATCAGATAGGGTGTTTGGCTCCCATTCAATTTTATTTACATATCTTTCAATATGGGGCTTAGGATCATGCAAGTAAATAGGCAACTTACATTTTACCCTTATTGTACTCAAAATATCTTTTGGGTCATAATTCCATGTAAAACTATATGGGAACTTATACTCTTTAAGTTTGACATTTATCTCATTGGCAGCTTCTTTGTTATTCACAATGAATGGCCCAATTTGATTTTTCAGCTTAAATTGGGTCTTTTTCCTGGAAGCTACGAAGTTGATTTCATCTACATTCAATATTTGTCTCAGATATTCTAAAGCAAATATTCTTGTAGTAACAAATCTGGGTAACTTATATGGGGCCAGGGATGAGCCATACAGTCTGATTTCTGTATTATTTTTATATAAATACCAATCTCCAGTTTTGTAGCTCTCTGATAATTGCAGAAATCTTTGTGTCTCATCATTGGTCCTAGGGATCTCCTCTTTTTCCAAGAGATACATAGCAGGGGCTATCAATGAGTCATTAAAATCTGTAAAACTATACTCTCTGTTCCATTTCCTTCGAATAGATGACCAAAATACTACTGATAGAGCTTTTCCTTCTGCATCCACTTTCTGACATTCAATTGGAAACTTATCTGTTTGATAATATAAGAAGAGGTGGAGTAGATAAGAGGAGTATCTGAAAACTCCTTCTTTTGATAATATGGATAAATGATAATGCATACTTTCAGCAGTAAATCTAGCAAAATTGAACTGAATGGATGGTGATTGACTAGGGCTTAGAGTTGACAGAAAACCTAGGATAGCCACATCAGTGAATTCATCACTGGTGTATCCTATTATGAAGGAGAGCATTGAGACAATCTATCTAGTCTCATCTGGGAAATAAGAGGTGTCTAAAGGAGGATTTAACTTAGGAATATCAACTTTATTTCGACAAAAAGTCTAGTATATTTTGAATCTAGTATTGAAATCCAAGTCAAGATATAGTTGGGTTAAATCTTCTATTGATAGGGAAGCAAAATTGGGGTCATGATTCATTTGCAGCATGGAATTTATCGACTCTTCAGTGATGTAAAACATGATCTCTTTTTCTTTGTTTACAATACATATTTGTTCTGCCATAGAATATGCCTGGCATAATCTGATAAAGTCAGGAACATAATGAGTGAGAGGGACAATATATCTAGGAAGATTGGATTCCCAAATTGGAATATCTTTGTCACCCTTTTCCACTGATTTTCCATAGCACCAATTATAGACATCAAGCAGGTTTAATTCTAAATTAGGGTCTAGTATTCTATAGTCCAGATCAACTAAAGGGCTATTCTCTGGAGAAATGACTGGAGGCTGGACTGGTCTGACCAGTTCTGTAGAATCAGCCGTGAGTGCAGGAGTTGGTTTGTCGATTTTGAAGGACATAGGCTGAGGAATCTTTCCAGAAGATTTATTTTGAGATTTTGGGCCTCCATTCTTGGGGGTTACCTATTTCTTGGTCATTTTTAATATGAAAGAAGCAAGCTTAAATGGTTTGCTAAGTTCCTTTACGAGAAACAGGGGTTTCTTGGCGAATTTCTACTGAAAATGGGGTTTCTGAGCAGGGTTTTTAGGAAATGCAAGGAATTTAAAGCTCAGAACGTGTATTTAAAATCGATTTCAACAGCAAAATGGACCAGGGTATGGAAAAAACTGCGAGAAAGGGAAATTAGGGATTCCAGGGAAATTTTGACAGAGTTTCCCCTGAAAAATGGAAACATTTTTGCAGTAATTTTGGTATTTATTTGAAATCGATAGGAATTTTGAAATCTCAGAGGGCAAGTTCAAAGAAAAGTACCTGGAGAACCAGCGAAATTCAGTTGAAGACGTTGCAGAGGTGCTCAGTCTTCAATTTTTTGAAAATGGCTTCGCAGAGGACAATGTAGTACTTTGTAATGGAAATTTAGGGCAATGGGCATCGAAAAATGGTACTGGTAGGTTGAAAATAGCTTTGCAAACTTTCTCAGGGTTCAAACGGCGTGATTTTGAGGAAAAACGGTTCTGCAATGTTTTTACAGGTTTAAAGCGAAAAGGTGAAAATTTGAATGAAAAATATAATTTTAATGTATTAAATGATGGTATAGCCATAGTTAAATGACATTAAACTTGGGTTAAACGGGTGAGTTTTAGGGAATACCACTAGTGGTATTCGCAAGGGTAAATGGTGGTAAGCAGAAACTAGCTTTTCGAACACGATACAACTTGGTGGTGACACGTAAGCGCAGGTGATTTGGAAAAACCACCCATTTCGTGTGGCTTTGCCAAAACATCAAACGATTACTTTATGAGCGCGAAAGTGTATTAGCGCCGTCGGATCTGGATTCAACGAGCGAACAGCCGCGATCAAAAGGAAAGGTGCGGAGAAAAGGTAAGTTATTGGGTTCAATTTGGGCCATTGATCTTGGGAAACCGTCACTATATCGACATTTAGAGAAAAGTGTGGCAATACCGACACTTAGAAAAAGTGTCGCAATTGCGACGTTTGGAGGAAGACGTCGCAATTGCGACACTATGCCCCAAAGTGTCGCTATTGCGACGACTGCCTCCAAACATCGCAATTGCCTCCAAACATCACTATTATATGTTTTATGAAGATATGGTAAGGAACTCTCTCTTGTTATTCTTAGAAATAATTATATATAATTTTTTTTTTTTTTTTAAATAGATTGTAAAAATTATATGAGAAAAATTATTAATTCATCAATATGTGTGTGTGTGTGTTGTGAGGAATAATTTCATAGTTCAACTTAATGGTTCATTATATAATCATGTGAGCATCACCAATGATATATCTTAAAAAGCAACTGAAAAGCCATGTGTACAAAATCGATGTATACTCTAAAGAGTGGTTCTCATATCACTATGTAAATTGTTGTATGCTACTTCAACAAAATTATAAGATAAACTGTAATACACATCATATATGCACCCTAACAATTTCCATACAACTAATTTGTTTTAGGATATATGTGGCATTCTAGGGGTAAATTACATATGATGTGTATATCAATCTATTAGGTGTTGGTAAGTTGTGAGTATCTAAGAAATGATAAGGAATATCCATACATCATGATCTTGTAATGTGATTATAAATTGTGTCTATAATTTCCATAAAATGTATAAATGATTTGTTTGAAAAAATCAAAACAATCAACCCTAAACAATGCTCATAATGTGGAATGTCATTGGCGAAACCAAAATGATGGTCACATGTCCCATTTCTATGGTAATGGTGATCATATATGTGTTGTAGTGACACTTGATGAGTAATTAAATAAATCTCAGAGTGTGACTCATTGTGCCATTTTTTTTTAAAGAATGATTTGTTTTCCTAGTTTTTACTAATTTGTTAACATATTTTATTCATTTGGAAATATAATTAATGATGATTTAACTAATTAGGACCTAATGAGAGATCATCTTCACATCTTCACTGAAATATATTTTGTAATTGTAGTCACTATATGGACTGCACATGCATGCTACTTAAGAAAAATAGAAATATAAACTATAATACACATCTTATATCTGCCATAACAATTGTCATACAACTTATTTACTTTTATATACATATGAAATACTTCAGGTAAATTCCATATTATGTGTATACCAATATAGTAGGTGTTGGTAAGTTATGAGGATCTAAGAAATGATAGGGTATCCACACATTAGTGCCCTGGTGAATTTTTTGCATAATTTTCTATTTGTTGTAATTTGGTTGCCTAGATTTGTTATAGATTTCAAATAATACAATTATCTACCAATTGCTCTTTATAAAGAAGAAGTACAATAAGTAGTCACCTAAAAGTGAGCCATGTGAAAATATTGGTAACATGAGTAACCTGGTAAGTTGTAAATGAAAAGTGAATAACCTCCACTCACCAACAAGTGGCAGGTAGGGTTGGAATTTGGATTTCTCTTTACCCGTCACACAATTTTTTTTGACGTTTTGGTAATTATTTTTCTAGTCAATAAACATTACGTTTAAAATTTTTCACTTCATTAATGACATTCTCGTAATAAATTAACCCTTCACCAATAAAATTTTGATTAAAAAAATTGAACGCTCTTCCATTTTCTTTGGATTTTGGAGTGTGATATATCTGTGTCATGGAATTTTAATACCTAAAGTTTCAAGAGAAATAACTGATTCTTTTCAAACTAATATTTCCTCAATATATGCTATGATCTACTAAAAATTACTTCAAAAATCAAGTAACCTTCCAATATAAAGAAAAAAACATGAACGAGCTTTCCCTAAATTGCAATAAATTTATGTTTATTATTAATATTGCATAATTTGTCTTATAAAAATTGCATAATCGGACTAAGAAAAAATCCTCAGTGCTTTTTTTATTGTTTTTGTGATTAAAAAACTAAGCCAAAGAACGCTAAGGCACTCAGAGAAATCAATCTATGTATTATTTCTTACAAAATCATGTTGAGTAGTGGAGACTAAGCGCTAAATTTTTTTATGTCCTCAATCTCTCTATTAATTATGTCTATGTAGTTATAAGAATAAAAAGCCAAAGAGATCTCAAGCCTCCAGAGAAATTAGTCTCTGTGTGCAGAAATTAATGATTACTATTGAATAAATGTTATACCATTTGAAATTGTTGAGCAAAATTAATCAGGCCATGATGTACCATTTTTCAGTATCTATTTTCTCATGTATGAAAGTTGATGTACCATTGAAAGTTTAATAACTATAATAACTATATATATATGTATATATATATATTTTTAAATTTAATGATTAATAATAATTAAATTAAAATTATTAAAAGACAAAATAAAATCCTAATAATCACGAACTATTATGATAATTTAAAAATATAGAACTCACGCTGAACATAGTTACAAAGATACCAAGAAAAGAAGAGTGCATGTGCATGATAACCTCTTTCTTGAAAACCTATGAATGCCATTCTCAATGAAGACTCAAGACTCAACTGGATTGGATTGTGTATCAAAACATTAGGAATGAATCAAAGTTCAATGAATGAATAACTTGATCGAGAAAATTTATAGGGAAAGGTAACTTGACTATCAATCTACTAAACCTCACTTCCATGATTAAAAAAACACCCCCACCTTCTCAGTGGTCCCATCATGGTCCACCTATTGAAAAACAACCAACAAATATTATTTTATATATATTTTTGCATGGCCATTAGACAATGATTTACTATGGTTTTCCTACTAAATTCCAATGGATGATTATTCAAAAATATTGAGAATTAGTTTAGTCTCAAGGCATAGCCAAGAGTCTTACTGGATAATTATAGATTACCTCTCCAATGGATGATTATACATTTTTCATCTACTTTTTCATGTGAGTTTCAGTTGATGCTAGATCTTTTCCTTCTATTTCTTTAGTGAAGCTAAGAGTTAACTTTCATATTACATTAATAACTATACTTGCATGAATATCCATGCTTTTATACTTCCCCACTGTGGTCAATGTTGATGTATGGCCTTGGCTCATTGATCTTACAATTAACTCACTATTCATATTCAATTTTCTCCAGTTCAGCCCAATAAAATAAGGAAAACAGAAAATGAAGCCTTGATTTTTCTTTCCAGTGCTCCTACATAATACAAATACTCTTAAAAACCAATTAATATATAAATTGTCATCAGTCATGCTAAAATCAGTTTGAATTTTTTTAATGGATCTGCTTACAATTAATAGATTACATTTCTCACAGAATAAGAGATAATTTAGAACTATGATTTCACAATAATAAACTATCGGGCTCCTACAGGGCGATGAACTTGGTCGAATGTGACCCTTCTGCAGCAGTTCCTGAATCTACCTCTTGATTTCATTGTTCTCCATAACAGAGCACCGATAGATCGGTTCGTTGGGTAGCGGCACACCTGGGGTCAGATCAATCGGGTGCTTGACCTGACAGTGTAGAGGAACCCCTGTGGGTGAGGTGAAAATGTCCCCGTAATCCTCCACAACCTTATCCATTTTTTGTTGTCATGCAGAGGAGCCTTGTCTAGAGGTCATGGCCACAGTCTTATTCTTGCCCTGGGGGTGGATCATCAGGAAAATGAATTTCCTGGTTTGGGAAATGAGCTTACTGCATTGTTTTGCAGTAACCAAAGATATAGTGGCAGGAGGTGGTACCTCTGGTATCTTGTACAACTTATTTCCCAAAGTAACAATAACAGCATAAGTGTTTCGGGGAAAATCACCCTAGAGGTTCGTTGGGTTACAACCTCCACAGAGCAGGGGCATGCTACTTATGAAGGACTCACACAACCATACATGTTCATGAAAACTAAATAGAGTAGATCGAGGAAGTTACTCGTAGGTCCTACGGTTGAAGTAGATCCCGCAGGGTCCAAACCCCCAGCAACCATCCTTCCTTCTTAACCTGAAAGACAAGAAGAAACAAGCATGAAGAACTGGTTGTACAGAATATATCTACTCTAAATGTTAGTGAAATCCATAAGAAACATTAGATAAACCATCATAAATGCTTAAATAACAATATTCTCATATGTGCAATCGGACACTAACACGTATATTTCGGGAAAAAGATGGTACTTCTGTATTATAAATAGCATGTACAAAATAACGAGTCGAGAGATCACCTGAATCCTTCCACGATCTTCGAGCAGACCGTCGTCCGGATCCGTCCCGCCCTTGCCTCGCTAAGATTCCTTCCAAAATGGTGCATACGAGATGACATATAGGGAGATGAGCATCCCAAGGAAACAAAGGTTTCCTGTAATGAACTGGGAAAGTGCAGGAGGCACGGGGAATCAGACTTGGATAGGGAATACCAACAGAGTATAATATCAATAATTTCTCTCTCCCTTAGGCCATACACATGAGGTGCTTTTATACTCCCTCAAAGTAGTTTCAACAGTTGGAAACAGTTGGCCACGTGCTGGGGTGGTTGAACTACCTGAGTAACCATCAACCCAGCCCGAAAATAGGGAATTTTTATATATTTTTTCATGATTTTAATGGCATACGCGGAAAAGTGCATGTGGACTCGCGTATACACGCGGAAAAAGCTGGGCATAGTCGCGTATGGGGATTTTTACACTGTTTTTAAGTGAATTTGTCCAAGTCTGTAGGAATGGGTGCCCAAAGCCATAAAAGCAATCATGAATCATATGAAGGTGAGAAATGATGCTATAACAGATGCCCCTAATATATGAGGTCAGAAGGGGTACATGATGGCCGAAATGTATTATGCACATAGAAATAACTTCGCAAGGACAAGAGAGGACTTCACCAGATTTCAGCCTGCCAAAAACCAATGAAAGAAACCAGAGAGTCAACTCATGCTGAGGCGGGCATACCCATGCTCAGTCAAAAATACATCATATATAGAAAGTACTTAATAGATCCAACATGTATACAAGTATAACTGAACTGAAAGTACATAGTGAATCATCTGAGCATGGCCCGGAAATATAAGTCTGAATCAATGTCCAAGTATCACATATAGAAAGCTGATCAAAGATGGTGCAACTGGATGTCTGATCATATAAGTAACTGAATCTCCAAGTACCGAATCATAAGAGGTGGAACAAACGGTACAATCACGCAACTCGGGAGCCAACATATAGGATGCTGCTGTACTGAACTGCAACATATAAGGGTGGATGGCATCACTGGCAGAAACTGAATGGACTGTCAAAAGTGAACCGAGAAATGCTGATGCAACCCGAGGTCTTCACCGATCACTATGGCACAATTCTACACAATGGGAATAAATGAGCTGAAGTCGACCATGTGAGAAATCATTGGATTACTGGTCAATGATGTATACCATAAACCAACGCGACACAACCCACCAATAATGAAAATGAGCGTCAAGGTGCCCCAGTACAATCTAACAAGTGCGAATGAATGAGTTGAAGTCGAACACTTGAGAGAATCTATCAATCAGGAGGTAATGATGAATCCCCACTGTCGATAGCGAAGAGTCTGCCACTGATGACTGCAAACCCTAATTTACTGACAAAAAGACTCTAGACCTTATTCCCAGAGCAATGAGTCGGAGTCGATGGGAAAATATCTGCTGGAAGGAAGGCATTAAGGCATCCCACATCAGTCCAGCGCGAGTGTAACCCGTAGGCCAAGATTTGAAAGGAATCGGACGAAGTAGAGTAATGGAACCAAAACCGAAGTACGTTTCCGACATGCACAAGATGAAGCTAGCGCACGGAAGAAACCCTCTGAACCAACCAATAATGAAAGCTGACATAGAGGCGAGAAATCCACCGATAGGGTCAAATGGAAATCCAGGTACCGCACGAATCCCAAGTGTGATAATGTGTGCTGACGTCGAACACAGGGGAAACCACTCAGTCAAAGACCCATGATGATGATCAAATGCTGAGCACGAGGTCACCTATCAATGATGGAAATAGGCCCAAGGTGCGGCTCTAGGTTTGCTCTCAGAGCAATGTGTCGTAGTCGATAAGAGACAAACCCGCCGGCAAGAAGTCGATGGGGACCTTCTCGAGCCGGCACGACGAGGAAGACCAAAACATCGATGTGATAGAACAAGATGCGGACAAGACCGGGAAGGCCGACTGAATAATGAGTCAAGAGACACCGCAGAATGGCCAACTCTGGTTAGACTTCCCTTGAACAAAAGCACGACTCGTGATGACCATGGCAGTAAAAAGTGACACTATATAGTTTTGAGACTGAACATGATCGGGCATAAGCCCAAATTTTGTATGACCTTATGGATCCAAATTTTGTAAAGTTTTTGAACACTCTGATGATATATATACAACGATGTTTGATGTGATGTGATAAATGTATCAAAATATATGATGTTTTCGATGATTGAATTTTATTGTATGGAATGATTAATATGCCAATCCAGTGCCTGATTAGCTAATGAGTCAGCCAACCAATTGTCAGGTCGAGGAATATGAATGAAAGTTAAAAAATGAAATGATCTTTGTAACAACGTACCCTCAAGAACAACCGTAATAAAAATGGATCTCGAACCCGATAAGTATTGTTCAACTGCGACACCACCAGCTGAGAGTCCAAGAAAACTACCAACGAATCAACACCCAAAGATATTTCCAAAGGTAGATAAACAAGCTGCGGTGTATTACGCCTATATTATTGGAGAGCGAGGACCAATGCAGAGACCCCCCCTTGATACTAACGGTGGCTAGGAAGGATAATGGGCTGTCAAAGGTACATGGGAAGCTAAGTTCGGGTGTGTCTACTAACTCATCCCAGCCGAAACCGAGATGACTCATGACATCCGACACAACCTGCCAAAGCAGATCAAAAACATCACCAACTCATCAAAGATCGAAAATCAACCAGATATGTACAAAGCAAAAAACTACTATATACAAAAGTAAGATGCCAGGCCGAAGCCTAGGTATAATACTTCTTCAAATAGAGCCCATTTCGGGGCTCCGGCAACTCGTTCCCTTCGAAATAAACCAAGGTATACGCTCCTTTCTTAAGGAATTTTTTAACGATGAAGGGGCCATACCACATAGATTTAAAATTTCCTGCCCCCAGGGCATCTTTTTCTTGGGCATAGACCAAAACAAGGTCACCTTCCGAAAAAACCCTGGGTTTGACCGCCTTATCGTACTGAACTTTAACTTGGTTTTTATGCGCTTCATTCATCGTGGCAGCATCCCAACGCTGCTCATCGAGATGTTCCAGATGAAGGAGCCGTTCTTCAAGACTAGAAGTGTCAGGAAGAAGTTCAACAGCTAACTTAAGAGAGGGAATCTCGCATTCAATGGGAAATACGGATTCCAACCCGTGCACTAGCTGAAACGGAGTAAAGCCAGTTGCAGTTTTCACTGACGTCCTGTATGCCCAAAGTGCAGGATATAGCATAATATGCCAGTTGGATCTAGCTTTATTAATTGTCCTTTGAAGAATTGTCTTCAAGGATTTATTCACGGCTTCCACTTGCCCATTGGCTTGAGGATAATACGGAGATGAATGCTCCTGCCGGAAACCCAATTTGAGAGCCAACTCAGCCATCATACTATTCTGAAAATGACTGCCATGGTCAGTGACAATCTCTCTAGGAATACCAAAACGAGCGATAACCTGGTTGAAAAGGAAAAGAGCTACAGTCTCACCATCATTCCCAAAAGTAGGTATAGCCTCGACCCACTTCGTAAAGTAGTCTACTGCTACAATAATGTACTTGTGACCTTTAGCCGAAGGCGGGTTACAAGTAGTATAATCAATACCCCACTTTGTAAAGGGACCGACAGTAATGACTGGGAAAAGCGGAGCTGGATGAGTGCGCATTTTTCGAGTATAGACTTGACACGGATGACACCTTTTGACTGATTCAATACAATCTTTGAAAATCGAGGGCCAAAAGTACCCAACACGCAAGATTTTTTGGGCTGTAGCAAGCCCGGATAAATGACCCCCACAAGCTCCACTGTGAGAATCATTCAGCACAGCCTCAGCTTCTTCGAGAGTTAAGCAGCGTCTTAGGATTGAATCAACCCCTCGACAGTATAAAGCATCACCAATAATCAAATAATTCTTGGCCAAGTGACGCAGCTTACGACGCTCATCTTTCGAAAAAGTAGAGGTAAACTTCGCAGTCTGGAGATACAGAATGATATCTCCGTACCAAGGATCTTGTGAAGAGATAAGAAACAAGTGTTCATCCGGAAAGGATTCATCATAGATCATCTCTTCCCCACAGGGCAACTCGGAGATCTATTCCGCAAAAACCAATGATTTCATGGATTTGGCAGACATAAATTCAATATCAAATTCCTGCAAAATCACAATCCATCTATTTTATTTTCCCCCAATCACTCGCCTACTGAGGACAAACTGAAATGGATTAGCTGCTGCCAAAACATAAGTTTTTCGAAGAATAATGTAATGTCGGAGTCGCTGCACAGCATGAACTGCTGCTAAAGCTAACTTTTCTATCGGAGTGTACCGGAGTTCAGGTCCTACCAGTCCTCGACTAAGGTAGTAAATAAAATGCTATGCAAGAGCATCATCCTCCTGAACCAGAACCATACCAATGGTAGATTCTGCTGCTGCCAGATACAAAAGGAAATCCCTGCTATAATCAGGTGGACTCAATAAAGGAGCAGAGGTCAATGCTTTTTTCAAAGCATCGAATGAGCGTTGAGCGTAGTCGTCCCAAAGAAAAGGAACTCCCTTCTTCAACAATCTCATAAATCCCTTTGTAACTTCAGCATAATTAACAATAAACCTTCGAAGAAAATTAGACTTTCCTTGTAGACTTTGAAGCTGACGGATAGAGAACGGGGGAGGCAACCGAAGTATTGCCTCAACCTTGAAGGGATCTACCCTTATCCCTTCCCTAGACACAATGAATCCCAATAGCCGACCGGATGTAACCGCGAAAACGCACTTGTTCGGATTCAATCTAATCTTATAGAAACAACATCTTTCAAATATTTGCCGGAGGTGACCAGGATGATCCATCCTCTTTCGAGAATGAACAGCTAAATCATCTAAGTATGCCTTGATAATATTTTTGATGTCATGGAAGGCATATGACATGGCCCGCTGAAAGGTAGCCCCAGCATTTTTAAGACCAAAAGGCATCTTCTTGTATGCAAACGTACCCCAGGGACAAATAAAGTCAGTCTTATGTTGATCTTCAGGACGGATAGTAATCTGATTATATCCAGAAAAACCGTCCATGAAGGAGAAAATCTCATTACCGACACACTCGTCAATGATCTGATCGATAAATGGTGTGGGGTAATTATCTTTAGGACATGCTTTATTTAGGTCTCTGAAATCAATGCACACTCAAATCATTCCTTGCTTTTTATCTACGGGAACGGGATTTGAAACCCATTCAGTCAGAGGAACAGGGAAAATGAATCCCGCCTTAAGCAGCTTCTCAACCTCAGCTTTGATAGCTGCTGCCTTCCTAGGATTGACCGGACGAAGTTTTTTCCTGACCGGCTTAGTGTTTTCATACGTCTTGATCTCATGCTGGACTATAGATGGATCTATTCCAGACATTTCCTCATAAGACCAAGAGAATACATCCCTATACTCTTTAAAGAGCTCGGTGTAAATTTGAATCTCTTCACGGGAACATTCAGCTCCGACGAAGACATTCTCAATAATATTGGGATCCCTGGAAATGTTCACCGGGATAGTAGGAGAAATCATAGCCATGTTCCCTTCAGCATAAACCTGTGTTGATGCTGAAGGGTTCAAGACTGGGTGAATAGGACCAGGAGACTGAGGACTTGGAAAACTTGTTTCAACTTCGCTCAAGTCAGGTAAGAAGTAAGACCGATGATGCAAATCATCCCATGGTCTATCTATACCAGTCATGGCTTCCAGGATGGCCTCTTCATATGGAAGAGTGGTATCAAGGCAATCCTGGGCGGAAGAAGAACTAAGCGTCCAAGCTGGGGCCACATCTCCATCCAACTCTTCCGGTGAAAGAGGAGCTGGAATGGATTCTGCAGAGTCAACAATAGACTGATAAGCAATCTCAGCTGCAGAAATAGGAAATTCCATTCCACCCACTTGACCTTCCGCTAATGTGGAAGTAGGGGAAGGTAAGGTCCAAGGGTCTGAAAAATAATGAGTTCTGAAGAACTCTCTTCGAAGAGGAGCCTTGGAGGATGAAATAGCATTAATATGAACCGTAGGAGGAGGAATATCAAAAGTACCCATCAAGGAAGAATACATTCCAACTCCTAAATTCTCAACAGGCGCCTTAGTATTATCCAACTTTGGAACAGATGAGTCAGAAGACGCATTCGGGTCTACCGGAGGACAGTCCAGTTGATCCACTGTAACAATCCTCCCTTCGTGGGGGAAACATATAATTCGAAATAATGAGGATGCAATGGCATCCATCTCATAAATCCAGTTTCTCCCCAACAGAAGGTTGTAGTCCAAGCTTGCGTCAACTACCTCAACCTCTATATTAACAGTTTTTCCCCCAACACAGATGGGCAAAGCTGGGACAATACCATGGGGTCTGTGAGAATGACCATCGAACGCAGTCAGAACAGTGCTAGATGGAATAGCTTTGGGAGATCCAAGTGTCTTCCAGCATGCGAGAGACATCACGCATGTGGAAGCACCCTCATCAACAACCGTTCGAAAGATGTTACACTTCCGGTACGATGATTTAATATGAAAAGCCATGTGATGAGGAAGTCTCTTCTTAAAATTAGTCATATCAAAAGTAATCAGAAGAGAATTTTTGGATCAATAGCCCCAATGGCAGTGAGCAAAGCACTGCGCTGAGCCGGACAAGACTGGAGTACCTCTAAAGCTGACATAGCACAAGGACTCTGCGCCAGATCTTCCACAATCGAGTAGTTTTGGGCAGCCCTATCATTCGGATTAATCGTTGATCGCTTAGAAGATGCTTTGGGCATCCGAGACATAAACTCAACAGTAGGCTTCGTGATGTGAAGCGGCTCAGTAGCATCAGGAGTATCCTTAGCTTTCGAAGACTCTTCTCCGCCATAATCACGGGATCTCGTAGCGATATCCGCGTGAGCACTCATCATGAAAATGTTCGATGGAATTTCCCCTTCCTGGGTGCCCCCAGAGGAAGCCCCATGATTTTGGTTCGCGCCAACAACTAATTGTTGCCCTTGGGGAAAAGGGTTTGTTAACACAGCCTGGGAACTAGAAGAACCTTGCTGGGCTAACAAGCGCTGCGCATCCTGAATTTTAGGGCAAAGGTGTGTGAGATGGTCTCCAGTACACAACTTGCATGGAAACTTCACTTTCTTCTTCTCCTTTGGACCCTCACCAACATGCTCGTTGGTTTTATTCGCATTACCCTTCTCGTTCTTGCCCTTCTTCTTGTTATTTAGTCCCTTCTTCTTCCCATCAGATTGTTGATTTCCTTTGGGATCAGAAGCTTGGACATCATTTATGGACAAAGACTGGGAAGGCGATGACTCAGCAGGCACAGCCTGACCAGAAGGAGCAGATTGTAAAGACAACTGCTGCAATTGAGTAAGCAGGCTGGCTGCACCACTATTGATCGATCCAATCAGTCCGTCACCATGAGGACCGGGCTTAGTTTTCGATAAATCTAATTTGGAGCGAGGAGCATTGGGCAGATATTTATGGAGGACCCCAGACTGAGAATAGATCAGTTCCAGCTGCTGGGCCCTAAAAATGGCCTGCTCCTCGGAAAATACCCCAGAAAGGGATACATCTTTCGAAATATCTGACTGCAGGGATTTGAGAAACCATTCCAAAAGGAATTCACCTGGAATATGAGCTTTAATCAGCCTCTTCCTTCTCCTCCATTCCTGAATGTGATCAGAAATGTGGGTTGCATCGTCCTGCTTAAAATTATATAGGAGTTCAGTCCCAGCGTCATATCGGACAGGCAACTGAAAATGGTTCAGAAATGTAACAGCCAGTTCTCCAAATGTAGCAAAACTGCCCCCAGTTAGCTCAATATACCATTTGGTAGCGTTTCCAGTTAGGGTGCGTTGAAATAATCTCAACCTAATCGAATCATCGATCAGGGAGTTCGAAGAACACCATAAATGGAAGGTAGTGATGTGGTCAGCCGGATCTTCTCCATTCTTTCCTTCAAACTTTGGAATGTCTGAAGGAATTTTGGTGGGAACCGGTGGCCACCCCGGACCATAACGAATCGGATCATTAGTCAACTTCGATAGATCTGGCAAGTTTAACGTTGCCAGAAAAGGTAAGCGAGGTGGAGCCTGAGGATTCCATCCTTGATGGGATGGATACCCAACATTCTGAAAAGAATACCCTGGATTTGATGAGGCACCAGGTTGCCAAAAAGGACTCGTAGAAAAAGGAGAAGAACCTCCTCCCCACGCCGAGTTACCAAAGCCCAGACCAGTTCCCCCCGCTGAAGTATTAAATGAAGAGGAGAGCCCCTGATAGGGGTTCCAGACATTAGAAAGAGGAGAAAAGTTTTGATAAGCACTCGACGAAGGGAAAGAAGTATTCCCTTGATGACCTGCGTAAAAATGATTCCCTGCCCCCACTGTAGTGAATACAGGGTTCCATCCTGTAAAAGTGGTCGAACTCTGACCTCCAGACCAAGGGTTGAAACTCTGGGTCTGGGACGTAAACGGAAAGGACCCTAAAGAAGGATTGGAACTAGGAATGTGCCCAGTTCCAAAGGGGAAACCCTGAAAAGAAGCTGATCCACTAGCCATGGAAGACATGGGTGTAGATCCAGCTGCAGTAGCGGAAAAGGAAAAAGAGGGATTCCCACTAATGGGCATCCCTGAACAGAAGGGACCAGAATGAGAAGCATGTGCTTGGGTGAAACCAGAGCCAAACACAGGAGCACTAGAAGCAATCGAAGATAAAGCAATAGTGCCTCCTCCTTCAACAGAAGCAGGAGTCTGAATGCCTGCAGCACTCACAGAAGAAGCCGCGTTCCCAGTCGTGGCCATCGAAAGGTATGAATGATACGGAAGATCTTCTGGTCTTTCTAACTCAGGCCCGATGTATTGAACAACGAATAGATAATCAGGAGGAAGAGGAGATGGACCTGATGCAGGAGGTTCAGGTACGTCTTCAATTTGAAAATCTTCTTCCTGAGGAAATAAAACTCGCGAGGTGAGCGGAATGCTCCTCTCGGAACCGACACCGGAATCAGCTATGAAACCTTCAGACCATTGTGGAGGATCTCTCTCCACTGTGTCAGACGCCACAGGGTGGTAACCACCTGCTAAATTACTCCTACGCCTTCTCTAAGAAGGCTCTGGACTCTCGGGAGATAACCCCCGGATTCTCCTCGATCGACGAGGCGCTTGATCAGCCACTTTAGAAAATTTTAATTAGACTCAAAAAATATAAAGCTAAGCAAGCTAGGAGAAAAGAGCACTCACTAAAAGAAAAATCCCTGAGATACAGTCAAGAAAACAACCCTCAAGTATTTCCGCTCTGGGTGATGAGGACCGGACACCAAAATATAAGAAAGCGAAAAATATAGGACCTCCCGAAAGCAGTCTGGGATAATTACGGCCCAGGCCTACTAGCGAAGGTATCAGAAACAGTTACACCGACCTCCTAACGACATCCTTTTCCGGCTCAAGCACCCAAGCTTCGCAAGGGCACCCCCCAGAAGTATTGCTGAAAGTGATGCGACGTCTGCCTCAGGTACCACGGGTATTCCCCCCCGCAGTCACCTGTGTGGAACCTAGGAGTGGAAACTATGGGCACCAATCCGTGTCAGAAGCCAGGCGGAATGGTCTTGAGGTCAGATTCAGCTAATCAGAGAGGGGGTATCCCTCTTCTCAGCCTTCACTTCCCCTCGCGCTTGACTCTCTGGAGGAGAGCTTTCCCGGTCCACCTAACGGAGTTGGATTTCACTCAATTAATCAACTTCTATGTTTTTTTGAGCGGCCTTGGAGAGTTAACTCTCCACTCACCTATTCCAAGGCCCTACAACCTAGCTAGTTGGTGTATGACACTTAGAAAACTTGCTAGTTGATTTTAAATTATATCGCTTATTTTAATGGGCTGTTATGTTAAGTCAAAAGGATATGGAGATGAAACTTATGGTGTTTTGACGCAGAAATAAATTAATAAAAACCAAACTACATGCAAATGCAGTTATTGTCTTTCGATGAAAAGAAATCTCTATACAGGTTCTACGAGATTAAAAATTGTATTTTTCTTTTCAGATAACACACTCACACTCACAAAAACTATGAAAATGACTAAATGCTTAAGTGCACCTGATGCAAATCACTACAAGCATGCAAATTCTAAGATGCAAAATCTCCTAAAGCAGAGTGAAATTTCCCAAAGATCCTTCAGTTTTATATCTTTTTGGTTTTCCAGAAAGCTAGTTCCCAAAATCAAGAACTCTTAGTATGAAGACACCAAAAACGCTTAAAAAACAAGAGGAAGAAATCAATGACAACTCCTTTCCAAAATCAAGCCAAAATCCAAAGGCAAGAAACCTCAACAAAGCTTCAAAAGATACAAAGAAACGAAAACAAAAATGCAAAAACAAAAGCAAACAACAAAGCAAAATGTTTTTTGAGCTTTTGAGTTTTATAAAAGAGTTCGAAAAGACCAAGTAAAACTATAAAATTCCAAGCCAAACAACACTGAATTTCAAGCAAAAACTTCAAAAATGCTCCAAATATTATAGGGCTAACTAGTAGCAAGATCAATATGAGCAAAAGAAGACAAGAAAACTCAGCCACTCAGCCTAGAAGAATAGTGCAACCTTGCCGCAAACAAAAACTCCAAAGAACCAAGAAAGACTCTTCAAAAGTTGCAACAAGACCTAGCCAACTGAACTCAAGAAAACCAATCAAGAAACGGGCAAAAATCGTAGTGCCAAGCAAAACACAAAGACAGGAAAGAGTAAATGAGCAGGAGCTCTCTGTTCTGATGAAGCAGAACAGCCAAGAATGCCCAGAAAGCGATCTTGGTACTCAAACCAGAAGTGCTAGCACAAGAAACAACACTTTGCCAAAAATACTAGTTTTCAATCAAACGAAAGAGAGAAAAGACCAAAGACCACTTTCTTCACAATCCAGAGGGTACTAAGACACTGCAGGAACAGGCCTCCACAGACAGAAAGGACTAAAAATCCAAAGAATCCAAAATTTCAAAATCTGCCTAGGTATACGCTACTTCACAGTTTAGCAACAAGCGTGCATACGCGACTGTGCTAAAGGAAACATGCGTATACACGAGTCCTTTTAGACAAACTTGCGTGTATACGCGACTGTGTGCAGAAAAAAGCGTGTATACAAAGGTAAATAATGAAAAAACAAAAAGGATCAAGCCTGGATAAGAAACCAGGACTTCAGTCTAACTGAGAAAGAGTAAACTAGACTGCAAATGAAAGTTAAAACTGATGGAAACCTATCAAACAGCTGAAACCACCCAACAGGGGAATCACAAGAATGCAATCCCCAGCGGAGTCGCCAGTTCTATTTCAGGGAAAATCACCCTAGAGGTTTGTTGGGTTTAAACCTCCACAGAGCAGGGGCATGCTACTTAAGAAGGACTCACACAACCATACATGTTCATGAAAAACTAAATAGAGTAGATCGAGGAAGTTACCCGTAGGTCCTACGGTTGAAGTAGATCCCGCAGGGTCCAAACCCCCATCAACCGTCCTTCCTTCTTAACCTGAAAGACAAGAAGAAACAAGCACGAAGAACTGGTTGTACAGCATATATCTACTCTAAATGTTAGTGAAATCCATAAGAAACATTAGATAAACCATCATTAATGCTTAAATAACAATATTCTCATATATGCAACCGGACACTAACACATATATTTCGAGAACAAAATGGTACTTTTGTATTATAAATAGCATGTAAAAAAATAACGAGTGGAGAGATCACCTGAATCCTTCCACGATATTCGAGCAGACCGTTGTCCGGATCTGTCCCGCCCTTGCCTCACTAAGATTCTTTCCAAACTGGTGCATACGAGATGACATATAGGAAGATGAGCATCTCCAGGAAACAAGGGTTTCCTGTAATGAACTGGGAAAGTGCAAGAGGCACGAGGAATCAGACTTGGATAGGGAATACCAACAGAGTATAATACCAATAATTTCTCTCTCTCCCTTAGGCCATACACATGAGGTGCTTTTATACTCCCTCAAAGTAGTTTCAACAGTTGGAAACAGTTGGCCACGTGCTGGGGTGGTTGAACTACCAGAGTAACCATCAACCCAGCCCAAAAATAGGGAATTTTTATATATATTTTAATGATTTTAATGACATACGCGGAAAAGTGGATGTGGACTCGCGTATACACGCGGAAAAGTCTGGGAATAACCGCGTATGGGGATTTTTACACTGTTTTTTAGTGAATTTGTCCAAGTCTGTAGGAATGGGTGCCCAAAGCCATAAAAGCAATCATGAATCATATGAAGGTGAGAAATGATGCTATAACAATAAGGCTAATACTCATACACTGCATGATGCTTCCACAAGTATGGTTGTCCTAATAATACATCAGAAACATCAATAGGAGCAACGTCACATAATACCTCATCCGTGAAGGTCTTGATGCTATAGGGAAGGCGGCACTGCTGGCTGACGCGGAGATCTCGTCCTTGGTGAAGCCACCCGATGGTGTATGGATGTGGGTGAGCTGTGGTCGGCAAGCCCAACCGCTTCATGGCATCTACCGAAATGAGGTTCTTTTGGCTCCCATTGTCAACAATGAACTGTACCGAGGAGCCCTTTACCCACATCTGGGAGTGGAAGAGATGTTCCTCCTCCTCCGGATATTCTGGTTCCTCCTTCTGGATCTTTGTAGCGGCAACAGTGGAATTGGGCTTCGCATCAATAATCTGTTTCCCTTGGTCATTCCCCTTGTCAGGTTCTGATTCAGAGTTAGAGCATGCATCTGACTTAGAAGCCCGCATCTCGGCCACTAGCGACTGCTTGGCCCAACACTCACTTGTGTTGCGAGTGGAGCTCTTATGGAACTCACACCACTTTCCTGTGTCCTTCTTTGGCTTTGCGGTGTTGTTCTTTTCTTGTGGCTTCGACAGGTTGTCTTGAGTCACCATGCCTTGGCTCTGTCCTTTGTTCTGTGGTTTGGGAGCACCTTTCCCTTGCTTTTGATTCGCAGATCCAAAGTCTCGCTTCTTCTGTTTGAATTTCTGCTCAATCTTGGCAGCATACCGGTATGCCGTACCAAGCGAGGAGATGTCGAGGAACTCCATTACCTCCTAAATGTATCCGTGCAGACAACTGCGATACTTTAGCACCAGATGTTTCTCTGAATCTTTGATACCCAACTTGGTGCGCAGGGTATGGAATAGATTTTTCAGCTCATGCACATCTTGATCCCTTTGTTGCCGTAGCATGGTCCATTGTATGTACTTGTCCTCATAGCTCCCCAAGGGATAGTATTGTTCCTTGACAGCGTCTCGGAAAGAATTCCAAGTGGGTACGACTGAGAACAAAGAGGGTTCTGTCTCATCCTTTTTCTCACAGTGGCTTTCTCACCAGTCCTTGACATGGGGGGCAACTTTGAGGAGTGCAAAAATAATCTTCTCCCTATCGGAAAAGTCATGAACCGAGAAATATCCTTCTAATAGATTCAACCATCCATCTACGGCATCTGCATCTATTTGACCCTCAAATATGGGAATGTCAAAATTTAATTGTACCTTAAAAGGAGTCACACCTCCAGAGTGGCTGTTGGATGTAGATGCACCACCAGTGGGCAGCCGTTGAAGGATCTGGGAAAAGTTATCCATCATCGCGTTCCTTTGTTTTTCGAGGGCCTCCTTGAGCAATATTTTGATAGGATCTCTTGCTCCCTCATCTTTCTCTTCGTCCCCCATGGGCGTCCGTCGGGGTTTGCGAGGCTGATCTTGCAAAGGTTCCACCAGATTGAGCCCTAACTCCTTATACCCCGACCTCATTGGGGACATGCAAAGAAGGATCGAGAAAAAGCAGACCAATCTGATACCATTGATCCAGATTTATGCAAGAATGCAACAGAATAAACACATAACCATAAATACAGAGATGCAGTGGAAATAACACTTCATTTTATTAATATCAAAGAACTGAAATTTGCTTATAGACAGAATGGAAATAAAACTAGCTAGAGTGCTAGTAGCTATCTCTAAGGAGAGATGAGGTGGCTGCAGGCCTCTGAACTGAGTTAAAATGAGGCTCGAGGGCCTATTTATTATTGAGAAACAATGGAGAACCCTAAACATCCAAAAACCTAACCCTAGGAGATGAAGCGCCAAAACTATGGGCCCCGTTTGGGTAAATTGGTGTTTCAACTTCCCAAGCACGTAACTTTGGCATACTATCTCTGTTTGATGCACATGATACATCATTAGAAAGATCTATCCGTGGACTAAAAATTTCGCCACGAATATCATTCTGGAACGGAATGATACAAAATGATATTCGTTGGAGGCGCGATGCCCAAAAAACGTCGTTTAGGGCCTCAAAACGGCTCCGGAAGTTCAAGACCCGAAAAACTACTAAAAATAGTAAGTTGTGCCGAAACTGAAAAACTGAAAGAGACAATGGTGGGGCCCCAAGTGGAATAGGAAGGTGGCCACCAATATCCACCTGGATCATTGAGTGAGCCAAAAAGTAACTTTCCTTACTTTTTGAGTACAACCTTGCAATTGCAAAGAGGACTAGTGTTGCAAAATTATTGGTAAGTGGAAATTAAAGGGTGTAAGAACGTTTTTGAAAAAATTTCAAACGTCAAAATTAAGTCTTCTATCGTTCCTAGCACCTCACAGAAAATGGGAATCCGCAAATTCTAGTCGTCAAATATGTGAAAAATGCCTTATGACGAGCAAAATGGAGGACTGGTCCTATGCTGCTACATGAGTTAGGGTTTCATGTGGCAACAGGGAACCTTGTATAGTTTTTCAAGGATAGGAAAGGAGAATATTGTCAGTTAATCATCACATGAAACTTCATCACCATTTGAAAATTGTGTCCTAATTTGAAACAATAAGACTACCCAACTATTTCATTATTTAATTTTGATTATGTAATACAAAACAATATCGTAGATAAATTAAATAATGTAAGCACTTTTGCAAAAATTTAGTGGAGAGAACCTTCAATTACATTTATTTTGAAGTTCCAATTGCATTTTAAGCCATTTTAATTAGTATTTCATGGATATTCTAGTAAAAATTTCAACCTCTTGTAGAAATTTGTTTGTCACTTGTATTATAAATGCAAAAATCAAATGTAAATAAAAATGATTTGAAATGCTAAAAATCAAATGCGCGCTACATAAAAATGATTTTTTTAAAAACTACATTAACGTCTGATATCACGTGCACATTCTCCCTCAGCTCTTGCAGAATAGCATTCGCCCTCATCATTCGCAGAACAGCATTCGCCCTCAGCATTTTTCCTCAGCTCTTGCAGAACAGCATTCGCCCTTAGCTCTTGCAAAATCGTAAGTTCTTACTGCAGGCCCTTCCTCCTATAGTAGGGTTGACCCTATTTGGATTTTTTTTGGAGCCTCTGAGAATACAAAGGTTGTGATTGATTACAGGGCACTACCTATATTTGTGGAAATTCTTACCTCTGGGAATGATAATGTTCGAGAACAGGTAGCACGTTCATTTTAGAGGCATAAAATTATTCTTCCCAACTATCTTTATACGTCTGTAATTTTGGAATTTGATTTAAAAAAATACTACCCAACTTTGAGTTCAACTGGTGTTCGTGGAAGGATTTTTGGGCTTTGGGAAATATTGTTGGAGACTCTGCAACATTTAGGGATCTTTCCCTCAGTCATGGAGCTCTGAGGCAGGTGCTTGCCCAGTTGAATGATACTGCCATAATTTCAATGATAAGAAATGCTACATGGGCTCTGTCAAATTTTTTTCGTGGTAAACCCAAACCACTATTCGAATAGGTAAGCATAATACATTTTCTACCTCTTCTTCTTAGTTCGCAGTTACTATGGATTTTTTTTATAGATCTTGGTGCTTAGTACATTTGGACGTAATATGGACCTAGGCGCTTGTTCATTACAATGACTCCATCATCGGGTTTTAGAAAATTCTCAGAAATTTGGGTTTCACAAGGGGATTACCCTTGCTTGCAATTATCGATTATCAATCACATTCAAAAAACGTCTTTCGTAGCATTGCTGAGCTCTTTGTAGGTGAATTTTCAAGGAAATTTCACAATATCTGAACTAAATTTGTCTGTCCTTTTCAATACTCTGCGCTTGTAATAGAACCAGATAAACAATATAGTGGCCAATGCAACAAAAACAACACCTCCTATTGCAATGCCTACAATTCACACTCTCTGCATGCATGAATGACTATGGAACCCTCTTTTGTGAACAGGTACTGGAGCTGAAGGTACTGGTTTCCATTAGGATCGTGGAATTCAACATCCAAAATAGTATCAAATTCCACTGCAATAGTATTCCCCAGCGAGGGAAACAGTTCATTAAGACCTATTGGACTCATCACCCCCAAATAACCTCTAGGGCTACCTAGAGTGTGATCATCTAGAGCAATAACAAATGCTCATCCATCCCCAATTGAATCAAGAATAGGACCCACATTGGTTATAGAAAAGGAGAAACACGTTTTGAAAGAAGAAGAAACTTTTGTATTAGGGTCCAGAAATCTAACTGGTCTATTGTAAAATGCCCTACCTGCACTTCAAATTGGTACTCCCAACTCCATGCTAAGGCTCACTGTGCCATTCTTCAGATGAGCATCTTAACTTGAAGTTTGATTCCAAAAAACCCAAGTCCCCTGTTCTATGCCCAAGACCTCTGTTACAACGAGTAGAGTTCTGAGCGAAATACTTCACAATAGGAAGCAAAAGAAACATCGCAAAATTGCTCCGCTTTAGACTGATAATTTTCTGTGCGAAAATTCAACTGCGGATAGTAAAAAAATAATATCAAACACAACCAATCCACAATGGAATTTGAACATGAGGATTTATAACCACAGAAAACCCTCTCCAGGTTAAAAGAATTCCAGAATGGCTTTAAGATTCTACTAATGAGCGCTTACAACACCATAGCAATTACTGTCACAATGAAATCTGCTGGAAGCAAAGCCCTTGTACAGTTTCTACATTTCCATAGTGGAAGCAAGAATCTTGTTATCTCTCATGATGTGGTTCTGTGGTCAAATCCTTTGCTATGGCTGTCTTGTTCTGATAAACGTGGATCTATCTTAGCTTTGGCTCTAGTTCTCATTTAGGATCGTGGCTATCTGATCTTGCTGTGGCTTTGACTATACAAACTTGTTCAATAGGAAAATGTTGACTCTGCTATATATAGGAGCTTCAATGGGTGCTCTCAAACACTTTTTTGGGCAGCTTTGTTTTGTCTCTGATTCAAGGCAGAACTATGTTGGCCTTTGTTTTTTAGTCCTTGGAACTTAGTTCTCTCATATTTTCCATCCTATCCCCAGTTTGCTACCGAGAAAGACATAACTTCACGATATCAAAATTGACTATTTTTTGCCATTTATCTTTAGTAATGGTACAACTTTAATTTGGTGCATTCATACAATATCTGAAGAGCACTCTCAAGCTGTTATTCAGTATTTTAGCATAACTACTACATTTAACTTCCATGCTCTAATATTTATATCAACCATAAGCATTCTTAAGGTAGTTCCACGTTTGTGAAGTAGAAGGAATGCTTCTGAGAGCTTCTTGTCATAGTGGTACAATTCTGTTCACAGTTTATATTTTATAAACCTCCAATTTTCCAAACGTATTAGAGACTACAGTTTTCATCTCAAATTTTGGACAAATCTATTTAGTATTCTACAGAAAATGCATTAAGAATAAAAAAATCCCACAATTTGTAAAAAGCCCACAATTTTGTAAAAAGCTCACAATTTTGTAAAAAGCCCACAATTTGTAAAAAGCCCACAATTTTGTAAAAAGCCCACATTTTATTAAAAATATAAACAATTTGTAAAAATCCCACAATTTTGTAAAAAGCCCACAATTTGTAAAAAGCCCACAATTTTGTAAAAAGCCCACATTTTGTAAAAAGCTCACAATTTGTAAAATGCCCACTTTTATTTTCTTTTTTCTTATATATTGAGCTCCCATTGAGTTCAACAAGTCTTGGGTTTTCTACACCATTGAGAGAGATTTATTGTTTTTTTTATAGGATAATTTGCATCAATGGAAGAAAACATTGGAGGTGGAAAATAAATTCAAAAGGGTGAAAGGGGTGATGGCAGAGTTTATTGCCCTTGTAAAAAATGTTGTATGAGAAATAATGTTAGAGTTTTAATAGCAACAACAGTGCATTGTAGGAAATATGGGCACATTGATGGTGGATCGAATGACTATCATCCTGTGGTAATTAATTATCTATCTTCATTTTGATTATATCGTAAAATTTTATATTATTTTAATATTTTTTATATGCGCACTAATTTTTAATTACTAATGTTTGTAATTTTCATAAAGGCAAAGTTGCCCCCCAAATTTTTGCAGATGATCAACCAGCTTCCACAGCTAAATAGTAGTAGATTAGATGATGTTGCACCAGTACAAGAGAATATTGTAGCAAATATTAGTATTGGAAATGATGTTGTACAAGGTGAAGAACATAAAGCGAATGATGAAGGTAATTTTAATGATCCCATGGAGGTAGATCATGATGACAGTAATGAGACAGTTCACATTAATGATGGGACAAATCAAATGCTCCAAGACTTGTATGGTGAGTTAGATGATCATGGTGGAGATAGTAGTGACGGTATTTATGATGTACCTCTGATTGAAAGGTCAAGTGAATGACCTTTTGAACACTCAAATGAAACTATTCTCTCTGCTACATTGTTGCTGGTGAAATTAAAGGTTATGAATAATTTGTCGAACAGATGTATGACACAGCTCCTAAGGTATGCAATATGTATATATGATCACATATATGTAAATGTTGATTATTTTCCCTTTTTTTATTTTTAATAAATGTGTAAAATAATAACATATATATCTATATCTATATCTATCTATATATATATATATATATATATATATATATATAGATATATATATATATCAAAACTGGCCGGTCAAGAGGGTTTCCAGTTGGAACCGGCCTTGCAACCCGATCAATAGCCTATTCTCACCTGTTTTGCTGGTTAACTGGACCTAACCGGCCGGTTAAGTACGGAAACGGCCGGTTCCGTACTTAACCGTCTGGTTAGGTGCTCCTCCATGAGTTGCAAATTCCTTAGTGTCTCCTCCATGAGCTGCAAATTCCTCTATTATACTAGCAACAAACTTGTCTAATAACTCATACTCAACACCTTATAGTAGCAACAATACACATGATGACTGATAAATACAAGGTTGGCTAGCATAAAATCCCTGGAAGCATGCAACTCATAAAGTGTACTTGATGACAATTTCTGTTCTCAAAACAATCAGTAGAAACCTTATTTCACACTCAGCTAGGAACTGTTAGACCCTCTCTCTCTGCTCACACATAGCAGCAGCATAAATACAAAACTTTCCTTTCACACAACATACAAGCAATTTGATCATGGCATCAAGACTGATGAAAATGGTTTGACACCACTCAAGGGACAACAACATACAACCTAATGAAAATGTGACTGGAAATAATAAATTGACCACTAGAAAATTCCCGCTTGGAAATGCACTAAACTGGCCACTGAGTTTTCTGGGTTTTAATGAATCTTTTCAGTGATAAATTTCGTCAAAAACATTGTGAGCAGACTGCTGAAGTTGTAATGCTCTCTCAACTTGTTACAAATAGCACTAATAGTGGGTTTAATAAACCAATTCAATACCTCTTAGTGTTTTAGATGTTTTTCTAGAAATTTATTGCCAAGAAAACATAGATAATGAAGAATACAAGATCTTCAAAATGTTGGTCTGATATATATATATATATATATATATATATATATATATATATCCTGAACCCAGAATTTTCTTTAAGGCTGATACAATGAATTGACAACAGATCTGAGCAGGGACAGATTGTATATTATAATATTAACTCAGCAATAAAACACAGTGAATAATATAAGAGAAACCTGATACATTACTTCAACAAGTTTGCTTATGTATTTTTCGATGATATGTATGCATTTGCTGCCATTTTGATATATTCACCTTTGCATGGTATATAAATGAGCAAACTTTTCATATTTTGTCTCTATTGACTTGGAATCATGGTTGCAAATCTTAAAAATAGTTTTTATTTATTTATTTATTTTTCATTTTATTAAAAAATAATTATTTAATGTATTTTTTTTAAAACCAGTTCATTGAGATCTGATCGCTACCGGTTAGATCGGTTCCGGTTTGAAACCCGGTTCATTAGCTCCACCGATCCGGTCATCGGTTCTGGTTTTAATAACTATTATATATATATATATATATGATTAATAATCTTTACAAGACACTACTTTTTGTTTCTGTTGTAGATTGTTGGGTGAATATTTGTTACCATCGCCAAATACTTTACCTCGAACATATCGAGATCTAAGTGCTATTATGAAACACTTTGGAATGGAATATAACACTATAGATGCATGTCCTAAATATCATATTATATATTACGGAGAACATGCGTTGAAAACAGAATGTCCGAAATGTGGTACCAGTAGATATCGAACAGATCAACTAACCAAAAAGGTGCCTCAAAAGGTTCTTCGTCATATTCCCATAATTCCACGTTTGCAGCAAATGTTCAGGTGTAACAGCATAGCACAATTTATGGATTACCATTCAAAGAATAGAAGTGGAGATGGTGTTCTTCGAATGCCTGCATATGGTTCTACATTTAGAGAAATCGAGAAAAAATATGTAGATTTTAAAAATGAACCTCGTAATGTCAGGCTTTCATTGGCAGCTGATGGTGTTAATCCATTCAGAGAGCTTAGATCTACTTTCTCAGTGTGGCCTATTTTTTTTATCAACATTAACATTCCTCCTTGGATGTCAATAAAGAGGGAGCACATAATGTTGACTATGATTATTCTAGGTATTTGATACATTATTTCTTTGAATGTAACATTTTCATTTCTCTCGTTGTTTGCATAAATATATATTTTATTTATTTACTTACTTATATATACATATATCATGGTAGTAATTATTATGTACCGTAATTTTGAAAAATTAGGTAAGTACCAGGTCAAATATATGAATGTATATATTGAGCCTCTTATCGATGAGCTAATAGAGTTATGGCATGGCATCACTATGTATGACATCACTAAACCAATCAAGCAGAAGAGATTTCAATGTCGTGGAATGCTTGTATGGACAATTCATGATGCCCCAGGACTAACACATGTTTGTGGTATGTAATATTTCATTTCACTTTAATATAATAAATAATTATCTAAATTAGATATACCATATTGCATGTTTTAAAAATGATCTCATAGTATATTAATTGTTATTGATCCATCTATTGCAGGTTTTCAAACAAAGGGTAGATTTGCATGTCCAGTTTGTGGCCCTAAGATGAAGTATCGTCATTTTCCAGACTTAAGAAAGATGGTGTTTGATGAGTTTAGGCACTTCCTCCCTAGGAACCATAAGTATCGTACTACTAAAAAACATATTTTCAATGATAAAGAAGAAACTAGATTAAAACCACAAATAATGACACCTCAGTTGTGGATGTTGGAATATAACAGAATTAATAATCTTCGAACAGCTGGTACGTAATTTGTGTGTGTGTATATATATATATATATATATATATATATATATATATATATATATATATATTATTTGTTTATGTAATGTTTGGAATTTTTGTTTTAACTAATGAATTTATTTTATTGTATTTTATAATTTATTTTATTCTTTGATATCAAGGTCATCGTCGCCGTGAAGGTACTAATATTGTACTTCCACTTGGAATGAAATGTTATCCTTCTCAATTCGCGAGGTTGCCCTATTATGAGGACCTAAAAATAGCTCATTTGTTTGATACAATGCATGTTGGAAAGAATGTGACAGAAATTTTATGGCGAACCATTGATGGTGCACATGATAGAGATAAAATTGACAAAATTTGTGCTGACATTGAGAAATCGAATCATGCAAGGAAAAGTGTGATCGACGGATCAAATAACAATGGAGGTCGAAATTATAATAATATTCCATGGTTATTAACAGAACAACAAAGCAATGATGTAAAAGAGGTTGTTGGAAGAATTAAATTTCCAACAAGTTTTGCTTCAAACATAAATAATATCTTAACGAAGAAAGGTGACTTCAGTGGGGTGAAAACACATGATTGGCATACCTTTGTTAAGGTAATTTTTTTGGTATACGTTTTTGTATGTTATTTCTTGAATACATATTTTAAATTTTCCTTTTTTCTGTTTAATTTGGAAACCAATAACGATTCATTTTTTATTGTTATAGTATATTCTACCTGTATCTCTCCCAAACAACTTTGACAACAATGTCAAACAAGTTATATATGGTCTTAGTAAATACATGAGGTCAGTAGTTTTGATTTATACACAAAATCTAATTGCTATAATTTCTTTTCGTACTTGATGAAATGATGTATTAATTTACTTGTAATGAAATATATATTATGTTTCATTGAAATAACCTTGCGTAATGATTTGCAGATGGTTGTCATTGAAAGAAATCCATCAAGATGAAATAAAGTATTGGAAGAGAGAAATTCCTCGGCTAATGTGTGAAATGCAAAAGTATCTACCTCCAACATTTTCCAATGCACAAGAACACTACTTGATACACCAAGTTGAGGAGATTGAAATGTGTGGACCAGTACACACAAGGTCAATGTGGATGGTCGAGAGGCACCTGAAATCCTTGAAGGCTTTGGTTAAACAAAGAGCACGACTTGAGGGTTCTATGGTGGAGGGATATGTGGTATATCAATCCATGGTGTATATTAGTCATTATCTTCCTAAATTAGCTGCGCCAACCATGAAGGTGGTGGATTGCATTTGGGATGTGAACTCCATCAAAAAATTTGAAGAGGAGCACCTGTTGGGAAAAGGTAGAATGAAGAAAGTGAGAGGTAAAAGATTTATTATGTATAATACATATAATGTTTCATTTTTTTACATCATGTGTATGATCATTATATTCATTTAGGTCTTATTCTTTCATAGTTTATTAATTAATATAATTTACCATGGTTATAAGTAATATTTATTAATATTGGTGAATTATTGTTTTTTTATTCAGGTGCTCAAGATTATGAGGCACTAATTTTATACATTGAAAACAATCTTGAGTGGATGAGTGAATGGATTGAAACATGTAAAGCATGTAACGACGGTAGGTTATCATGGCAACTACTATCTGAATTGATTAGAGAAGCATATCGTAGTGGAGATGGGAACGTTATGGACAGGGAAATCGATTTAGCATATGGTTTGAAAGATAGAAAGGTAAGCAATTAATTCACCTATTTTATTCATTACTTATTTTATACTATATTTATAATGTGACAAGAAGTTTGATTTTTCAGTTAATTTTCATGCTGTGTAAATTATATGTTTAATTATTAATTGATAATGCATATTTTTCATGTTTGGCATATTGCAGTTGAAACACCACAAGGCTATGTGGTGCAATGGTCATCAATTTCGCATTAAACAGTTAGATGATAACAAGAAAAATTCTGATAGTGGGATAACTGTAGTATTCCAGGTCACTAATGTTTCCTCTAGGAGTGACAGACATCCTTGAGAATCTGAAAATAGATATTATGGGTTCTTAGATGATATAGTTGAGTGTGACTTTAATTCCTTCAAAATAGTTTTTTTCGACGTCAAATGGTATAGGCTATGAATGAATGTACGTGATGATGATAGAGCACTTATTCAACATGAAAATGGATTTCCAGTGGTTAAAACATCGCAGTTTGAAGCAGGAAAAGATCGCTATGTTTTTCCAAGCCAATGCGAACAAGTCTTTTACTCAGAGGTTCCAGGTGAGAATGAATGGTAATTTGCTATTAGATATGATCCAAGAGGAAGGCCAGTAGAGTATACTGTAGAGGAAGAAGATGATATTGATCAAGAAGAAGATGATGCAGTGGCAGATGAGCAGGAAGATGCATTGATAGATGAAGAAGATATCTTAGAAGATGAACCAGGCATAGGAGATGAGGCAACAATTATTGATGATGATGTCGATGAGGATATTATTGAAAATGACATAATTGATGATGATGATGACATGATCGATCATTTCAACACCGTTTCTGAATCAGATGTTGATATAGATGTCGATCAGTTGGATGAAGATCAAGAAGATACATAAGAATAATATTGATATAGATGTTATGTTCGAGTATGAGCTGGTATGTTATAACTTTATATTTTAATATGTAGGAATTATTGTATTTAAATAATTTACTAATTATGTGGGTTTGTTGCATGTTGTTTATTATTTCAAACCAATAAATAATGGCCTTACTATTGTTTATTATTTTGTAGGATTCGTAGGATTCATTTGATTCTATGGTCAGGTCTCTGAAAAAACCAATTAAACACTTAAATAGTCAAGATCTGGAAGACAGGCTTTACCCCCACCATAAATTGCTGAAAAACCGGCCTTCAGTTCAGCTTGTTGTGCTAAAGACGAGGGTGGATTTGCATGATCAGTTGAATGAAAATGAATCAGATATTTGGGATGTTTTTGAGAGCAGATCCATAAGCCCCATAGATGAAGATCCCATTGCTGCAGAATTTCTGTCTGCATTGAAGCACAAGTATAGTGTTGTATCGGAATACAAATTAGAGGACAACTATACCAAGTCTAAATCAACTGAATCCAGTTCTAGTGCTCTTGAACTTACCGAATTAAAGCAAGAAGTAGGATTTACAATCTCTAATGGGAACGGGTATGGCAGTTCTAATATTGGATTGGATGTCCGGAGCTCTGCAATAGGCACTGGACCTGATCGTAATGAACCCCAACTAATTAAATGTGATGAAAATATGTACTTTGATGATGATCAGGGAAACAAGCCAGATAATTTTGGCAATATTGAAGAAACTAAAGAGGTTTCCTGTGATCGGTTGAATCAAATCAGCCATAAGACATCTACTGCAGGCTAGTTTGTATCAGAAGGAGAATCGGTTTTGCTTTCCCATGATGATGGATGCTGCTCTTTTCACGATATAGAAAATTCAGAGGTGTGGAGGTTTTAATTATTGTACTTAATTTTGAGGTTTATGGGTGTTATAATTTATACATTTTGGGATTTCTATTAGAAATAGGGAAAAGCCTAGTGGTTAGATTATTCTCATGGTTTAAATTTCTATATTTGAAATAAAATTCACCAATTTCTATTCAAAAAAATGATTTGCCTAAATATTTGATGTAGTTTAAATAGGATGTAGTTCATTTCAAAAACTGTTGAAATTTTCTAGAAACTATGATTGGGATTTCAAGAATATTTATGCACTCTTTAAATTTTCCCTTAACATAAAGGGCAGTTGATGTATGAGTAATACTCAGTATTTTTTTTTCCAATCTCCAAGAGAAGGCTGAATATAAAGCTCCATATGGGCTTACCCCAAACATGTGGGGCGATTGTTCGTTGATCAGAGCAGCTAGTTCAGATGGTCGCTCTGGTAAATATGTTGTGGCAGCATCTATAGGTTTTACATTGGACTCAGGTTTCTGTTCATGGGACTTTATTAATAAAGAAATTATGGCATTCCATATTGAATCAGAGGCCTTCACCTCAACGTCCAGTACCATCTCTCCAGTTTTGGCAGAGAGGGATGTCTCGGGGAGAAATTTTGGCTTTGCAAATGTTGTGCCAGAGAATCAAAATTGTTGGTACAGGCCATGTGGGCCTCTTATGGTATCTACTGCCAGTGCCCAAAAGATAGTTAATATTTATGATATTCGTGATGGAGATCCTGTGATTTCAATGTGTTTGTTTTGAAAGTTTAGGTTTCATAGTAAATCATCAATGGGCTCTAAAATAAGGCCACATTGAAATCTTAGATACATGTTTCATGCCAAAATCAGTTGTATCTTCCATAAATACACAATCTTGGACCACTCTGTATAAATCTGCTTCTTGGACAATATTACATCTCCCTCATTATACGGGTGGTGTTCTTACATGCATAGCAAAGGTATTGTTTTGGCAATCATTTTTTAAGTCACTAGATATTGTGGGTACAAGGATCTAGGGTCTCCACATGAAACTGTGTTGCCCGGAGACTCACTTTGCCTGTCCTTAAATTTGTAAACATAGTAGTATGCCAATGCTTCTTTCATTTTGTATGCATAAGACGATTTTTTGTCAAAGTCCATAATTGTTTTTAAGTTTTATCCATCCCAGTTTTGTTGTGAATGCATAGGTTTTTGGCTCAACACAGATCTGTTATATCTTTGTACTTTTCCTTTACTAACTATTTGAAATTTCTAGTTATATTTAGACGTGTCTTTTAAGGGATGAGGGGAATTACTTGGATTTAGTTCTGCCCACTCTCAATAGAGGCTTACAGTAAACTATGACACGTTGTGATGTATATCAGTGGTAGTTGGGGCAGCAAAAAAATCAGTTTCATGCTTCAGTAGATTTATTCTTCTTGGAAAGCTTTCAGTTGACAAAAAAAAGGGAATGAAACATGCAACCAGTCCCCTTCCTTTTATTGGACCACCTGCTTTCTTTTTATGAGAGCATCTACAGGCTAAAGTTACTAGAAGTGGTCAAAAGTGAGTTTGGTTAGTTGGCAAAGTCCAACTATTCTTAGCCCTCAACAATGTTTAAATACTTCATAGGCATGTTAACCCCTCCTACACTGTGTTGCGTAAGTGGGTTTTGCAAATTTTTATGCACTTAGGGTTAGACTCAAATTTTGAAATTTGATGTAATTAGGATTATATTCAAGTGCTGGCCAAATTGGTAAAATTGATACTCAGCCATAGCTGAAAGGCAGTAATATGCAATGGAGTCATTATATGAAATGATTCAATTTGGCATGTGAATCTCACATCTAAGGGCCATTAAAATCCTATGGATGGAGACTGATCAGGATTCAACATTGTTGTTACTATTAGGGGAGTTGGGTATGGAACAAGTACAATAAAAATACTGGCAACAATAGTAACATCATATATTCAGAATCTTAATATCTATATTAAATGAGCATTAGAATGTAACTTGATTTTAGTAAAATCTCTAACAGGTTTGTTCTAAATCAGACCTGAAATGCTCACTTATAAAGATGTTTGAGGTTTGAGGTTGTATGACACTGCAACAATTGACTTGATGAGTACATGATGATATTAGGTCATTGTGAAACTGAATATATGCTACTTCGGTATGAAGATTGATTACACAAACTGTGTTTTCTAAATAATGTTTCCAATGAAACCTGAAATGGCTCTTGTTACACTGAAAACATCTGTCATCTTTAATCTACTATCAATTTTACTGACAAGGGTAGCTAAACCACATGAAAATGATCTGAAGATGTTACAGATGCATGGAAGCTCTGGAAATTTATCCCCTCACTATGTTATCTGATGCAGGGGCATTAGGCCCAAGATAACTTTTGTACATAAATAAATGTAAAGGGGGGTCTCATGTTTTATTTCCCTATGAAATTATCCATAGTTGAGATAATTTAATTAATTTGTAGAGAAAATGTAACTGCCCGAATGATTAATGGGCACCTGAAGAGATAGTCAGTTTCACAAGTTAAGCTAATTCTAGGAGTCTGTCTCTGTCGTTCAGAGCGTTAGTCTCAGAGTTGGCCTTGAGCGGTTTTGAAAACCCACTCTCATCACGAGTAGTGATCAAATTTGAAGGGCAGGTCTTAATTTCAATTAGAAGGGAATATATTTATTTCGCCCTTCCATGATGAAAATCTTTTAAAAAAATCATTTCAATTGAACACAATACATTATTTTTACATTTCATTTTCAAAAAGAGAAAACCATCAATATTTATGTTAATAAAAGACTTTTACATATACAATAGTGAAGGAGGCTCCATCTTGGATTGCTTAAATTGTTCTATTGTCTATTAAAACTCTTTTGGAATGTTGAGACTTCCACTAATTACACATCTCAAATAATTGGAACAGTCCCTTGACTTGGCCGTAAAATTGATCCAAGATAGCACAGGTTGAAAAGGACTGCATATCAAAATGGGCATATAATGTTATTTATTCATTATCCTTCTGAGGCTATATAGATTGTGAATCCAGATAGATTCCCTAAATAGTTGTGCCCTAGTCTCTTTCCTACCAGTCACATTTTAATGGAAATGATTGGTCTTTGACTGAATGTAGAATTACTGCAATGGAAAAAAGAAGAGGAGTATCCAGAGATCGATATGATGCATTAATGAATCTATACATTTATTTACTGCTCATAGTGGTTGTCAATGGCGAATCGGATGTAGTTTATCATACCTAAGGGACCCACTGATGGTATCCAATTTTTTGTTTGATCTAAAAAACTGGAACTGTTATAGATTAAAATTTAGATTTACTGAAGGTGTTGTTTCCAATCTGGATGCATGGAAACACATTTTACATCCCTGCAAACCATGAGAATAAATCGGTGCTCTTGAAAGATGCGACTGTAATTTTAGATCAATGGGTGAATCGACCCTGCTCTGCCATCTAATTTTTTGTCCTAGAACAAGTTTATAAATGTTCCATATAATGTTCGGGAGATTAAGTGCTAATGATTTTTTTCTTTTAACAGTTATATGGCACTTTGGCCAAATGCTTCAAAGGAGCAGGTGCTGGTGGTGTTGCAACTGCCTGGAGAATTCCTTTGTTGCATATCAAGCTTCTTCCCATTACATCCATGGAAATTATACCTATAAGGCTATAACACCACATATTGTAATGATAGATATGCAGTTGTAACAGTTTATCCAAGATCTAAATATAAATATATAGTGAGTAGAAATCTCAGCGGAGTTTTGCACAAGCTCTGTAACTTGGCATATAATCACTGCTCAAAATGTTCAACAAAACAACACTTGATGAGTGAAAACTATATTCAGGTGTGGACAAAAATATGTTTTATGTATCATTTGACCTCCATGGAGTTATCATTGCACAAGCTTGGATGATCCAAACAGTTGGTAGTAGGAGATGCCATGTATACTCTACAATTTTAGGTCGGTCAAGCTCCTTGATATTAATTCAAAATTTAATAGACAACAACTATAAGCGTGAACCCACATCGATATTTCATGCATATACGTGCTCCCTTATTTTTCACTACACTTTTCCTCGTTACTTTCCCAATTTTCCTTCGTCTGGTGGTTGAAAGAGCGGAGGTCCAGCAGATTTCGGATCCACGAACCATCGAAAATGGAGAACGATAAGGGACTCGGCCCAACCAGTGACAATAATAATCATAGTATTTATGTGGGAAGTAAAGTGAAGAAGGGCGTTCTGGATGCAGGCACCAGCGTGTGGGAGCGTTTTCAGTATGTAAAAGCTTTCATTGTCTCTCAGGTAAGAGCTTTAATTAATCCTAAATATAGAATTGGCATCATATTTAATGTTTTAATTGCATATTTCAATGTTGTTGAATGGAAAAACAGGTGAAGAAATTGAGTGCCAAAGACGAGAAGTAATTGATGGAGGTTGAATTTCAAGAAGATCGAATGCAGGCAGATGCTGCAGACTCAGTCGAAGCACAAAAGAAAAGCCATGAACAAGAAGTTCTTGGCATCCAGAGTTCATAAATGTTAAGCATTCAGGTCTTTGCTTATCTTTTATCTGTAGATGTTGATCAGTTTTTTGTTTTTAAGTTTTTTTGTAGTGTGGTTCTTTGTAAAACTATTGTTTGCCACATTTCTTTACTTGTCAGGCTTATCATTTATTCTCCAAATGAAGCCCTGTAATCTATAACACTATATGGGCATGCAGCTCATTTGTTAAAATATAGTTGATACATATGTTGTACATGAAGCCTGGAATTGTGTACATTCCTGGAATATATTAATTTGCAGGCATGCTTAAAAGAGAGATAGGGTTTGATAAAATCAAAAACCCTGAAAATGAAGAAAAAAAAAGAGGCAATTATTTTAAACAGATAGAACCAAGACACTATCTCCTCATTAATAACAAAACCTCAGTCCAAAAATCATATGTACAAATTCTAGAAGTCGAAAGTTGAAAATTTCTAAAATGGAACCAGGCCCTTTTCAAAAGAATAAATTTAGTAAAAACAAGGGTGAAGAAAGTTATCTTATCAAAATTTCCACATACCGTGTTAGCAAGGAATGACTCCGAGTCCTGAGTAGTGAGACTGAGGAATTTCTCTTTTGTTGTAGGTTTCAGTTCTCTTCTCCAACACGATGAAAAGAAAATTCTTAGCTCTAGAGTCTAAAGCCCGAGTCACAACTTGGAAGTTGGTAAGGAAAATTATCAGGGTTGTTGCCAGTTGGCTTGGAGTTCGCAGCCTCATTAATTTTCTTTAATGCATTTCCTTCAATGCTACAGTTTTCACTGGCTAGCAACCTTTACAATAAAATTTATTAGACCCATCACGCTACGAGGAAAATTTGACATGATCACTGATCATTGATTTCTTATTGTGATAACAAATATTGGAGATTTACTGTCCTGTTTTAAAGTTTCATTTTTTTTTTTAAATTGAAATTGTCGTCGGTATACCGAAGCTTTGTAAGCATCGCTCTTCTGACATTTTGAACGATTTCCATTTTCGTCGGTCTTGTGACGTCCGTCGATATTGCGACAGTTCAAAACGTTCGGACCACATTTCGTCGGAAGAGCAACGTTCAAAACGTCGGACCACATTTCGTCGGAATTGCGACAGTTCTTCCTAGCGTTGGTATTGCAACGCTTCTGGAAAGTGTCGGTCTTGGGACACTTTTTCAATACGTCGGTCTTGTGACAATTTTGTACGGCGTCAGAATTGCGACAGTTTAGACACGTCGGAAGAGCGACAGTATAAAGACGTCAGAAGAGCGACGTTCAAAACGTCGGACGACATTTCGTCGGAATGGAGACACTTTACAAATGTTGGAAGAGCGACGTTCAAAACGTCGGACCACATTTCGTCGGAATGGCGACACTTTACAAACGTCGGAAGAGTGACGGTTTAGGAAACGTCGAAAGAGCGACACTTGTTTGGAAGCGACGAAAAAAGTGTCGGTATTGCAACACTTTGTCAAGGTGTCGGAATTGCGACGTTATGGTGAACCACGTTTTGTCTGCCCTCGAACTGTCTCTCTTGTGACGACTATGTGTCGGAATAGCGATGAATTTTCCGTCGGAAATTTGGCCAAATTTTCTAGTGTATGAATCCACTTAAGATAGTATGATATGCTCTAATGAAACCAGTGGGTTTGGAAAGAAGGATCTCATAGGTTGCATTTAGCAGTATCTCCTTGAGCTTGGAGTCTCTAACCAAATAAATAAGATTATAGAAATAAATGACTCCATCAACTACCTTAAACCTCCCATCCATTACCTTCCCATCAAGAACCCCACATGTGAAAAGGTCCTTGGAGTATTCCATCATGAGTTGGGAATCCCAATAAGGATCCAGGCTTCCCAAGAATGACAACATTGTAGAGGTTTGAAATGCAGCCCCTGTCATTTCATGGCTCCCCCTTTTGACATCCTTGATATCAAAATCACATGTTGGAGCATCATAATCTCCCCTTTGCTTCCTCATTTGCAGCTGATCTTGCTCAAGACAAGATTGAAGCAGATGGAAATCAAATTCCCCTCGGAAAGACCTTGTCTTCAAATACTTCCTCATTTTTTCCCATGCATGCAAGAGGGTTAGCATCCCCTTGCCATGTTCAGAAATCTTCTTTGTGAATGAAGATATCATGGTCTTCCCAAAATTTATGGAGTTGCCATGTATTCCCATGCCCATGCCATCATAGACTTTTGATTCCTCCCCTCTCAACGCAGATAACTAAGCGGGAGATAACAATTCCCCTTTCAGGAAATTTCTTACCTCTCTTCTGAATTCATGAGAGATCCTCTGCACTGTCCTGGCTTCTCCCAAGGCTCCTTCCCTAGACAAGTATGAAAATTTTGCCCATAGTTGAGAGAACACTTTAATTTCCCTCCAATCAAGAGGTGCTTGAGGTGCTCTTGTTGTGACTACGTTATTATCTCCTACCTTCCCTTCCGCCTCTTCAATAGTTGCAGTTGCCCCATCATCAATAAGAGACTTCAGATTTTGGTCTTCTATTGAAGGAGGAACCTTCTTGGTTCCCTCTTGAGAAATTCCTCCATCAAATGGCGATATTTCCCTTGGAAAGGTATCAAACAAGCTCAAACCCTCTTTCATGGTCTTCATAAATGGAGTTGGATCTATAGATCCTTCCAAATCATGCAAAATATTTGTCTAATATGGTTTGATAGTCTCAGTAGGAGATGTCACACATGAAGTCTCATCAAACCTCTCTATTAATCTTGCAATAAACCTTGCATAAGTAGGTGTATTTGTATTCCTTAAGGAAAAAGACTCAAAAAACCACCAAGCATATGCTTTACCTTCAAAATGCAACGCTGCTATTCTGATGGCTTCATTCTCTGAAACTTGATTCTGTTGCACAAAGTTGCTTAGCTCCTCCACCCAAACCCTAACTAGATAATTAGGTGATCCATCAAAAGTAGATAGAAAGAATCTACTCACACCGGGATACTCTTCCTTTGTGATTTTTTCCTCCTTGATCTTACAGAACCCTTGTAAGTTCAATTTATGTTTTAACTCCTTATATTGGGCTTCATACTCCTGCAAATACTCTCCAAGAGTCTCCTCCTTGGGCACACCTCCTCTCTTCCTCTTCATGAAGAAGTCACTGACAGAAAATTGAAGATTTGATGATATGGCTAAGTGCACATATCCATGAGATGAGGATTTGTAATTTTCCTCATGTATATATCTTGTATATTTGATCGGGAGATCTTCCTGCCCTCGAAACTCTCTAGGAGTTCCACTGCTCCTTCTCTCTTCTTCTTGTTCAACCTCCTCGAAGAGGTTCTTACTAGATCTAAAAAGTGACGAGAGTAAGTTCATCCTATTCATAATTCTGACCTTTCTCTTTGCTTTATATCACTTTGTCTTGAAGCCCATAGGCTGAGCCAAAGATCTTGCTCTGATAACACTGTAATATTCCAAAATTGGAACAGCACAGCAAGCCTGCTGAAATAACGCACTTCTGAGAATTGAGTGCACTTAAATGAGTTTGCAACTCTTGGATCCCTTATATAAGCTCATATAAGATCTAAATCCAAAGGGAGAAAAAAAAAATCAAACTAGGTGGGTTAAACAGATCTCCCACAACCTAGTCTAGCTGAAAAACTCCCAAAGAGAAGGGCTGCAGCTATATGCAATGGAATACTTCAGAAATAACGTAGATCCAATGAATAAAAGTGATAATCTAATATAGAGGTTCAAATATCAATATTATAACAGAAAATCATATTTACATTACAGCCGATAAATTGTACAAGAGAAAGAATAAGACAATATAGGAGAAATCCCCAGAAATGAGGTGCTACAGCCATAGAAAAAGTCTGCATAAAATCAATAGCGTTATTTATTGGGGCTGAAGAAATTTTTTATTAATACTGAGATCTAAATTAGATCTGTACATAAAAATATAGATCTAATTCAGATCTGTGTACAAGAAAAGCTCATCTATACATTCCCCTTGGGGTTTTATGCAAAACGTGAAGCACGGAGAGTAGATCTGAGATCTAAAGTTGCAGATCTGCAGAATTATTTAGAAATTTCTAAATCATACAATAGGACAGCAGATCATATCTGAAACAAACATGGATTGGATGTCCAATCCATGGATCACCACAGTGAGAGGAAGAATCCTAACATCAGAGATCTCTCCTCCAAAATGTAGACAAAACACCCTGCAACTTCTCCTTTGCAAATAACGTAGTCCAGGGAGAGAAACTACATTTTAGGCTCTGAGAATGCTTTGGCCTGATGCCAAGGTCTGGATTTAAAGCTCAATCATCTAATGCACTCTTCCAGGAGGTTAAAAGACACACTCACTGAGAAGAGTCATTAGTATAGTCTAGATCCGAGCAGATCTAGTGTCTTCCACTGCTGTAACTCACAAGGACAACCCAACCCTCAACAGGATCAACATTGTAGGTGTAAGGTGAAGCTTGGCCCAAGATTTATAGTGGAAAATATGGCACAAGTCTCCTCCGAGAGTTACTCAAGGAAGGAGGTGGGATTCCTAAACAGGAGGACCCATCAAAGCATGTCTAAGCAGACAATACCTTCAAAAAATAATAATCTTCAAAAACCTCTTCATTCTTCTCTCCTCCTCCTTTTATAATATTGGAGTATTTTAAAAACCCTAAACCACTTCATTATTTTAGCCTCTTTCACATGTAAATTATTCTTCTAGAATTTCGTTGTCCCTCAAAGAGGTTCAATGCATCTAGACTGCATTGTAGATATGGTCATGGTTGACTTGGTCAAGTGATCAACCTCTTTCACACTCAAGGTGTCTTCATTTTAACTAGCTAGCTTGATTTTCATTCACATTGAGCTATCTTTATTTAGGATCCACTCTTTGAGAATAAATGTTGTTGACTTGGTCAAACTTGACCTTGCCCACATAGTTTAGACATTGTTCACACATGTGGATGCTTGATCTGGTTATTTCATGATCCCTTTTCACACTAGGAGGTATTTTTATTCATACTTGAGCAATTTATGAGCCTCCTTGCCCATTTATTCATCCATATAGATTTCAAAAGCAAAATTAATATTCCTATTAGTTGTAAGCTAATTTAGGAATATTACAACGGTAGCTTTTAATTTTCAAGAAATTTTTGTAGAATTTTTTTTCGAAAGTAAAGGAAGTTGAATTACGTGGTATCACAGGTAAACCGAGAAATATAATAATCTCTAATTTCATGACAAAGCTTCTGAATAAAGAGAAACGAGTTGTAATTTCCCAATTATCCTCACTAGAAGTTCCAACATCAAAATCATCTATTTCTCCAGATATCCAAAAAGGCTTGGACAATCATTCCAAGGTGTTTGAAACTCCCAAAGGACTCCCACCTATTTGTGATCATGATCATTCTATTCATTTGATTCTAGAAAGTTTTCCTCCAAACATCAGGCCTTACAAATATGCTTATGTCCAAAAGAGCAAAATTGAGCGTATGATTGCAAAAATGTTAGAGGCTGGTATAATTCAACCTGGTCTAAGTTCTTTCTCTGCTCTAGTAGTATTGGTGCAGAAGAAGGATGGATCATGGTGCATGTGTCTAGGTTATAGGGAGATCAATAAGCTCACTATTAAAGATAAATTTCCCATTCCTGTGATTGATGAACTATTGGATGAATTACATGGAGAAATTTATTTTACCAAGTTAGATCTTCGTTTAGGATATCATCAAATTATAATGAAGACTGAAGATATTTTGAAAATAACATTTCAAACTCATGAGGGTCATTATGAATTTTTGGTCATGCCTTTTGGCCTTACCAATGCACCTTCTACATTTCGAGGGTTCATGAATTCCATTTTTAAACCTTTCCTTAGAAAATTTGTGTTAGTAATTTTTGATGATATACTAATCTACAATAGGTCTTGGAAGGATCATGTTCAACATGTTGACAGGGTTCTCAAAATATTGGAGGAGAAAGAATTATATGCAAAAACCTCCAAATGTTTCTTTGGAGTAGAAGAGGTGGAATATATGGGTGATATTGTATCTTAGGAGCGTGTTAAGGTAGACCCTAAAAAAATTAAAGCCATTAAGGAATGGAAAGTCCCCACACTGATAAAACAATTGCAATTATTTCTCGGGTTAAAAGGGTATTATTGCAAGTTTGTTAAGAATTATGGGGGAATAACATCACCTCTAACAACATTATTGAAGGAAGATGCATTTTCATGGACTCCTGAAGCAACTAAGGCCTTTGAACATCTTGAAGAGGCAATGTGCCTAGCACCGATCTTAGCTACACCACACTTCACAAAAACCTTTATTGTGGAATAAGATGCCTCAGGAAATGGAATTGGTGTTTTTTTAATTTAAGAAGGAAGACCCATTTCTTTTTAAATTTGTACAATCAAAAGAAAGAATTTACATAAAGCTATTTACAGGAAGGATATATTGGCAATACTACATGCACTAAATAAATGGTGACCTTCCCTAATGGGAAGAAAATTCAAGGTAAAAACTGATCATGATAGTCTTAAATAATTTTTGGAACAAAGACTATATTTAGAAGAGAAGAAAAAATGGGTGACAAAGATGTTGGGTTATGAATTTGAAATCATCTACAAAAAAGGGAAGCTAAATGTTGTTGCAGATGCAATCTCGAGAAAGGATGAGGAGGTGGAAGCATTGCTTTATGCCATTTTTATTATCCAACCAAATTAGATAACTGAAGCAAGGGAGGAATGGAAGAATGATGAAGAAGTTTCGACACTCATTCAAAATTTGAAATAAATATCCCATTACATCTAATACATTTAGTTGGAAAAATGATTCCTTGTGGTACAAATATCACTTATATCTTTGTAAGAATTCCCAACTAAAACAAAGATTCTTTTGGAATTGCACACTTCTCCCGTAGGAGGACACTCAGGATTTTTAAAAACTTACCACAGGGTGAAGAAAGAATTTTTTTGGATGGCCTTAAATATGATATTCAAAATTTTGTGGTAGAATTTTTGTTTTTCCAGAAAAATAAAGTTGAGACAATTAGGACCCCGGGTCTGCTACAACCTTTACCCATTCTAAGTCAACGTTGGGAGGAGGTTTCAATGGATTTTATCACAGGTTTACCTAAGTCCGAATCACTAACAAATGAAATTAAATATGACTTCATATGGAATATGAGGTGGTTGTATGCAAACAACACTACAAGAAAAAAGTACATTGGTGACAGGCGAAAAATGTCACCATAAGCTCATTGGTGACGGTCAAAAGAGCCTTCGTCACCAAAAACTGAACGTCACCAAAGGTGGTGTCACCGAAAGTATAGGTGTTGTGGTGACATTCAAGGTCCATCACCAATAATGATTTATAATGATGGATAGTTACTGTCACCATTTGATATGAAAAATGGTGATGGACAATAGCCTTCGTCACCAAAAAAATCAACGTCGCCAAAGGTGGTGTCGCCAAAAGTATGTGTTGTGGTGATATTCAAGGTCCGTCACAAATATTGATTATAATGATGGATAGTCACCGTCACCATTTAATATGAACAACAACGATTTTTTGTGATGGACCCTTCATGTTCGTCACTATTGATGCATATATATGGTGACGGAAATTGACCCTCACCATTTCAATTTGGTGAGGTTCAAAAAAATGTCACCATAAGCTCATTGGTGAGGGTCGAAAAATGCCACCATAAGCTCATTGGTGATGTCAAAAGAGCCTTCGTCCCCATTCCATATGAATATCAGGGCACAATGGAATCGAACCACCAACCTCCTGCTTGTAAAGTAGGTGCTCTTCCATTGAGTTAGCACCCTTTAAAGAACTAGACTTCAAAAAATTAAACCTTGAAATTTTATAAATTCTAAATTATACAACTTTCGAGAAATTATAAAACTTTGTAAAGCCTTGGAAAATATTTTACTAGATAAGCAAAATAATATCGAAGTTGCAAGGTCTAACTAATGGTTATGGAAGTTATGAAAATTGGGTGGAGGTGTAAATGAAGTGTTAGGAAGTACCAAACATGCAAGTATAATACATTTATTCCATTCTATAGAATTCTTAGAACAAGTTTGAGATTGTAATCTATATAAACTAAGTTATCTATTATGTATAAAATATGCATACGCTCCAATGAATAAATCAAGACTGCTAAATGTATATTTGTGCTATGAATATTTGTATCCTGCACCAATATGGAATAGGTAGTGTTAGCCAACTACAAAGTAATTTACATGTCAAAGACAAAACCAACAAGAGGAAGTTATTTCTATGACTTCTAGGGCACAATTCCTACACTACCTATCGTTGAATGTCCCTTGTGTAAATCTATTACTATCTTTAAATTTCTAGCATATTATAGGACCAAAAGAATACTTCACTATTTAATGCAGAGCTTCTCTTCCATAGGTAGAGAAGATGCCCTATCATCTGTATAGATTTTGAGTGATAGATATGCAGTTTACAGTTATGCTGACCACTAAAAGAACCTATTTATCCTAAGATAATTTATAATTTTATGAAAATGCTTATGCTTGAATAAAATAATGACTGGTGAGGGAAAATGGGAGTAGACGTTAAAAACATTTTGAGGCGCTTGCAAAATGATTATTTATTTCCCATTGATAATGTTGTCTCTATTTTTCAGTAGTTTATAAAAACTTTTGGAACATATTCTGCAATAATATGGCTTGCATTTAAAAACCTGATATTACAAAGTGGCATAACTTTGAACCCTTTCATAAATTTAATGACCATTTCCATGGTGATTTAAAACAAAAAAAATGATAGCATACTATTTCCCTAATGCAAAAAACCATCATGCATTTTGTAGGAGATTAAAAAAGCTTAGAATATTAGTGAATTAAGTTGTCTAGGTGATTAACTATTTTATTCCCATACTTAGCCTTGTCTTCAGGGGGTTTTGTATAGCCTTGAAATGCAACGATACCACTCATTGTTTTCCTTATTCTTGTAGGAATTGTAAATAGTCTAGGAAACAAAAAAAAAAATAATAAGTTGAGTTGCTTAGGTGATAAATGATCTAGTTTCCATAACCAGAATCTTTCAACATTTGACTTTATATTGTAGTAGTGAATGTGATAACCAACAACAAATTGAATCAATTACCATTGCTCATGTAGATTGAAATTCCCATATCACTAATTTTCCTCTTTTTCAGCGATCCTACTGCACTTTTTACATGTATGCTTATTGTGGAAGTATGAAGGGCACTGATCCGGATTTATGCAGGAACGCAACAGAATAAACACATAACCATAAAGACAGAGATGCAGCAGAAATAACACTTCATTTCATTAATATCAAAGAATTGAAATTTGCTTACAGACAGAATGGAAGTAAAACTAGCTAGGGCACTGGTAGCTATCTCTGAGAAGAGATGTGGCGGCTACGAGCCTCTGAACTGAGTTACAATGATGCTCGAGGGCCTATTTATTATTGAGAAACAATGGAGAACCCTAAACATCCAAAAAAACCTAACCCTAGGAGATGAAGCGCCAAAACTATGGGCCCCGTTTGGGTAAATTGGTGTTTCAACTTCCCAGGGACGTAACTTTGGCATACTATCTCCGTTTGACGCATATGATACATCATTAGAAAGCTCTGTCCGAGGACTACAGCTGTCGAGGCGAATTTTATCAGAAAATTCGCTGGCGCTTTCGTACCCAAAAAACGTCGTTTAGGGCCTCAAAACGGCTCCGGAAGTTCAGGACCCGAAAAACTGCTAAAAATAGTAAGTTATGCCAAAACGGAAAAACTGAAAGAGACAATGGTGGGGGCCAAGTGGAATAGGCGGGTGGCCACCAATATCCACCTGGATCATTCCTCCCCCCTTAGGAAGCAATGGTCCCCATTGCGTTAAGTTCCTCCATGAGATGAGGAAATTTCTGCTGAACTTGGTCCCTGGTGAACCACTTTCCTTGGTGCGGGAGTTGGCCAGCTTTGACAACCCGATACAGTTGGATCCTCTGTTGGCGAGTGTTCTTAATTTGCATGTCCATGATACAATCTGTGGTGGCCTGTTCCATGCAGTCTGGGTTTAACTCTGTTGGTGTGAGTTGTTCTGCAATGTCCGAAGTGTCCAGTAGAAGTGGGAAGTAAGGACGAAGGCGATCCACATTGAAGACTGGGTGCAGACCAAGGAATGGTGGAATACTAAGCTCAAAAGCATTGTTCCCTACAGCCTTGGTGATGGTGTACGGCCCGTATCGGAGCGGGCGAAGCTTCCGGTGAGGGCCAGTGAGGCACTCCTTCTGCAAATGCAGCCATACTTTGTCGCCCACCTGGAAGTTGTGTGGCACCCGGTGTTGATCATGGCGCTGCTTGTACTTCGCATTGGCTCTGTCCAATATATCATGAACTTGTTGGCGGATGTGTTGAATGCGCTCGATGAAGCTACTTGCTTTGTCAACTTCAGACTGGACATGAGCTGAATCGGCCTGAGCAGCTGCAAACGGCATGGCTATGTCGATGGGACATAGTGGCTGGAATCCCAAGCCCACCTGAAAGGGGCTATGGCCAATTGAACTGTGGAGAGCCCGGTTATAACTGTGTTGTACATAGGGGAGGCTCTCGTCCCATGTGCGTGGATGCTTTGAGTTGTACATGCGCATAATGTGTACAATCATTCTGTTGACGACCTCTGTCTGGCCATCTGTTTGGGGATGGAAGGTTGTGGACTTGGTGAGCTTTGTGTCCAACATTGACCAGAGGCTGGACCAAAATGTGCTGAGGAACCTGCTATCTCGATCTGATATGATAGACTGTGGGATCCCAAAGTGAACCCATACTCGTTCAAAGAAGAGTTTAGCAGTAGCTTCTGCTGTGATATTCTTCTTACAGGCCGCCATAATGGCCATCTTCGAGAATCTATCAACGACCACGAAAACACAGTCATTTCCATTCTTAGTAGAGGGAAGTCCCGACATGTAATCCATGAAGATGGATTCCCATGGTCGACTAGGGGTAGGTAGTGGAGTATATAGGCCTTGCTTCTTGATGGTCGTCTTAGCAATGGCACAAGCAGTGCAGGATCTGATGTGCTTCTCGACATCCTTTCGAAGGTTCGGCCAATAGAAATACTTCTGTAGTATTGCTACTGTTTTCTCGACCCCGAAATGCCCAGCAACTCGACTGTAGTGTGCTTCCCATATCATCTTCGCACGCTCGCTTGAAGGAACACATAGGTGTCCCAGGTGACATAAAAGTGCATCTTGGAGGTGAAAATTTGGAACTTGCGTGCCCCCCAAGAGTGCCTTGTAAGTGTGGCCGAATTCTGGGTCACTCTCATAGAGAAACGGCCAATTAGAAGTCTCGTGCCCACAAGAGTTGAGCACAGTGGTGAGCGCCACGATCGGTGGTCGGCTGAGGCAGTCTGCAACATTATTGGTGCTACCCTTCTTGTACTTGATGTTCAAGTGAAACTGTTGCAGATATGTGGACCACTTCTGATGGCGATCATTCTGCAACTTCCCTTGTGTCTGTATGAACTGTAGGGGCCGGTGGTCTGTGTGGATGATTGTTTCCTTCCCAAAATGTAATGCTTCCATTGTCGACAGGCTTGCACAATGAAATACATTTCTTTGTCATAGGTGGGATACTTGCGAACTGTCTCAGACAATGTCTCACTGTGATATGCCACTGGATGTCCCTGTTGAGTAAGAACTGCCCCAATAGCATAGTCAGAGGCATCTATCTCGATCTCAAATGGCTGTTGCAAATCTGGTAATGTGAGCACTGGGGCAGAACAGAGGCGATTTTTCAATTCTGTGAACGCCTTCTGTTGAGGTTCCGACCAAAAGAATTTTGCTCTCGCTCCTCCTTTGGTGACTTGACTCAAGGGCCAAGTGATATGAGAGAATCCCAGCACGAATCTACGGTAGAAATTCGCAAGACCCAGAAAGCTGCGAAGCTCTGTTATAGTAGTCGGGGCTGGCCAATCCCGAATGACTTGGATCTTGGCTGGATCCACATGCACCCCCTTTTCATCGATAATGTATCCCAGATATTGAACCTGGGTCATGCCAAACGTGCACTTCTCCAAATTGGCACACAACTTGTGTTGCCGCAGTGTTTGGAGGACTTGTCGGATGTGATGAAGGTGCTCTTCCCAGGTCTTGCTGAAGATCAGAATGTCATCCAAGTACACCACTACGAATGAGTTGGTGAATGGCCGCAAGATGTCGTCCATCATCCTCATGAAGGTTGCGGGAGCATTCGTCAACCCGAAAGGCCTGACCAGCCATTCAAAAAGGCCTTCCTTAGCTTTGAAGGCAGTCTTCCACACATCAGAGGGTTCAATTGGTACCTGGTGATACCCAGACTTCAGGTCGATCTTACTGAAATTTTTTGCACCTTGGAGTTGGTCCAGAAGGTCATCAATCCGTGGGATTGGGTACCTATTCCGGACAGTGATCTTGTTCAGCGCCCGATAGTCAATACAGAGTCTCCACGTCCCATCCTTTTTCTGTACCAACACGATCGGGCTCCCACATGGTGATGAACTTGGTCTGATGTGACCTTTCTGCAACAGCTCCTGAATCTGCCTCTTGATTTCATCATTTTCCAGAACAAAGCGTCGATAGATCGGTCCATTGGGTAGCGGCGCACCTAGGGTCAGATCAATCGGGTGCTTGACCTGGCAGTGCAGAGGAACCCCTGTGGGTGAGGTGAAGATGTCCCCGTACTCCTCCACGACCTTATCCATTTGTTGTTGTCGTGCGGAGGGGCCCTGTCTGGAGGTCGTGGCCACAGTCTTCTTCTTGCCCTGGGGGCGGATCATCAGGAAAACGAATTTCCTGGTTTGGGAAATGAGCTTACTACATTGTTTTGCAGTAACCAAAGAGATAATCGTAGGAGGTGGTACCTCTGGTATCCTGTACAACTTATTTCCCAAAGTAATAATAACAGCACGAGGTCGAGACTCATACACAGCATGACGCTTCCACAAGTATGGTTGTCCTAATAATACATCAGAAACATCAATAGGAGCAACGTCACATAATGCCTCATCCGTGAAGGGCTTGATGCTATAGGGAAGGCGGCACTGCTGGCTGACGCGGAGATCTCGTCCTTGGTGAAGCCACCCGATGGTGTATGGATGTGGGTGAGCTGTGGTCGGTAAGCCCAACCGCTTCACGGCGTCTGCTGAAATGAGGTTCTTTTGGCTCCCATTGTCGACAATGAACTGTACAGGGGAGCCCTTTACCCACATCTGGGAGTGGAGGAGACGTTCCTCCTCCTCTGGATCTTCTGGTTCCTCCTTCTGGACCTTTGTAGTGGCAACAGTGGCATTGGGCTCCGCATCAATAATCTGTTTCCCTTTTTCATTCCCCTTTTCAGGTTCTGATTCGGAGTCAGAGCATGCATCTGACTCAGAAGCCCTCATCTCGGCCACTAGCGACTGCTTGGCCCGACACTCACTTGTGTTGTGAGTGGAGCTCTTATGGAACTCACACCACTTTCCCGTGTCCTTCTTTGGCTTTACGGTGTTGTTCTTTTCTTGTGGCTTTGGTGGGTTGTCTTTAGCCACCATGCCTTGGCTCTGTCCTTTTTTCTGCGGTTTGGAAGCACCTTTTCCTTGCTTTTGATTCGCAGATCCAAATTCTCGCTTCTTCTGTTTGAATTTCTGCTCAATCTTGGCAGCATACCGGTATGCCGTACCAAGCGAGGAGATGTCGAGGAACTCCATTTCCTCCTGAATGTATCTGTGCAGACAGCTGCGATACTTTAGCACCAAATGTTTCTATGAATCTTTGATACCCAACTTTGTGCGCAGGGTATGGAACAGATTCGTCAGCTCATGCACATCTTGATCCCTTTGTTGTCGCAGCGTGGTCCATTGTATGTACTTGTCCGCATAGCTCCCCACAGGATAGTACTGTTCCTTGACGGCGTCTCGGAAATAATTCCAAGTTGGTACGGCCGAGAACAGAGAGGGTTCTGTCTGGTCCTTGTTCTCACGGTAGGTTTCCCACCAGTCCTTAACATGGGGGGTAGCTTTGAGGAGTGCAAAAATAATCTTCTCCCGGTCTGAAAAGTCATGAACAGAGAAATATCCTTCTAATAGATTCAACCATCTATCTACGGCATCTGCGTCTATCTGACCCTCAAATATGGGAATGTCAAAATTTACTTGTACCTTAAAGGGAGTCGCAACTCCAGAGTGGCTACTGGATGCAGATGCGCCGCCGGTGGGCAGCCGTTGAAGGATCCGAGCAAAGCTATCCATCATCGCGTTCCTTTGTTTTTCGAGGGCCTCCTCGAGCAATATTTTGATAGGATCTCCTGCTCCCTCATCTTTCTTTTCGTCCCCCATGGGCGTCCGTCGAGGTTTGCGAGGCTGATCTTGCAAAGGTTCCACCAGATCAAGCCCTAGCTCCTTATACCCCGACCTCGTTGGGGACATGCAAGGAAGGATCGAGAAAAAGCAGACCGCTCTGATACCACTGATCCGGATTTATGCAGGAACGCAACAGAATAAACACATAACCATAAATACAGAGATGGAGCGGAAATAACACTTCATTTCATTAATATCAAAGAACTGAAATTTGCTTACAGACAATGGAAATAAAACTAGCTAGGGTACTGGTAGCTATCTCTGAGAAGAGATGTGGTGGCTACAGACCTCTGAACTGCTTTACAATGAGGCGCGAGGGCCTGTTTATTATTGAGAAACAATGGAGAACCCTAAACATCCCAAAAACCTAACCCTAGGAGATGAAGCGCCAAAACTATGGGCCCCGTTTGGGTAAATTGGTGTTTCAACTTCCCAGAGACGTAACTTTGGCATACTATCTCCGTTTGACGCATATGATACATCATTAGAAAGCTCTATCCGAGGACTACAGCTGTCGGGACGAATTTTATCAGAAAATTCGTTGGCGCTTTCATACCCAAAAAACGTCGTTTAGGGCCTCAAAACGGCTCCGGAAGTTCGGGACCCGAAAAACTGCTAAAAATAGTAAGTTATGCCGAAACTGAAAAACTGAAAGAGACAATGGTGGGGGGCCAAGTGGAATAGGTGGGTGGCCACCAATATCCACCTGGATCAGGCACACACCAGGTGTTTGAGAAAATTTGCAAGCGCAATGCGTCAGCATGGAATGTTATTATCAGAGGTTGTGTCAGGGATGGAAACTTCCAGGAAGCCCTCAAGTTTTATTACCCAATGCAACATGGAGGACTAAGTGGAGACACACCTTTCCAATTGTCCTCAAGGCGTGCACTAAGATTGCAGCCTTGGAGCAGGGTGGGGAAATCCACAGTTACATGGAACACCATGACTACAGGATATTTCAAAATTAGAAATTGTGTAAGAGGTAGGGAAGCTACTTGATGAAATGTAGATGGGAAGGTCGAAACCCTATGTAATGCGTAATGATATGCAAGTATGAGTAGAACGGTCATAGAAATGGTGTAGTGAGATATTTTCTAAAATGCAACTGGATGGAGTGAAATCAAATTCAGTCATTACAACCAGTGCTTTCACTTCTTGTGCATAATTAGAAACACTGCAAAAAAAAAGGATGATGCATATGAAGTGTTTGTCAATATGCCAAAGAGGGATATGATCTCATGAAATCAAATAATTTTTGTTATGCATTGAATGGATATCAACTTCAAAATGATAGGAATGAACCCAGATGTAATTACATGGAGTGCGGTCATTATGAGATATACTCAATTTGTTCATAGTGTTTAATCCTTGAAACTCTTCAGTTGAATGCAAGTTGAAAACGTGAAGCCTAACTCTGTTACCATAATAATTATTTTCATTCATGTGCTGACTTAGTGGCTCTGCGGCGTGGGTATAAAATGCATGGGCATGATGCCCTAACACTCTTTTCTGAAATACAAGAAGCAGACATTAAGGTAGGCCATATCATATTCATTGTTATTTTATCTGCCCACAGCCATGCGGGACTATAGTAGATGAAGGCTAGCATCATTTTGATTGAATTAGTAGAAATTTTTGAGTGAAGCCTAGAGTGGAGCATTATGCGTGCATGGTTGACCTCCTCGGCCACTCGAGACACTTGAATGGGGCATCTGTGATGTTGTTGAACATCTATGCTACTTATATGGGATGATGTAGTCCACGTGAGAAAGCTAATGTCAGATAAGGGAATTTAAAAAAAAGGATCCATCATCTCATTTTCACAAATATTTCCAGCTGCCGCTAACTTAGGATGTTTTGAAATATATCAAGTAAACTCTTTGACAATGTTCTCTAGTTTCAATGATAATACACCCTCTTCATTTTAATTTTGCCTCTCCAAAACCATGGAAAGGAGAGACATGGATGAGTTACAACCATGCATCCTTCCTCAACAACCCTCAAGGTGGCTGGAAATAGATAATCATGACAAGCTCCAAGCGTTGGACAAGTCTTGGTTGAAGCCTTATGTTGTAAAAAATGAATCGATCAGGCAAGTCCTCGAGAAAGTTTGGGACTTCTTTGAGGAGTTTTCACAAATTTCGAAATTAGCTCAAGTTTTCTACAGTGTTTGGTTATAGAAAATTAGTGGAGCAAAAAAAAAGACATTTTCTCGAAAACAAGCCTGCCTAATAGAGGCCAAAAGTTGGGTTACTGGTTTGAAAACAAGAATTTCAATGTCAAGCAAATTGGATGAAGGAGGGGCCAGCAAGGGAACATGACAAGTTGCCTCAAGCTTGCATATTTTTGTGGGCTTGTTTTTTTGTATTCAAGACTACGCTGAGAAGACAATGAATTGCCTAGATGTTATAGGGATTTGATTGTGGCTGGAAAGGTCTGAGAGACTATGGAAGTGAAAATATGTGTTCTATTGATAATTCAAATGTGACCAAGCTTAAAATCAAGATGGTTTCTAGTGCAGAAGGGAAAAAAATTTAAAAAATAAAAAAAAACAAAAAAAATGGAGACCTCATGCACCTCTAGAAAGTAGTTCTACGCTGCCTCACATCTATTGTAGCTATTTCAAAACTCTCATATATGCTTGAAAATTGGAGGAACGTAATCACAACATTATTTTCTTTCCCTTTATTCTCTTCCTCTATGAATTTCATGTCAAGTAAAATCATCACTTTATTCTGTTATTTGAGCATTATGGAAGGTTTCATGTAGCTATTTGACAAGGTGCTCAAGAGAAAGCTGTTCAGAAAACCCTGATTAATGAGTCCTACTGGATCCTGTTACAACTAATACTTGAATATGTCATTCCAAAAATTCTCCTCCTTCTAGGTTGTAAATCATCATATCATTTCCCAAGACAAGGATTGATTTTTTAAGAAAGGTATTTGAGATGCTAGTTGGATCGTCTAGAAAGCTTCAGGTATTAGAAAGGCACTTCCAAAATTGAAACAAGGTGGACATGGATGCTTGATATACTGGAAGAATTCTTGAATTTCTTAGAATTTGTATATTTTTGAATGGATGGGAGCACTCCAAAATTAGAAAAGCATCATTGAATAAAGAACTTTAGTATCCCAGATAATGAAAAATTTTCCTTATTTCAACTCAGGTAGGAGGGGGGGTAGGAGGTAGGGTGGGGGTTGGAATAAATTTTCCAAGTGAAAATACAATTATTATTTATGATCTATATTTTAGCCCCTTTTTTTATTTATGAGCTCAATCATGATCTCACAGGATAGGGAAAGATAAACTAGTGATTGTATATCAGTGAGAATAAAGTGCTTTGTTGAGGAGAGAATATTACAACAGTCAAGAACAAAGATGGGTTTGGAGAATATGGTGATGTATCTTTGTAAAAATGAAAGTTTAAAGAATTATCTAGATCAAAAAGAACCTTTTTGTTTGTGGATACTGCCACAATACGAGCAAGTTCGTCTCCAAAATTTTCAAGTGAAAATTTACTGAGTGATTATGTTCTCATGTAATTGCCAATTACTAATAATGACAAACCATGTAGAAATGTTGTTTATGTTGTGAGTAGAGTTCATTGTACAAATATCAATGCTTCAATATTTTTGGTAATACAAGACCCCAACCAGGTTTCATTAGTTTACTCTATTAACCAAACCAGGTTTCATCAGTTTATGAAGTACATATGACATTCTAATAGCTCACTACGTGTGTTTGTACTACCTATTTCTTCTACTCAAGGAAAAAGGTCTAGAAAATATAAATCTAATAAGATATCAACGAATTAGGTGGTGGGCCCTCTTAGAAGTGAGGATTCTTTGGGAATAGACACTCATTTAAAATAGACAAGCTCTAAGAGTCCATTTCCAAAAATGGGAAATAATGCTCTAGCAGGTGCATTGGCCAGAATGTTTGTAAGTATTGCTACATCATTTATTTGGTTGATTGAAGCATGACGATCATACCTAAACTTGGTGGAAATTCTATACAAATACACTTAGACTAGAAGGTTATCAACCAATAACTAAGTTGGATATTTTATTGAATCTAGATGGCTAGATTTGGGGACTAGCTAACATTTAAGCTTCAAAAAATGTAAAAGAAAGAGTGCCCTTTTTTAATTGGATGGATGATAGCCAACTTAAGGCTCATGTTTGTGGAGATTTTGAGATAGTTGAAGCTCCAAATAATGAGGAATATATCCTCCTAGTAAGATTAATTCTTGGGGATAAAATGACTTTGAATTTTTTCAAAGCCAAACTGGGCGTACATGACCCCAACACATTCAAAAATAGCAATTCATCTACACTCTAGCGCACCTACTCAACTTTCTGCAAGGCTATAATGAAGGTTCTAAAGAAGCTTCATAGAGACATACACTCAGAACATAATGCGTTTTACTTTGATTTCCAGGAGGGTCAGTGTTAAAATTGGCAACTAGGGCCAAATTCCACTTTGGAGTACTCCTATGAGGAAGATGGTTGCAGCATTGGATTTCTCTTTTCGAGAGGATCAAAATTGACCTAAAGATCACTAAATTTGGATAAGGAAAAGTATTCATTCACTCAAATGAAATTTCATAAGGCATGACCTTATTTAGGCAGGAAAAATTGAAAATTGAAAGTTTGAATTTCTCTCCTCAAGTAATCAAGTCAACCTACCCAAGAAGGATAAAATAACCTATCCTAGGCACTTTGATATTCATTCTTCTCTCTGAAGTAGCCACAAAAGAAGGTGATTTATAGTGAAGGAGATGAAGGCAAGTTTGGGTTCAATTTAGTCATCTTCAAGGGAAAATTTCCACAAGATGGAGGACAATATTGGTTTGGGCACATTTATGATTTGTCTTGGGCATTTTATCTTCATCACAAGTCTAAGTTCAAGTAGATAGAAGCCACACCTTTTAAGGGTAATTTTGATGAAAGTTTGGGACTTCTTTGAAGGTGTCATTCTCCTTGAAGCCATCTGCACTAGTTTGGGTCACCTACAGCTAGGCCACAGGGCTTAAGAACCCTATCTTAGAGGCCGAGAACCTACAACAAGAAATCCACAATCAGGGTTTCTTTATCATGAGGTTGTGTAGTGGGTTTTGAAGCCTAGAAGAAGGCTTATGGGCTACCAACATTTGAAGGGACTGGTTGAAGGTAATCCATAGTATAGTAAAGGTCTTTAAGGTTGTGAATGGGGTATTTGATGACTATGTTTATGCCCTAGTCAGTCCTACTAGAATTGTAGAGAAGACACAAGTCCTTGGAGCCTACACCAAATATCAGATTTGCAGCCTTGTTGGAACTTTCCTCTTGTCTAAGGGAAGTGGTCTTAAACCTTATAATTTGCAAGTCATTTTGACTTTGAAGTATTGTATTCTCTCTCTCTATTGAACATTTGACATTAATGATAAGAATAATTGATAAGGGTTTTCCCCATCTTGGGGTTTTTCCCTAGCTTAAACCATATTCGTGTGTTCTTCTGTCTTGTCTTGTCTTATCTTCAGATTTTATTATTTATTTTCTTTCATTAGTTACACTTATGATTAATTATATTTCTAATGTATTAATCATTAATGGGCAAATGATGTAACTAACCTAAGCTAAGAACATGTTAACTCAAAATTAACATGGTTTCAGAGCTAGGTGAGGACAAGCCCAAGATTAAGATATTGCGAGCTCCAAGAAGCACCTAATGAATTTTAGCAGAAGTCGCCTTCAAAACTCTGTGGTAGGACAAGTTTGAGTTCAAAAAGGACAATCTGTGACATTGTCTTAAAGCCTCCTACAAGCCCTAATCAGTGAACTTGGGCACAAATTCAAAGAGTAGCTCAGTCATCACAAACAAAAGCTGGAAGTCATCAAGGTATGTTTCAGAATTTATGAGGTGTGATTTTAAGTGGTTTTAAGATATTTTCAGAGGTATATTTAGCAGTAAAACATCAGAAGGAGATGTTTCCCTTCAATATCCCTGTGTCGACTATGAGGTATCATAGTAACATAAAATAATTTATATGTCAAGAACTCCTAATCCTTTGGCCTGGTGGAGTTAAGACAAATCAGAGTTTACTATGATCTGAATTCATTAGTACTGTGGAAGATTGAGTAACTTGATTCCTATTCTCTGAAAAATCAGTAAGAAGTATTGCTGGAATTATTGTAGTATCACTGTAAGAATAAAATGATAATCCTGACCTCTATTCCACAACAAAAATCTTAGCATTGTTTTTATCTGTGGAGCTCTAGATATAGTGACCTTATCCTACAATTAGGACATCAAAGCACAAGCCTAAAAATGTTGCTGCATTGTAGCTCTGCAGTATAAATGAAGTCCAGATTCAATTAATCAAGCACACTATTCATAGACAACGAGGGCATGGCTAATGGACAACTTCAGATTCCATTCCATTTTTTAATTTCCAAGATAACACCCCTACTTTTGCATGATGAAATGATTTAAGCAATCTCACAGCCAGGAATGTCTTGAAAACTACCTAGTTAAACGAGATTTAGTCCAAATTACAAATGCTTAGAAGGAAATACTCCCACATTTCACCAACTGAAATACATTATACAAAATCAAAAGAGCAGCAATGCCTCCACTTAGAATTCAACTAGGAACAATGCACATACCAATCATGTTTTTGAATTATGTTAGTCATGGGGAAATTATTTTTTTAATGAGCTTGCTCCAAGTCATATAATACTAAGTGAATACATTCAGGTTAGACATAAAATGAAGTATTCTTTATTCTTGAAAGTGCAAGTTCTACTATAAAACACATGGAAGCTAATAAGAAGGGAAACTAAGTTCAACTTTATGTTTTTCACTTACTCTGTTAATGTTGGTTTAACCAATATGTTTTCCCGTTTCATTCCCTTTTGTTGAGAAGCATGGTTGTGCTGCTTGGCATGCAAGTAAAATTGTTATTCCCTTTTCTAGGCATCATAGCAAAATCTACATCTTGATATTTTGGTTGGAAATCATAGAATAGGCCCCCTGTTTGTTTCAGACTTGGTAATAACCTTGCTGGATTTGAGAGAACAATGTTTTAGTTGTCCAGAAAAATCAATACACATATTTTGCAGTCTAACTTTAATGTCCAACAAAGCCCCAACCTACCAAATATATGATAGAAGGTTTTTTTTTACAACATTGTTACAAATTCTACCCAAATATAAATGCCTTTTTATTTGATCAAATTAGAGAGGATAAAGCTTAGTAGACATCCACAAATTGATGTGCAATAGCTTGGTGTTGAACAAGCAACTTGTACAAATGGATTTTTTTATACCCTTCCTCTATTACCAAACCCAAAACAAACCTTATTTCCTAATAAACCTTCAAGTATTTAGTTTTGATGTCTTAGGAGACCCTTATAATGATCCTCTTTTAAGTGGAGAAGTGAGAAGGTATTTTATTTTTATACGTCACAAATAGAAGTGTGTCACCATGCATGGCTTACATGACCCTACAGGTAACCACGTTCTGTAGTACACATCACGGTCAAGTTGTGCATTCACCTGGAAAGACAAAACTTAGCAATCCTGAGCGAAGATGAAGTTCATGTAATTGGGACTAGAAGGTGGGTCCAAGGCAATTCATATTTGATAGGTCCTTGCTTGAGGACTCAATAGGATCATTGTAGCTCCAGATACATCTAGAGGGAATAGGTAAGCAGTTTTGGGTGTCTTAGTGGCCAACTCTAGGGAATTTTACCTTCTAGAGCAAAGATACTAAACAAAAATTGTTAAACATATGGATAAAACTCACAAAGAAATATTACATCATACTATATAGCGTCTCTGATAATATCAGGTGGAGCTCCTCCATAAGGAGTTGCAAGTTGTACGTAGATGCATGTAATGTACATGTTCATATGGCATCGTCATCAGGCTTGTCCAATTGCATAACAAGCTCGGGTGTTGCTATTACACTTTTCATTTAAAGTCACTTCATGAATAAAGAGAACCTTGTAATGTACCGAAGAGTTAAAGCTTCAAAGAGATCCATGAATCCCAGAATGGGAAATGATATATACAAAAAACCTCATCATAGGATGGACATGTAAAAGATAAGTGTTTCATGTTTCCTGTTCAACAAATCATTTCATATTTTGGGATGTGATGATTGCCTCAATTCCAAACTAATGAGAGCAAACCCAAAGCTGGCTCAGGTATGATTTTAGTCCAAAAGGTAGATTGATATAACCCAAATCGTAAATAACCTATTTCTTTCTTTAGATATATATAAAAATAATGCATACACTTGACTTGTGAAGTTACATGAAGATCTACCCAAGAAACTCTTAATAGGTAGATTAAATGATGGTTATGGTCACCTTCTTTGCTGAGAAACAAGAGAAAACATCCAAAAAATAAAAGAAATAGGGAAACAACAACCTTTGACATAGTGAATTATTTTGGAATTAGCTGCATCAATCTCTTCAACAATGCAAAATTACTTCAAGAGGGAAGCAAATATCTAGAAGAAACAACACTCCGCATCTTCAAGGCTTACATCTTTCAAAATTTTGTAGAGCCAATCAGCTTTAAGGACTTATAGCTACCTCTTTGATTTAACAAAGCCAAGACAGTGCGAATCCTGCAATTTCTATACAATCCAATCATTTTGAATGGCTTCTTAGATCACAGAAATTGAGAGTGATAATGGGTTTAGGCTTCAAACTGGTGATTTCAACCAACTTTCGTGACTGGAAAATTAACAGAAGATATCAGTAGGAGTTACAAGAAAATTTGATTTATTATTATTTGCATATAATGCCCACATCAATGCATAAAACAAAAACACCAAAAATTAGACTATATTCCAAATTTGTTTAAGGAAAATTACTTGCAATTCTAGACCTAGGGTCACTCGTAGAATCAAATTTGAAATAGATAATTTTTTGTTACACAAAAAGTCAAGGTGAAGATTAATGGTGACTCTCGTTCAATTTTGTTTCAAGATGTTAGCTAAAATCCTTCAAAGGGGATATGGAGGCCAGAATTGGGCTTAGATTCAGACTGAACTATGTTTATGTTCCTTAACCATTACGAATACTGAGAGTATCTAGGTTCTAAAATCCATACAGTTAGAGAAGAACAATTATTCGTTTGACACTAATTAAAATTTTATTGTCATATCTTATGTATTAATGAAGACCACATTGACACAGTAGTATGTGTGCCTACAATGGATGTACACTTTTAGTCCCGTGGGCCTACTTTCGTAGACATTTGTCCTCATATTTATACATTTATCCAATCTAATCTATTGATGACAGTCCCACAGGCCTACTTTCATAGTCGTTTGTCCTGATATTTATAAAATTATCGAATATAATCTATTGATGAGAACCATATTGGATCAGTAACTTTATGCAACAAAGTCCCATCCATTTGGTGTTGATTTATTACTACTTGAGCCAAGAGATAAGCCTCTTGTCGCCTAGCCTTCTAGATACATATGAATCTCAACAATAAAAAAGAGCTTGGGGCTCTACTTGGATAGAAACCACCTAATTTTTAGCCAGAGATGCATCAAAACTACCATGAAATTTCCTTTAGGGATTCTTAGGTGGAACCCATATTGGATTGGATTGACAAGATAAGATCAACCTCTACCCATATGTTGTCTGACAAGTGTTTGTGTAGAAATAGAATAATGAAAAGCACAAAACCTTTGCTAGGATGAAAAAATAATCAATAATTATGTTAAGTATGGATGTTGGGTATGATCCTTCACAACCACTCTTTAAAGAAAATTCTAGTCCATGATATTATCTTGGACTCATCATTGACATTTTTAATATTTTGTACATAAAAAGATAATAATTATACTGGAGTTACCAATGAGAATATCCCTAAAAATACCCACCTCTTGCTTTTGTAATAGTTGGATTTTGAAAATTGAATGGTAGAATGTCAAAGAATTCTCAACACATCCTTTGACATCCTTATTGCTTATAGTTTCAACTTATCTCAGCCTATTCGTTCTTTTTGAATGCACACAATTATTATCCAAATTGTTAAGATAGAAAAAAACCAACAGTTAAGCTAGATGCAATTTCATAGTAGTCCAATGATGTCAAACTTCAAAGAAATAAAAAATTTCCATTATCTTCGTCAAGACAATATCATAGTTATATAAGTGTCAAGTGTGTATGGCTAGTAGTTACATGTGCACGTGCATCTCCTTCTAGTTATGCTTCTAAATATTATCACCTAGTTGGACCTAATTAAAATATGTCAAGTTGGAAATGTATAGTGTCTATGTTATGATGAGAATTGATTTTCTTAGCTTCATTATAACTTAGTTTATGTCACTTCGATGTTTTGACCAATACATATTTATTATTCCTTGGATATACCCCATATAATTCAGCTTCCCTGGCTGGCAGACAAGAGGACACTAATTTTTCCGGAAATAAAGACTGGGCCAGAAAGACAGAAAAAAGCAGGAAATACAAGAGACAGTGCCAGAAATGTCACTTTGATATTTTGGCCAATGCATATTCACTATTCCTTGGATAGACCATATATACTGTAACATAGCATAAATCTATCTTAACCCTATAATTAACCCTCAAATTATTAAAAGTGTAGGCTTAAGCATAAACCCTTGCACATCAATCCTACCTAGGCTATAGAACATCTTGCTTCTCTCAACATAATGAATCCACAAACCATGAAAAAATATTCATTCTCTTCAATATTCAATGATCAGTTAATTAATATATCATTTCAAAGTGTTTTCTTTGATAATCTATCGATATACACTTTAAAAAAAATGCTTTTATGTTGATCAATAGGTTCTCAAATTATGAAATCTACCCACACTAACCCTTTCTTATAGTGATCATAGGCTCTCAAATTATGAAATATACCCATACTAACCCTTGCTTTTAGTGATCATTTCCATGCATAAGCTATATGGAAAGTGGGTTAGCTTGAACTAATTGGGGCATAGAGTCAGCCCTGGGTAACTTTGGAAAAATAGATACCCTCCCACACATAGAAATGGGAAGAGTAGTTACAAAGGGAATTGAAGTGTTTCTATGAGATCCTAAGGCTCCAAAAAAAGTAATAGTTTTGTTCTAAAAATAAATGTGGAGAAAAGGAAACTTTGAAAAAACAACTATTGGAACAAATCTTGAACAAATTGGTCAAGGAGCTCAATGCCTGAATCTATATGATTAGCAAGTTGAAGGAAGCAAATACTAAAGAGAAGGAACGAACTAGACTATTGGATGTATTTCCGAGATTAGAAGGAGCAAGCACACAACATTTTAAACCCTTAAATAGATGGAATTGCTTATATCTAGCAAACGAGATATTCTAGATCAAGGAGTATATAGCAAACCAATCAAAATTCTAGGTGCCAATAACCCAAGGAAACCAATGGAGAAATTCCTAATAAGCAATGCACATTATTCTCTATCTAACATCACTTTTTTTCATTTTAACTTTGGTTTTATCGATTCTCAATTGATCATAGTTTTAACTATAAAACAAATATAAGTATTGGTATTATTCGAGTCACTGATTCATCAATGACTACTAGGGTAAGTCATCATGAATGGATGTTGTGATTTTTTCATCAGGAATGGATGGCCTTTGTTGTGATTTTTTCATCAGGAATGGATGGCCTTTGTTGTGATTTTTTCATTAGGAATGGATGGCCTTCGTTGTGATTTCTACAAGGCCATGTTGGACACAATACAAGATGATTTCTATTGTTTGAAAACTAAATAATTCTCTTATGAAAGGCTATCTAAATCTCTTAATAAAGGCCTTAATAAACTCATTACCAAGAATGTAGCTAGGAGCACCACTGGACAATGTAGGTTGGAGGCACATTACTTTCCTCTGCATTTCATACAAGATCATTTCTAAATAAATGCTCTGTAAATACACTCAATTGCATGGAAGGTAGTTCAACAAGAGCAGACAAGTTTTGTACAGGGTCCAATTATTCTAGACACATAATCTAGACTTGAGAGACTTTGGAATGGGCTCCAGACAGTGTCTAGTGAGCTTATTTTCTACAGATTGGAGCTTCATCATAGACATTTTTCTTTTTCTTGGCCTTTGGACCATGATATGTGGCCATGGTGAACACAATATTCTCTAATGCATTAGCATTTCTCCTTGTTAATAACTCATTATCCCCTCAAATTTTGTTGAATCAATCTATTTGTCAAGTGTGCTCCTTTGCCCCTGATTTGCATGTTTGAAAATGGATGTCTTGGATCACCTATTTGAATTTTCTGGCATTCAGGGTCAAGTGAAGGACATCCTACGTCTTGATTGGTCAGAAATTCTCAACAATCATTTTGCTAATGGATCCTTTATTTCTATGAGTGTTAAGCAGAGCTTGGTCGATGGTTCTCATACATGTGTGGACATATTTGTCTCTACATTTGATGATGTGATTAGTGACCACGAGACAAATTTTTGGTTGTTAGAATTAGACTCTCATCTTAATATATTCCCACAGCTTGGACTTATGTTCGACCCAAGGTAATTGTGAGGTATCTAGGCATTGCATTTGAAGTGGGGCTTTCACTAGTGGCTACACAGGATTGGTGTACATTGCCTTCAACAATTTCAGAGTAAGCCTTGATATTGGCATCATAAGGACCTCTCATTAGATGGGAAGTTGACAAGGGTTAATCAAATTATGGTGGGAAGAACAATATTCCACGAGGATGGGTGGGCTCATCCCTCACATGACATGT